>CM061142.1:743934179-744424179 GCA_030789695.1 Scilla litardierei
TAATTAATATCTTAACACCTTTCCTCAAACTCAAGGTGTGTCAAGCATCGAAAGTTTGCATAAGAAATGCTGAAGTTGAGCCTCTGTTTGTGCCTTGGTGAAAATATTTTCCACCTGATTTTTGGAGGGAAGATACGGAAGGGAAATCCTTTGAGCATCATGTTATTGGCGAACCAAGTGACAATCAACTTTGATATGCTTTGTATGTTCATGAAACACGAGATTTGTAGCAATATGTATGACACTTTTGTTGTCACAATATAGCGGAGTATGAAGTGGTACAGTTACACCCATATCAAGTAATAGTGTACGCAACTATTTTAGTTTCGCTAGAGTGTCTGCCATGGCACGATATTTAGCTTCAGTACTAGATCTAGACTGTGTCTTATCGTTTGCTATGCCAAGAAATAAGTGAGGAACCAAGGAATATGCAATAGCCGGTAGTTGCACGACGAGTATCAGGATCATCAGTCCATCCTGCATTTGAGTATCCACAAAGTGAGAGAGAAGACTGCGAGTAGAATACCATAGACCGTTGTTGAGTACTCTTAACATAGCGTAGGAAGCAAAGAAGAGCAGTAAAATGTGTGTTGGCGTATTGACAAACTGACTTAATTCATGTATGACATGAGCAATATCCGGCCTGGTGATGGTGGCCTGAATCCCGTTGGGAGTTTGTTTTTGTTTTAAGGCTCTGATACCATGTTAACTTGGATGGATAAAATGTTTAGTATTACTTGATACAGTGGTGTTCTCTCATATATATAATACACAGCTCATCACTTTGGGCACATGAGCCTAAGAGACATTACACTACACCCAAAAGACATCACACTACACCGAGAGATAGCACACGCTAAACTAAGGGACCACACATGAACCCAAGAGACACAACACTATACTAATAAATATTTTAACAATACCTTTCATCTAGATAGAATTCTTGGTGGGCATGCAAGGAATTCTTTTTGGTTGCGAGGATGATCATGCTTGTTTCTGTTTCTTTCCCACCCCATGTTTCTATTCCTTTGTTTCCCAATGTCATGTAAATTGATTGCTGAAATGAGGCATTGGCTGTGGGGGTATGCGCTATGGATCAGTCTCTCATAATGATACATAACTAGAACAAAGTGCGAGCTCTGTACTCTTGTACATTTCTCCGGTCTTTGGCTGTATGAAATAGCATTACAGGGGTATGTATAACAGTGCAACACAGCAGAATTATTACAATCTCTCGTATTAGCAGGGTTGTGATGCTATGCACTCATGGTACTAGTTTTTGTGTATAGTCTCTTGCATTGTTTATATTCACATATGTTGGCGATTTAATAATGTATTTGTTTCTCAGAAATGGCACAAGGTCAGAGATCTCAGTGCTTACTGTGCACTTGAGGGTTGTGTGATTATTGTTGGCTGGTTGCTTGTATACTGATCACATAGACGCCTGAAACTTTCTGGCGAGCTGCTACTGAAGTTTTGCTTGGCCTGTGGGTGCTTATGATTCTTCTTAGCTGCATGCTTTTGTTACATGTCGCTTGGCAACTCAGTTTGTCTTGCTAAAAAAACTTTATGCTGTAGAAAGCAGGGATAAGAAATTTTAGCGAGATTAATTAGTGAGAGACGGTTTCTTCTCTCCCTGCGTCCATTATTTTTTGTAGTATTGTTCAAAGGTTCGTAGGATACTTTAAGATTAAAATCTGGATATGTCTCAACTGTACCATTATTGATCTATTCTCAGACTAGATCAAATACACATCACAGGGTGCCTCTGCAAGTAGCCTACGCCGAGGGTAAATCATCATTTGACTCGCTTTAAATAACAGTCCCCTTATAGGGCAGTTAGCAATAACACACCCTTTGACATACAAAATTTTGTCCAAGGCTTTGACCTTGAACTGTGGAGCATCACTAGCTCTTGATATTTAAGCTGTCTTGCCTGTGATGATTCCATTAGGGGACATGAGACAAACGCAACATGGTGTTATGTGTACTTAACCAAATGTTTAAGATGGATGCATCTTTTGATGTCTTAAAAACTATTGAAAGTGCCCAACAAGTCCACTATTGCAAGGACATGACCATGACTTGTATATGCAAGAATGAATTCTCAAAGAAACAAAGTCAAATCCACCATATTTTTAAGAGAAATGCATTGCTTGTGGTATAATCCTTTGGAGTTTGGTGTACAGGTTGTTTAGGTGGCTCTACTCCATGGGGTTAAAATTATCACCAGGAGGGATCCTCCTTCACTTCAACCTTCTGTTTGTCAGGATTTGATGCTTTTCATCCATTGTCTTGGCTTTCTTCTGGCTTCTAAGTCTGGTGGTTATGATCTTGACACATAAGATTGGATTTACAAAGTACTACAAATAATATTTACCAGTATGAGAGCGATGGGTATCATGTGACTTATGATGAATCTCTCTCGTATGTCGTAGCACATTCTCCTGCACACACCATAAGGGGTATTTTGTGTGTCTCTGATGCCCTTTGTGAAAAAGAACCTGTATGCTGTTAATTGGTACAAAGATACTGAGTTTTATGACCAAGGGGGTTTTGATAACATATTTTGAAAATGATTTAAGAATTAACATACAGTCCAGCCTGCCCGCTCAATTAGATGCTATTATTATAGTGATCATATATACATTGGTATCATGTACAATAAAGAATATAGCTGCGGCTATTTTTCAAAAAAAATAAAAAATAAATAAAGATTACAATGGGGAAAAAATTCAAACTTCAACCTACATGCTGTTAATTGAATACAAGTAAAAAAGAACTTTGTTTATTAAAAAGAAAATAGTTATTCCGCTCACTTCACCTTGAACACGGATGACTTTTAATTGTTTACTTGTAACAATGTTTATTATCATTTGCCCGTGCCCGGAGGGCACGGAGGCTCGTCACCAGGACGCAAATGCGGAGAGAAGCGGGGGTCAAAACGAAAAAAATGTGGGAGAGAGAGAGAGAGGAGTGTCGGTAGGGCTGTTGATGAACGAGCTTGAACGAGGAGCTTGGTTTTGTTCATAAACAAAATCCATGTCCAAGCTTTGTTCGTTTACTAACCGAGCTCTAAAAACATGTTCAAGCTTATTCGTTAAGCTTATCAAACGAACGTAAACGAACATTTACCAAGATTGTTCATGAGTAGTTCATCGAACGTTTTGTTCGTTAATAAGACTTATCGAGCTTGTTCGTGAATATGCCCAGGAACATGTTCGTGAAGTGAACACACAATCAATCTTGTTTATAAACAGATTTTTAAATAAACAAATGAACGTCAATTTTTTAATCAGGAATAATAATATTTAACCATAATTGCCAATGACTAAATCGATTAAATAAGAGTATAAAATATTTGCAGGACAAAAACAAACAAATACATCATAATAGCTCCATAAATCCCATTATAAGCATCCAGTCCAAGCATAGTAAAAATAATATTATTTGTCTAAATGCAATACAATGTAAGAACTCAATATTCTAACAATTCCACCATCAATGTATTATAACGACCATACCAAAGGACCGCCGGATTTTTTATCGTATGAATACTATGTTCGCCTTAAGTTGAGAACGAATGCTTGTCTTTGCGCACGTCTTGTGTTTTAATGTTTGTGCATGTGTAATTGTGCAGAATAGATAAGAAATTCTATGATGCAACACCAAAATTCAAAATATGAACCCCGCGATGGTACGGGCTACAAGGTGGGGTTGACGTAGCCATCTCTAAAAATCTATTTGTTTAGTACTAATCGAGCTTTCAAGCTTGTTGATTAAGCTTCCGAACGAACGTAAACGAACATGTACCGAGCTTGTTCACGAGTACTTCGTCGAATGTTCTGTTCGTCGAACGTTCTGTTAGTCAACAGCTATAAGCGTCAGGGGGCAAAATAAGGAAAAGCAAGGATCGAAGCGCAAAAAAACCCACCCTAAACCAACTTCCCAAAAACTCAGTCCAAACTAAGCCCAAAACCCCACCCACGCCCATTGGGCACCGCCGAGATGAGATGGAGCACCTTGGTCAATCGTTTGTCCCAGTCAACTTGTGACTCGGACAAACATCACATCGACAGCCTCATTTGTATAATAGATTCATGGTTGTTTATATTTATGAGATTGTTAGAGAGAGAGAGAGAGAGAGAGAGAGAGAGAGAGAGAGAGAGAGAGAGAGAGACCTGAATGTGTGCTGACTATCTGTAGCTGCTTGAAGTCTTGATCCTGATAACAAAGTCTCCGGCGTTGGACGGGTGACAGCAACGGTAAGGTCCCACCTCTAACCTCCGTATGTTGTACCACCAACCGCAAAGACTTTCCATGCAAGCTGTATATGCTTATGCATGCATTTACTTGGCGACCGACTTACTCAGTTTGACCTAGCTACCTGCGATTACTTTCGATCAGATCACACGTACACACTTCTGTTTGCTTGTTTGATTGTGTTTTTTTGTTGCTAAATCATTTTAATGGGCACAAGATCTCTCACTTTTGCACACTGCTGCTTGGAATTCGGCTGTACTTGCCACACGACCAAAGAGCCTCAAGAGCTAATCAATATCTCCTCTGCTGTTAATTAGCACCTCTGTCGACTTTCCTTGGGCTTCTTAACGACTGCAACTTCTTTCACTTAGCTAAACGAACAATGCATGTTTTGTGTTCAGCCGAAGAGGCACACACTCCCCCTGTTTTATCCATACATGGATGATCAATTAGTATTCTAACTAGCCAGAGCTCACAAGTTTATGCCATACATAGTAAAGCATTTTTAGAAGAACATCGGCATCAAAAAACAAGAAGAAATTGGTTTTGTGCCAACGGATGAATCTCTGGCCGCAAGAAACCATATGGACTCGTACATCCATATGCGTACGTATATCCGTGAGCAGAAATACACCTCCGCCAACGAAATGTTTATTGTCGCATATATAATTTTCATGGGCATTAAAATAGCTTAAAAAACATTTCCACTTAGGAAAATTCCATTGGTGTTATGAATCATCATCTGGGGAGAAACCCCTAGCTCTTTATTTATAGCATATAGAGGAGCGTGTACAGATAAGATACATTAGATACTGTTTTATCTATAAGATAAGCCGTGATCCCAACCGACTAACCAACTCGGTATTATCCCTTCATAACACTCCCCTTATCCAGTCATAGGTGTGTACTCTGCTCATGAATACTTCGAGATTCTGAGTGTAGTAGGAGTCTCACATGTGGTGGATACTTCAGGATCCTGAGTTGGTGAGGTTTGCATCGTTAAAACCTTTAGCTATGGAAAACCCCGTGGGAAAAGCCATAGTTAAGGAAAAAGAGTGCAGACACTCCTTAACTCCCCATAATCTGTACAAGCACTCAGGCTTTCAGATCTCGTAGACGCCTTATTCCAATTTTCTGTACAAACTTCCTAAAGGCAGCAGTAGGAAGGGCTTTAGTGAACAAGTCTGCCAAGTTGTCACATGATTGTACTTGTCTGACCTCGATCATGCCATCTCTCTGTAGCTCGTACGTCCAGAAGAATTTGGGGAATATATGCTTCGTTATGTCGCCTTTGATGTAGCCACTTCGTAGCTGAGCTATACAAGCAGTGTAGTCCTCGAACATGGTATTAGGTTCAATGTCCCCAGACTTCAATTCGGCTGTCGCCAGGATGTGATTTATAACTGACCGTAGCCAGACACATTCTCTGCTTGTTTCATGGATGGCGATGATCTCTGAGTGATTGGATGATGTCGACGTCATGGTTTGTTTAACTGATCTCTTGGAAATGGCTGTCCTACCATGGGTAAACACGTATCCTGTATGTGTTTTTGCATCGTGGGGATCAGACCGGTAGCATGCATCAGCATAACCAACAAGTGCGGAGGATAATCCATTTTTGTAAAAGAGTCCCAAATCTGTAGACCCTTGGAGGTAGCGCATAAGGTGCTTCACCCCGGTCCAGTGGTGCTGCGTCGGCGTTGCACTGTATCTGGCTAGTAAATTTACTGTGAACGCTATATCGGGATGCGTGCAGTTTGCCAGATATAGAAGTGCTCCAATAGCACTCAGATAAGTGACTTCTGGAACAAGTATATCCTCCCACTCTTCCAGCGGTCGGAAGGGGTCTTTATGTGCATCCAGAGATCGTACTACCGTAAGTGTACTAAATGGATGACATTGGTCCTTATGAAATCTTTGCAACATTTTATTCGTATATATGGTTTGGTGTAATATGATTTCGTCTTTTAGATGTTCAATCTGTAAGCCAAGGCAGAATTTCGTTTTGCCTAGGTCTTTCATTTCGAATTCTTTTGTTAGGCTTACAGATATCTAAACGATCTTTTCAGGAGATCCAATGAAATTCAGATCATCTACGTAGACTGCTATTATGACGAATCCTTTTCCCTTTGCTCTTATAAAGATGCAAGGACAGACTTCATTATTGTCGAATCCTTGTTGTACAAGGAATTCACTTAGTCTGTTATACCACATCCGTCTCGATTGTTTAAGACCACACAATGATCTTTGAAGCTTAACATAGTAGACGTCCCGATGTCTATCTTTTAATTCAGCAGGCATTGAAAAGCCATCAGGAAGTTTCATGTATATTGAGATTACCGTATAGATATGCAGTCACAACATCCATTAGCTGCATATCTAAACCTTCCTTTGCTGTTAAGCTTATCAGGAATCGGAAAGTGATCGCATCCATGACCGGGGAGTATGTTTCCTCATAGTCAATACCTGGTCTTTGGGAAAATCCTTGCGCTACAAGCCGTGCTTTGTAGCGTGCGATCTCATTATTTTCATTTCTTTTTCTCACGAATACCCATTTGTATCCTATATGTTTAACACCAGTAGGTGTCTGGACTATTTGCCCAAAGACTTTGCGTTTATTAAGCGAGTCCAGCTCAGCTTCCATTGCCTGATTCCACTTTGGCCAATCATTTCTACGTTTGCATTCAGCAACGGAATGTCGATCATGATCATCGTTGCTTCCGACGACGTGAATAGCAATATGAAATGCAAATTCATCGTCGACAACTGTACTCTTTCTGTCCAACACCTCTCCTATACATACATAATTTAATGATATTTCAGTTTCTCCCGGCAGTTCCTCTGCAGTGGATTCTGGGAGGGGTGAGGGTATGGACATGAGCGTATTTCTCGGTAGGGGTATCGTCCCAAGGTCTCAAGATATTTTTCTCTTTCTTGGATTTTTATCCTTGGAGCGTGGTGGTCTGCCTCTTTTCTGTTAAGGTGCAGCCACTTCTGTTGCTGATGGATTGCATCCATTCTCGGGGATGTCAATCCTAGCTGGAGTATTTGCAGCAGGGATGTGTGATTTGACAATCTTCTGGTTCTCAGAAAATGAGTCCTGTAATCGGTGAACAGTGCCCTGAATGTAGAGGATCTTCAGGATCTCATCTTCACATTGTTTTGTTACCGGATCATAGTGGGTCAAACTTTTTGTATCCCACGTTATGATGTGCTTCGCACCAGATTTCTCAGTGTCTGGGCCCATTTTGGGGAAAATTGTCTCATCAAATTCATAGTATTCAAGACGTGCATTAAATGCGTCCCCCGTTTCGGGTTCTAGGTATCTTATAATTGAGAATGAGTCAAACCCTACATAGATACCTAGGCGACATTGAGGACCCATTTTTGTCCTCTATGGTGGTTCAATGGGGATGTAAACTGCGCAACTGAAGATTCTCAAATGAGAAATGTTCGGTGGCCCTCCATATGCAAGTTGCATTGGAGAGAGACTCTGACCTCCAGAGGGTCTTATATTTATTAACGATGCAGCATGCAGAATTGCATGTCCCCATGCATCCACCGGCTATTGGGATATCATTAACAATGGACGTGCAATTCATTGGAGTCTTTTTATCAGTGACTGCCAACCCGTTCTGGGTATATATGAACATGCGGCACATGATGTTCAATTCCTATTCCCGTTGCCTAGTAGTACTTTTGAAATGACCGGGCGGTAAATTCTCTAGTATTATCCAGACGTATTTTCTTTATATAGTTGTCTGGAAAATACACCCGTAACTTTATAGTTTGTGCCAGTAGCTTTGCAAAAAGTAAAATGTGGGACTTAAATAGCCGATCCAAAACCGCAATCAGCCATCCATGCAAAAATTTGTGCTTATCAAACATATTCAGCAGAAATTTTCATCACATGCATCGTAGGCATTTATATTCACAGAAAAGTATAAACAATTTAATTACTTAATAATTATTGGACCACTGGGCAACGTCATACACTGTTACGTTAGCTGACTAACGGCAGAATGGTCGCATGATCTTCCTAATTATTAAGTTTTAATATTTGCATAACCAAACATAGTTTATCCACAGAGTAAGCCTTAAAATGATGCTTTGCATATAGTTATGATCCTACAAAGGTATCATATAATGCAAGGGTTGTGCTAGTTGGGTTTATTCAAAAAAAATTGAAAATGAGCCTAAAATATAACATGTTCTTCTTGAAAAAGGAAAAAGTTTTCCTTTTAAATTATTCCCAATTAATCCCTAAATGTTTCCAAATGTCTCCAATTTTATCATGATTTTTCATGAATTTTTAGGTCCCCTGAATCTTTTTAAAGCTTATTTTAGCTCCCTTTTAAATATAATTTGCCCCCCCTTTTCAAAAAACTGGCCTGCGGGCCTGAAGCCCGCAGTGTGGCTGCGGGCTTCACGCCCGTAGTCTTAATAATTTTTTAAGAAGGAAATATGGCCTGCGTGCCTGAAGCCCGCTTCAGGCTCGTAAGGCTAAATTTTTTTCTTTCGTGGGCTTCAGGCCCAAGAGTATCAGGGGTGGGGCGGTGGCTAGGGTTTGCCGCCGCCGTCGCCGCCCCTGTTGATTTACCCTCGGAGAGAGGGGTGGCTGCCCCACCGTAGCGAAGGCGGTAATATGGGGACCCCCCCTCTGTCGCCGTGGAGGGGGGGTCGGCAGCCCCCCTCTCGCCGTAGCGAGGGGGAGGGGGAACATCAGCGCCCCCCTTCGAGGGGGAACGGCGGCGGCTCGAATGCCACCCCCCTTGGGGGAACGGCGGCGAACTGTGCGTCGCCCCCCCTTCGGGGGGGGACAGCGGCGGCCTGAATGCAACCCCCACTTCGGGGGAGGGGGGATGGTGTGGACGATGGGCAGCGGCTCCCCCTTCGGGCGGGGAACTGGCGTGGGTGACAGCGGTAGCCCCCCTTTGGGGGGGACCCGCGGGGACAGGGCGGCGCAAAAACAGCGGCCAGCGGCGATGATGAGGGGTTTGGGAAAAATTATACTATACAATTTCTTTATGAATCATGTTAAAAACATAATTTTTGGACAATAAAAATTGTCAATTTAGGCGATTAGCCCTAATTCCACTTCGATCTTGCGAGATCTATGGAGAAAACTATCACGTGTATGATAAAAACAATATTTTTAGCGAGATTTACCTTTATATCTGTCCTCCAAATATAGCGACGGTTGAACGAAGCCTACACAGATGACGACGCTCGTTTGATGAAGCTTGACGTCGTGTGCATGGATGTACCGCCTTCTTCGGTTTCGCTACGATCGATTTTGTCTGGAATTTTTGTTTAGAGGCTCGCACTGATTACGTGTTATGAATCATCATCTGGGGAGAAACCCCCAGCTCTTTATTTATAGCATATAGAGGAGCGTGTATAGATTAGATACATTAGATACAGTCTTATCTATAAGATAAGCCGTGATCCCAACCGACTAACCAACTCAGTATTATCCATTTACAACAATTGGTAGATTTTTGTGGGTGAAAACAAATTTCCACCCACAAAACGTTGTTTACTGCTTATGAAGTATCTGTGGGTGGTAAAAATAGGGAAAAAAGGTAAATGATGATTTCGACCTATGGGTAGATTATTTTTGCACATAAACTTAACTCATCACACATGAAAATTTCGTAGACAGTTAGTGTGAAAAATTTGAGAAAATGAGCATGCTTAGGCAGGCTAGCCCTAATATTTAGGATAGCCCATGCCGCACCTGGCCCATTTCCCCTAATTCCCTCCCTCTCTCATTTATCTCTCTATCTCACACACCCTCTCGACACTGACACCATCAAATAACTGATCCGTTACCACCGACTCCCTTACACCTTCCTACACCCCCTTTTCTCAAGGTGACTGCCCCCTCTCACAATACTATCTTTCCCTTCATCCTGTCTCTGCAGTCATATAACATCAAAAGTGAGAGAAAAGGAGGGGGAGAGAGTCACTCTCTAGATTTATTTGTAGACGTCTCTATCGCTCTTCCCCTTCCACTCTCTTTATACGGCGGTCCTCGGTATTGGCTGACCACCACCATACATGTAGGGGAGGGAAGATGGAGATTTAAAGGGACTCTCTCTTCTATTCCACCCTCTGTATGTATGGTGATGGATTGCTGTTGTCGGGCGATCACTGTCCATCACAATACAAAAAGAAGGGAAATGGAATATAAAAATCAATAAAGAGAGTTTTATTTTAAATTTTAAATTTTAAATGGTAAATTAATTTTAAATTATTATTTGTTATGAAGGGATAATACCGAGTTGGTTAGTTGGTTGGGATTACAGCTTATCTTATAGATAAGACCGTATCTATTATATCATATCTGTATACGCTCGTCTAATGCTATAAATAAAGAACTGGGGGTTCCTCCCCCAGATGATGATTCATAACACATTATCAGTACGAGACTCTTAAACAAAAATTCCACACAAAATCGATCGTTGCGAAAGTGAAGGAAGGCGGGAGATTCACGCACGCGGCGTCAGCTACATCAAGTTTTTTGGTACCGTTGCCGGTAGGGATGGAAGTAATGACCTGACCCGACCCGCCCGACCCGACCCGCCATGGTTTTGACCTGACCCGCCCCGGCCTGCAGACGGGTCGGGTCAAGCTTGGGCTTTGTATGCAACCCGCCCCGCCCCGGCCCGGCCCGATAAACTATAGAGGTTCTAAAAAAACCTTACTATTTTAATGCGAACCATGCGGTTTGCCCATATCACATAACTCATACTCTGTTCCAATGTTCTTCCAATTAGGCCAATTCCCAATTCCACATTACCAATAAATTACAATTCTCCCAAATCCCAAATAAAAATTTTATTTGCGATTCATATGGATGGCAGTAATGACCTGACCCGACCGACCCGACCCGGCCCGACCCGGTTTTGGCAAGAAATTACCCGACCCGCCCCGGCCCGAGACCCGTCCCGCCCCGGCCTGCAGTCGGGGCGGGGCAAGCTTGGGTAGTCAAATACCCGCCCCGCCCAGCAATATTGCCATTCCTAGCTGTCGGGGAGGCTGCCTTGATTGATATTAGTTTAATCTTAGGTTAGTTAGGCTACGTGCATATAAAAAATAAAATAATAAATAAAATTTTTCCCCATCACCCCATTTATATTTGTTCTATTCCCCTGTGTTACTGACATTTCCCTCTTTATTTTTCTATTTTGTTTTGCCAGGTGAGTTTGGAGCATAATGTGGATGCCAGATAGATCATACATTGGAGATTTTGATGCCTCCATGCCAGAGGGTGCTCAGATGGGAGTTCGTATTGATTTTCTGCAAGTTGTAACAGTTTGCGAAGTATGTGGGATGCAGGGGCATGTTTACACATAATGCCAATATTATAACCTCCCCACACCCCACAACCATATGCCTACGACCTACACCCTGAACCCTCCCATCCATACCCCGAGACTTACATGCCTCCATCCCCACCACAAAAGTCTAGCCTTGAGTTGTTATTGGAGAGCTACTTGTCAAACCAATGCCAATTGACTTCACCTTTCCTCTCCACTCTGATCGATACCCATCTAAATAAGATTGTCCAAAATTTAAACCAATTTCCTAATCCATAAGGGCAATCAGGTCATCATGCTTGGGATCAGATCACCAGGATACATCGACGAGAGGGAAGCCCATGGAAGACCCATTTACTACACTCCCTACGCCTACTAGTCTTCCACGGTCTGATGGAGGAGAGACCACTTCTACCTTTGGGGATCAGGCGAGGTGACACCAGACACCAAGTGATCATATTGCTAGCTTCACCCAGCTTGATGGAGAGACTCTTTGGCAAGCTTGGCTGAGATTCAACAGATTGGTGGATGGACTGTCGCAGCATGTGGTTGACACTTTTTGGCTCATTTGATTTTTCAATGGAGGATTGTAGGTCCACCTGTAGGAGTCCATGACGAGGATGAACGATGGAAAACTCTTTGACGTGTCGCCTAAGGCAGCTTGGAAGTACATGAAAGCTGCAGCCTGTAAGGACCCTGGCTATGAGGAAAACACTAGAAGGGGGTTGAATAGTGTTTATAAAATTTAAAAGATAGTTATACCAATTTAAATCCCTAACCAACAATAAATGCGGAATTATAAATGAACCCAAAATGAAACAAGTTAACAAGGAGATGTTTCAATGGTTTGGATTACCCAAGTCCAATCCTAACTTGTTCCCGGTAATCATACGTCCCTTTCACCCGGATACCTTCAGATACTCAAGTTAGAATCCTAACTTGAGGTTTCCTTTAAACCCACTTGTAGCACCCCTACAAGTGTAATCGAACAACAATTGATGTCCTTGACTCCCATAACTTGGGATCAAGCAAACCAACTCTCACAAACCGAGAGTGAAATCGAAATACGAGATAATGAAATTCGAATTGTAAACACTTACAAACACGTATGCCTTAAAGTAGAACTTGAAGGAGCAAGTGTGTGTGTGTGTGTGTGTGTGTTGATGTCTCTTCCAAGATGAGATAAAGCCCTTTCACTTCTCTTCACCAAATCTTGAAGCTCAGATTTGGTTTAAGTGGGAAGACAAGATTAGAGTTGATATTTCTAGGGCTTGAGAATTGATGAAGAGAGAACTTGAGAGATTGAGCTTAGGAATGAAGGCAAGATTGTCTAAGTGTTCCAAGAAGTTTCCAATGGAACAGTAGGATACCCTTTTATAAGTTCTCTAAACCCCTCAAGCAAAATACCCAAAACCCCCTTTGAAATCCTTCTGGAAAAAGCCAACAGATAGAAAATACGCGCCAGATAGTCGACTGGTGAAGAACTCACAGGCGTCTGCTGCATTGTGTCAGAGGGTAGGTGAGAAGTCAAACGGTAACTTACCACGTAGGACAGTCGACTGATGAAGGTCGGACAGGCGCCTATAAACCAATAGGCGTCTGAGAAACCTTCTATAAGCGACTGAATTCCTAAGTGCGTAAGTGGTGAAAACTGGGAAAGTTTGGGAAGATAGGACATGAGACTATAGAAGAATATACATGCGACTGTGCCATGGGCATGCGCCTGTAAATCCTTCTTACATCGCCTGCATGTGCAAGTGCGAAGGTTGTCAAAACTTGGTAAGATTGACAAGCTGGGACACTCGACTGTAGAAGCATATACAGGCGACTGTGCCATGGCAGGCACCTGTATTTTCTTCTTACATCACCTGCAGGCGCAAGTGCAAAACTTGACAAACCTGGGGACTTTTGGGCTAGAAGAGACATGCGATCGACTAACATGTTACATGCGCCTGTAACTGGACATGCGCCCGTACATTGTACAACAGTCCCCTGATGAGTGTTGTAAGAGAAAGCCCAAAAGAACAAGTGAAAAAATATGTGAATAACAGACAACTGGAGAACAAATCTCAGGCGCCTGTAAATCATTCAGTAGTCGCCTGTTAAAACTCCAAAATACACTTGTTTGAGAATTAAGAATTAGAGGCATAGAAAAAGAGTTCTAATACTTTCCTAGGATACAATGGAAGATGTGTGTGCTCCAACATAATTCTAATTCTAAGCTACATATTAATAATAAGAAGAAGAGAATAAAAAGATTACATTTGTTTTTGCCTCTCTTCTTTCTATTGATTGATCTTGAAGTCTTCTTGAAGCTTCTATCTTCATCTTCGATTATCCATTCGACTTTACGAGATTTGATTGGTCTTTGAGTGACATCCATTGCTAATTGATCTTCATGATGAAAGGCTTATGCAATGGATTAACTGCAAGTATGAGATTAGTCACACGTATTTAAGTTTGCTCATCATCAAAACCAAGTAGGGAGAAGTCCAATATTCAACATTCTCTCCCTTTTGGTGATGACAAACACACATAAACAAAAAGATAAATAATTGTTCTTAAAAATACTTACTCCCTACGTAAATGCCAATCAAGTTAGTCAATATAAATAAAGGCATCTAATGATCAATTAAAGCAAATATGTAATATATGCATGAATGAAATGATTTCAAGATTAGAAATTTAGGATTTTATAATCCAAATTCATTATATCTACTCCCCCGAAATCTAAGGCAACTTCAATCTTAGATTCAACTTTAGATTATACTTAGCAGAAAATAATGATTTGTTTATTTCTCTCTCCCTATGGCATTAACCAACAAGAGGGAGTAGAGAAACAACAACAATAGTACTAAATAAAACTAAAACAATCATGGGAATCTAAAGAATGTGCTACATATTCAATATGATACCAAAAGAAAATCGAGAAAACACGAAGGTGCATCACACTAATACATATCAAAAAACTCATCAAAAATAGAAATTCTAGTTGACTAAAGGAATGAGAGTCCAATATTAACATTAATCATGCAAAGTGTCTCACCCCACATCATATATATAAAAGCGCACAAAGAGAGACAAAATTGCACAACATGTACACAGAGGATCACAACTAATAATAAAGAGGCAAAATGCGATATCATATATATATATATATATATATATATGGAAAAAGGGTACATGGAGTACAAAATAAACTATCAACTCCACATACAAGCAAAAGTATATCCATTAACCATACACCCATACAAAATAAAGTGCCAAACATCTATACATCTATTAAAAAAACACAACAGACTCACACTCTCAACCTTAACAAAAAAAATCTATGTCTTAGGGTGAGCAGTCCTCAAGAAGCATCAGTCCAGATCAACGACGGTGGAGTCCACAGGAGTAGTCATCTCAATACAGAAGTCCTGGGTCTCCAGATCATCAGGGATGTCCTCAAAAGGAGGCACATCAGCAGCAGTAGTAGAATCACCCTGAGGAGCCTGAGAAGCAGCATGCTCAGAAGCAGCATCAACTGAAGGATCTGGAATCTCAGAGATGATAGTAGGATGAGGCTGAGTAGGCTGAGCAGTAGCAGATGGAACAAAAGACTGGAGGTGGGCAGGGAAGGGTATGCCTTGCTGCTGGAACGAGAGGTAGAAAAGCTCATACAAACCATACAAATCAGAGACCTTCTTGTCGAGCTCGACAAGTAAGGGATCAGTAGTAGGTGCAACAGATGGTGAGGGCTAAGATGAATCAACAGGTGGGGTAGTAGATGATGAGGGGCCTAAAGTGGATTGCCTCTTCTTTGATGTAGTCAGAAGAGCCGAAGCGAACTTCATCTTTGCTGACACATCAAGAAGAGGGCAAAGAGGGATAGGCTCAAAAGGAGATAAGTCAATGCCAAAGTGGCAAAACACATGGGTAAGCAAGCTTCCATACGGAATATGAGAGGAGGAGGATGTGATCTCAACATGGTCCATGCGGTCAAGAATGACTCTAGCCCAATTCACCTCAATCCCAGAAAATATAGCATACATACATTTTAAGATCTCATGGGACGGTTGGTCAGATGATCCATATTTAGGCAAGATGTTGGACTTGACCACGCGGTGGACATCCCAACCTCTAGTAGTAAACATGGAGGATTTGACACCGGAGGTGAGAATGGGAGGAATCTCCTTGAACATGTCCCTAACTTTGCAACAGAAGAGATGGAAATATCGGCAGGCAAGGACCGGTAGAGGGAATCCTAAGGATGGTCCCTAAGAGTGTGGTATTAAGCTTGATGTGGGTCCCGTGAACCATAGTATCCACTATCCCAGACTCTATATACTCACCGCAAATGCGGTTAGCATAAAAGAGCTCCACTAGAAAGGGATATGGACTTGGAGAATCATCGTGAGAGTATCTAAACAAATCAACCAATTTGGTGTCGTAAGGAGCTGAGATAGACTCTCGATGGTGAAAGCCGAATAAACGATGAAACGTTCTCTATGAAGCTTGATGCCAATCATGGAACAAAATCTTGCCAAACATGCGTCATCACGACACATGGGGACAAGAGGGGCAGAAGCTGAAGGAGGAGCACTGGAAGGATTCTATCCTTGGGGCTGTGCTTCATGATTGGCATGAGACTCGGTGTGGGGCTCATCATGGGTTTCTTCTGTATGAGGAGTAGAGGCCAAAGCGAGGGGCTGATTAGCAATATGAATACCAGAGGAAGCAGGCTGTCTATGCCTACGCTTGAGAGGAATAACCTCATCAGCCGACGCAGACTCAGACCCAGAAGATTGAACGAGTTCTGAAGTAGGTGTGGTAAATTTGGTTCTGGGTTTCACACATACTTTAGAAGGAGCACGCTTAGGAACCCCAACTTTGGGTTCCTTGGTGATCTTAAGGGCGTTTCCCTTGCCTTTGGAAGAAAAATCAATCTTGGGAGCCATATATACGAAAATCGACAGAAAAGCTAAACTAGGGCTCGACACCAAAGAACAAGAGAGAGATTATACCAATCGACGGTGGAGGAGGGGATCCGAGGCACGATCGAGTGACTGGAAGGGGATTCGACGATCGGAGGAGATGAATCGGCGGAGGAGGTTGATGGGGCTCTCGTTTGAAGGAGGAAGACGAGGGAAATAACGTATCGATCGGATTGGAGGAGAGATAAAAATAAAGTCCCATGATCTATTAAGTAAATGTTGGGAGAGATTTGGCCTGTTGGATCAAAAATAACGGCTCAGATCATGGGCTACGAACCGCCAAACTCGGCGGACATGCGACTGATGCACAACATGCAGTCGCCTGTCAAGCCCTAATGAAAAATGACTCAGAAAGAAGATATGCATCACCTGGATTTGGATAGGCACCAGTGAAATGACTTACATGGGCTTGCTGCATAGTAAAATTATGAAGAAATTTTGAGCCATCTCTCGGGAGAATTGGTGACAATTGGGCATGCGCCTGATGACCAAAAAACTGTCGCCTGGCCGAAGACCAGTCGACTGGAATATGACCATCAGTCATCTGTTATGAATAAGAGTAATGAAGACTAAAAACGGGAGATTGGACAGTCGATTGTAGAAGAAATGGCAGTCGACTGTCCTGGTTTTGAAATCCAGAATTGAGTTAGAATCAAGTATTTGAGACTTCTCACCCTTAGACATATACTCTAATTATTCTAATAACCATCATTAACCTATAGATTAACATACATATCAAGTATATTAATCCAATCATAAAAATTATAATAATCTCCAATAAATCTCATTGAAAACATGTGTGAAAATATGACATATTCAACATGAGATATGTAAATGTTCAAATGAGCTCAAAACAAGTTATAACATATAAAATTGAGCTCTTAAATTTCAGATTCACCCATAATCCTTAATTCTCCACGTGACCTCACAAATAAATCTTTTTAAGAGGTTTAGTGAAGATGTCGGTGATTTGTTTTTGGGTTTCAATGTACTCTAAAATGATGTCCTTTTTAGCTACATGATCATTTATAAAATGGTGTCTCACATCTATGCGTTTGGTACTGGAGTGGTGCACCAATTTTTGGAAAGACTTATTGTACTTTGGTTGTCAACCATGATAGGGTAAGTATCAAAATTGACACCATAGTTTTTGAGTGTGTATCTCATCCAGAGAACTTGTGCACATGTATGGCCCACGACAATATATTCTTCTTCAGTCGTGGACAATGATAGTGAGTTTTGCTTCTTGGAAAACTAAGAGACAAGGGAATTTCCTTGAAAATGGCAAGTGCCACTAGTATTTCTCCTGTCGGATTTGCATCCAGCAAAATCAGCATTACTATATAAGACTAGCTCATATGTGGATTTAGGGTAAAGTAGGGTATGATTGAGGTAACAAAATATTCGTTTAACTGCAATCAAGTGTGACTCCTTAGGTCTAGCTTGATATCAAGCACAAAGACATACTGAAAACATAATATCGGGCCTACAAGAAGTTAAGTAAAGTAAGCTACCGATCATACCTCGATATAGACAAATATCTACATATTTTCCATTTTCATGCTAGTGTAGATGTGTTGTCGTACTCATGGGAGTCCTCTTGCTTGAAGACGATTCCATCCTGAATCGCTTGATAAGCTCCCATGTGCACTTGGTTTGGTGTAAGAAACTCCCATCCTTCATTTGTCGAATTTGAAGACATAGAAAGTAGTTGAGCTCACCCATGTGGCTCATCTCAAATTCTTCCTTCATAAATTTAGAAAATTCTTGGCAAAGGTTAAAGTTAATAGAACCAAAAATAATATCATCTACATAAACTTGAATACGGAGGATGTAATTTTCATAATCTTTAATGAAGAGAGTTGAATCAACTTCACACATTTTAAAACCTTAATCCAAAAGAAATGTTTTGAGTCGATCATACCAAGCTCTAGGAGCTTGTCTCAACACATACAATGCTTTCTTAAGGTTGAAGACATGATTAGGAAACTTTTCATGAATAAAGCCGGGTGGTTTGAGAAACATAAACTTTTTCTTTAACTATACTATTTAAAAATGCACTTTTAACATCCATTTGAAATAATTTAAAATTCTTATAAGATGCAAAAGATAAAAACAACCTAATAGTTTCTAATCTAGCTACGGGGGCAAAGAATTCTTCGAAATCGTACCATCCTCTTTCCGGTAGCCTAGAGCTACTACCCTTGCTTTGTTCTTTGTGATGACCTCGTTCTCATCCGTCTTGTTCTTAAAAATCCATTTGGTCCCAATGACTTGGTGACCATTTGGATGAGGGACGAGCTCCCAACTTCATTTCTTTCAAATTGCATGAGCTCCTCTTCCATTGCAATTATCCACGAGCTATCTTAACAAGCTTCTTGGATGTTCTTTGGCTCAATGGTAGAGACAAAGGGGCAATGAGAGAATTCATCAATCCTTGACCCTGTTCAGGCACCCACACTAATGTCTCGGATTATTTGCCTTTGTGGGTGGTTACGAACGGTCGTGTAAGCTTTGGGAATACCTGGATCATGTGGAACATCCTCAACATTTTCATTAGCATTGTTAGTCTCAATAATAGAATCATTAATTTTAAAATTACTAATGGATTCACATAAAACACCTACACTATCATGGACAACATGAGGAATATTAAAATCTTCATGAAATGAAACGTGTAGTGATTCCTTGATCGTTGAAAAGGTTTTGTTATATATCCGGTAGGCTTTGCTACGTGTGGAATATCCAACAAAAATTCCTTCATCGGATCTTGGCTTAAATTTGTCTAAGTTACCATATGTGTTCTTTATAAAACATTTTGAACCAAAAACACGAAACTATTTAACTTGTGGCTTTTTATTATAAAATAATTCAAAACAAGTTTTGTTCGTTCGGGGCCTCACTATGATCCTATTGAGCACATAACATGACGTGTGCACCACCACCGCCCAAAATTGTAGTCCAAGATGACTATCATGTAGCATGGTGCATGCACACTTAATTAGGGTCTGATTCTTTCTCTCAACAACACCATTTGTGGTACGTGAGGAAACGAAAAGTTATGAGTAATCCGTTGTCATCACAAAACTTAGTGAAAAATTCATTCTCGAATTACACTCCATGATCACTACGAATAATGATAATGGTGGTTCCTAAGAGATTTTAATTTTTCTTGGCAAATTAAGTAAACTCTTCAAAAGCTTCATTTTTATTGGTTAAAAATGAAACCCAAGTAAATCTAAAAAAGTCATCAACGAAGACTAATCCATATTGAGCATTACCTAAAGATGCGGTTCTAGTTGGCCCAAATAAATCTAAATGAAGTAATTCTAAGGACATCTTAGAAGTTATGCCATATTTAATTTTAAAAGAAGATTTACTTATTTTACCTCTTTGACATGAATCATAAAAGTTTTTCTTACTAAACGAAATTTTCGAAAAACCTTTACCTAGATCATGCTTAGCTAACTTATATAAGTGCTTAAAATGAACATGACCAAAACGGCGATGCCATAATAGTTGTTCAGTTGTATTAGCAAATAAGCAATGTTCTATGGTTTTAGGCATGCTTAAATAATAAATACTTTTCTACCTAGTACCGGAAAATATAACATGCGAATAATTATCAATTATGTTACAAATACCAACTCCAAAGTTAACCTTGTAACCCTTGTCACAAAGTTGACTTATGGAGATAAGGTTATGACATAAATCACTAACTAAATAAACATTTGTAATAAGAGGTTTGGATGGGTTACCGACTGGCCGACGCCCCCGGGTGAGCGGTATGGGCGCGGTGTCGTTTACCGCAAGTGCACGGTTAGTGTAGGGTGCGGGTTTATCGAACTCAGGGAGGCGAGGTTGTGCTTGGGTCAGGTAGGACCAAAATCACCCCGGGGGGCGAGCTAGCCCGAATCGGTAAATGGTTGTCACGGAAAGAAATAAAGGGTATGAGCAACAAGAAAGAAAACCCGGGACTTTGGTTTCCAACCCGACGAGAGACTCTCGCCAATACGGCCTACGGGTATGGATAGCGATCGGAATTAGGGTCTAATGGTGAGACGTTGCTTCTGAAAGTGGTACCGGCATCCCATGGGCCCGATATTCCGGTCGGTGCCCAGGATGATACACCGGACTTCCCGGATTCGATCAGTGGGCACTCCCGTGTCCATTAACACTGATCGATTCCGGGAGCACTAAGCCCGCAACGATAACTCCCAACGTCTCATCTTGCCACTCCCGCGTGCTAGGATTCGACGTCTACGCTATGGGTGTGAGCTATGGCTAGGGAGTCAACCGCCAAGTTTATTCCCCCTTGGCCCAACGGTCAAAGGCGGTCTTTTTCCCGTCGATGACAATGAAACACCCCGCGTAACCGTTAGATTCCAAATCCCTATCGATTTCCTAACCCTATGGACGCATCGGGAAGAGCTCCCGAAGGGGTTTCCACCAAAATCCCAGATTTGGGAACTACTCACAAAAATCTATGAAAAAGCGATCTAAATAAAAATTAACCGTTGGAATCATAATCGGACGATTGTAATGCGGAAGTAATAGAGTAATTAAGACAATACTAAAATTTGAGGAAGATCTGAAAACTTACAAAAGAACAGAAATTACAGCCGTCACAAAGTGAGAAAACAGTAAAAAACTCGCAGCCCCCGTTTCTGGAACCCTAGGGGTTCTATTTATAGACTCTCGCATCAACCGATCGGTTGACAAGTCAACCGATCGGTTGATCCGTTACAAAATAATAACAGAAAACGGCGAGCTTTCACCCGATCACATGAACCGGTCGGGTGAGTTCTTGAGTGACCAGTTGGATCTTGGAGCCGTCGGGTGAAGCGATCGGTTTGGTGCCCGTGTCTTCAGCTCCTCATCTTCAGCTACAGATGAACCGATCGGGTGAGAGTCACCCGATCGGTTGGCATTTTGCTCGAGAAAACAGAGAACAGGGCCCCGCTGAACCGGTCTGCGAACCGGTCGGGTGACTTCCATGTGAGCTCCGGCTGAGACCGGGTGGTGCGCGCGTGCATCACCCGATCGGTTGGAGATGACCAACCGACCGGGTGAGGGGATGAAAGATGTATTCTTTGGCGTATGACCCCCTGGATCACGCGTGACTCCTCCCGTTGCTCCGAGGACTTGGGATATCATCGTTAAACGTCCCCTACGTGGTCAACCTCCTACAAACATGGATAAACAAAGAAAAAGTGAAAGAAAACGAGAAAATACAAGAAAATGAATAAAAGACGGCGAAAAACACGGGGAAATACAAAAGAAAACGTGCGTGAATATATGAAATATAAACGCACGTCAAAATCCCCCAAGCTGAACTCTTCCTCGTCCTCGAGGAAGACGAGTGAGAATAGGAGCTCGGAAGGGAAAAATAGAGAGGAAGAAAGAAAAAAAAACTCTATGTCCTAGATCATCCGTCAGAGCCAACAAAATCAAAAATGACACACCAAGCAAGCAAACGCCAAATCACACCACTAAACCTAGGAAAACGAGTCCAAATAAGTGTCGTGGGCCCACGCGGTGAAGCGCGAGTGATGCGGTCGTGTGCTAGCAAATGGTGTCGCTTTCTACAATGTGCTATGAGGCTCGATATACACAAATCCAAGATACGACCCAAATATCGATTCGAATTGAATTAAGCGACGAATATATAGTTCAAGCATGCATGAGAATAGATAGAATCGAAACATATCATGCGTCAGGGACTCCACAACTAGGGTTAAGGAAATCACGCCATTATAGCCTAGATACTAGCTAAAAAGTTCCTAAGCCAAGTGCTTTCGAAAACGATGGGGGTTGAGATGATGTGGAGTAGAACACTCGGTGCAAATTCTCGCCTTCCCTTTATTCTCGGCAAGTAGGAAAAAATATTCACACGGGAATTTTTTTTGGGTTTTGTGCATTTGTATATTTTTTTTGGCTTTTCGGCTATACAAAATTTTTCTTTTCTTCTCTTTTTGGGTTTTTCTTTTCCTTTTTTCTATTTTTCTTTTGGATTTTTGGGTTTTTGGCTATACACATGTGCACTCTCCCAAGTGGGAGAACGGTACACGACGAGGGGATTTGCACCAAGTAAAAAAAAAAGAAGTCGAAATCTAAACACTCGGGCGAAGGAAACTATTCTCGCTAAATAGAGCATAGGCTAAATGGGTTATCCTAGTCCTTAGTTGTGGAATCCCGACGCATGCGAATTGAAATATACGATATAAATATAGCATGCATATAGTAGAAACAAATACCGCATATTCAAATCGAAGCATGATAATCTAGGGGTCATTCCTGGACATGTATATAAAGTAAAATCACAAAATAGAAGCACACCAAATAGATAGGCACGACGCACGACTCACAAGAAAGCTAAGTGGACCCACAATGCGTGAAATGCAAGAGGACTCGAAATCCTAGGGTTAGTGAGTGTGATTATCGATGCAATGCTAGGTGTGTGTGACTTTGTGGCGATTCATCATAGGATTCATCTCTAGGAGAAAGAGCTAAAAAGAAGAAAAGAAAAAATAAAAACACGATGAAAACGACACAAAAAACGAAAAAGAAGGACTCAAACGACGCACACAGTGCGACTCCCCCAAGCTGAAGTTTGCATTGCCCTCAATGCAATATGAGTGAGTACGGGAGGGCAATGAAAATGGGGGGGAATACGCACTGACACAAAAAGAAATGAAAACGAGGAAAACACATAGATGAAACTGAAAAAGAAAGAAAGATCAAAATCAAAATCAAACAACACGAAAATAAAAATAAAACCACACGACACGACACTCAAAAAATGAAAAACAAGCACACACACAAAAATGAGAAAAACAAACAAAACACGACAGCACACCAAAATAGACGTCCCCCAAGCTAGACCAGACAGTGCTAGCGAAATGATATGATCAATGAAATGCAGAGATATGCAAGGGGGAGTCAAAAACAAATAAGGTGAAATCAGAAAGCGACACGCGAATGGCCCCCCCTCCGACAGAGACAAAGCAGGGCCCCGAAAAGACAGATGGGCACAAATATTGGGGGGGGGGCAAACGAGGGAAAGGAAGATCAAGCAGGGGCACCACCCTCTGGAGGTGGTGACGGGGGCCTGCGCTGTGGACCA
The DNA here is from genome assembly GCA_030789695.1 of Scilla litardierei. NCBI lineage: Eukaryota > Viridiplantae > Streptophyta > Magnoliopsida > Asparagales > Asparagaceae > Scilla > Scilla litardierei. The sequence continues at coordinate 743,957,870 of CM061142.1, forward strand.
GGGGTCGTGGGGGGTGGAATGTGGAGCTCGGAGACGTCGGGTGGGTCTTCACGGATGTGGCAAATGAAGCTTTGAAGAAAGGGGAGGTCTCGGTCGACAGACTCCTCGGTTATCCGACCACCCTGCCCAGCTAGGAGGATCATGGCTGTGAATCGATCGGCTTGGTCTTGATCGAGGGTAGTGATTCAATCGAAATTGTGCGCAATCCAAATAGGGTGCACACGATCTCCCCCTGAAGTGAAAGGGTGTCGAAGCAATACAAAATAACCTGGTGAGCCCAGGGTCGAACTCAGGGACAAGTCGTCTCGCATTCACAGAGTCAATCAAAGATAGCTAAGGGTGTAAGAACGTCCAACTACTAAGAAAGATGTGGTGGTGGAAAGTATGTGTGGTAAAATGTATCAAACTACTCTATAAAAATGAGGGATAGAGGATTGGATAGGCAAGTGACAAGGAGCTAGGAGGAACGCATGGATCGTGGATTTGTTAGGATCAATGTTAAGTGTGAGAATATAACCCTGCAACTCAATGATGTCCCTTTTGGGGATGCACCATCGGAAAATACTCTTTTGGAGGTGAAAGCAAGTGTGAAATGTGATTCAATTGTGGAGCCCTTTTGGGGTCACAATTGGAAGTGGTAGCGGTCACGGGCTATGGTTCTTTATGACTCAATGGCGTCCCTTTTGGGGAAGCGTCATCGGGGATATCCTTTTGGGAGTTAAAATGATGGGATACTGTAGTGGCTTAAGAATCAGGTCTCATGAAAATTAAGTTGATACTTCTTTTTGAGAAGATCAAACTCATCCTTTTGGGATGATCGGTTCTCTAATACAATCTTTTGGATTCATATAAGAGAATTAAATTAGAAACTTAAATTTAAGCCACATAAAAAATAATTCAATCCAAATGAACCCAACTCAACATGTGAACAAAAGTTCCATAGCAAATCACGATCCATGCAAAGAAATTTAGCAATTCATATGGATAAACAATACTAACTTCATATAAATCATTATCAAATCCATACAACCCAATTAAGCACAAATGAAAACCAAAGACAAAGGAAAGAGATCACCAAATGTTGCTACAAATGAGTCCTTTCTTCTTTTCCCTTTTTCTTGTCCAAGCTCCTCCAAGTTTCTTGCCTCCAAGCCCACCAAGAGCCTCAAGAACCTCTCTATTTCAGCTATAGAATGAACTACAATGAGATATAATGGAATATATTGGAATGCCATAAGATGAAGCTCTCCCATCCTTTTATAGGCTTAGAATCCCAAGGGGTTTATAGTGCTTGGCTCTTCATTTCTCCACTCTTTATTTGAGAATCAATTCCATGACTCTTCATTTTCCATTCTTTATTTTAGAATAAATTACATGAAACCATTCAAATCTTGGCCTCTTCATCTTCCACTCTTTATTTGAAATTAAATTCACATGTCTCTTCATTTTTTGTCTCTTTGGCTTCTGGTGATGCAAATAAGCATAAGAGTGGCAAATTGGTGGAATTTGGGCTGGCCTGCTGGGCTTCTTTTTATTTTTCAGAAATTGCTTTTTGCCTTCAAAAATTCAAGAAAAATACCTAGAGGCTTAGGAAAATTCTCAGAAAATACTGAAAATTCCCTAAGGCCCCTAGAAGTACCTGAAAAGTATGAGGTGTAGAAATTAGTCCAAATAATAATAATATGAATTAAACCATGAACTAAAATCAATATAAAATCATTTTAAGCCTCCAAAAATTGTAGAAAATTCCACCAAGCTCCAAAAAGTACAGAAAAATAGATGTAGCACCACAAAAATACTATGAGCACATAAAAATAATGGAAAGCTACAAAGATCGCTAAAAAATCTATTTTGTGCACAAATCAACGATATGCTCCATAAACCAATTTTAATTCAATTATGCTTATCATGAAGCTTAGTTAAACTATATTCATGCACAAAATGCCCAGAAATAGGGGGAATAAATATGTAATATTCATACTGAATCACAACCCCCAACTAGCTATTTGCTAGTCCCTAGCAAAATATGCGATAAATTCGGATTCCATTGAAAAAAACGAGCAACAAACTCAGGATATTATCATGGCCTACTCCAAAAATTATTTCCAAATGATTTCAAAGTCAATATACACATTGTATGAAAATGAACAACATATGACATTCTCCTCAATCTAATTCAAAGAAAAGTAAAGTAGTAAGCATTGTATGCATTTGTTAGGACATTTCACAAATCATATCATAGTTTTCAACCTTCAATGAAATGGCCAATACGAAAAATATTTCTTCTAAGTAGTGGGAGTTTGAGATTGCATCACTCATGTTTTTTATTCCCTCATTTATTCATCATTTTTTTGTATATATCCTATTACCAGGAAAATATACATTTTTCTTTTTCTTTTCTTTTTCTATTTTTTTGTTTTCTCTCTTTTTTTAATGTTTTTTGTTTTGCTTTCACGCAATAATGCTATGAGATGCAAACACGGCCACCTTTGTGTACACGCGATAACGCTATATAGACAAAGGGCTAGAATGACTCCTAAATCTCATCTTTGGCGTCCTCCCCAATGTTTCATGGGGCACCGGCTACTCAACTTGATTAGAAGAAACATTCACTTATTATAACTCTATTTCTCATTCTAAACTCAAGTTATCAACTCATCCACCCACTTCGTAGGAGAAACAAAGCATAAACCATTGGCCACACCCTATCCAATCAAAAACTAAGCCATTCATCCTAACTCAAGCAATTACTTACACCAAACTTTTTCCAAATTATTTCAAGGTGAGTATCACGACATATAGATTTGTTTCATACATTGCATATTAACATTTGAATCCCTATGGAAAAGAAATTAAACCATGCCATTCAAACATATATGAATTTGATACCAAAATAATAATCCGAAAAATTACATGGAATTAATCTTTTAGGGACTAAGCAAAAAAAGGCATAGGAGAAGGCAACCAAACGATATGCTCAAAGATGAACGGATGATGATGAATGAATTTTTTTAATTATTAAAAAAAAACAAAAACTAGCGAACTAGCATCCAACGTCATAGTACCCCCAACTAAAAATAAACTTTGTCCTCAAAGTGTGAAGGGAAACTAGATTTATTAAAACGATGCTAGATGATAAAAAAAAGAAAAAGAAAACATGCGAAAGCAAACTAATTTTATTTTATTTTTAATTTACACTTAAAGGAAGGAATACATCTTAGCAAATGGTGGATCCCGAATATGTAATAGGGGAGGAAGCTGCTCGATCATATCTTTGCGATCCTCCGCCAATATTCTTCCTCCGCGCTTAGCACTAGCGGCCACCAACACAATCCCCAGCATCTCCATCAGATATACATATTTGTCCTGCATGAGATGGATTATGTTAGTAAATGTGGGACTCAAATGATTTTTAATGAAAACATCCCAAATATATTCATCACAATGATTAAAAGAAATTAACGTATAATGATGACCATTCCCTGAAAAAGGTGCACCAATCTCGGTATGATATGCAACCACTGTGGAGAGGAGTGAAAGATGCTGGAATAGAACTAGAGGGAAACACAATCCAGGCTCAGTTACAATGATATCTGAACTTGTGTCCTTAACTGCATCCTCCTCATGATCATCCAAAACTGTATGCTCGTCCTCTCCATCTCTGCACACATCACCACAAGGAAGCTCTGACGGCTCCATCATCAAATCCTCTGGAGTCCCCACCAATGTCGGAGCATCCTCACTTAGGGACTCTAGACGGTCCCAAGCATCCTCAGGTGTGTACTCCATGAAAGCTCCATTGTCCAACATCTCCATGAAAATTTGTGCATCTTCCTGCAGCCCCTCGTAGAAGAACTGGAAGAGAACATCAACCGTGTATTCATGATGTGGACAGCCACTAACTGCATCTGTGAACCTCCTCCAGGCCTGAAAGAAGGATTCACCATCGCGCTGTGCAAAGATGGCAATTTTGAGCTTCAATAACCTGTCCTTGTGCAAAGAAGATGAAGGTGCATCATATCGAAATTTTGTGCCATGAAAGTCCATCACAAAATTTTTTAAAGAAAAAAAATGACTCAAAAAGTGCAAAATAAAGAAATAAAGAGACTCAACACTAAAGAAGGAAGTACTACGCCCAAGGTCCCCAAAACCAACCAAAAATGTGAAATGCAAAAACTGTTGTCCCCGGCAACGGCGCCAATTGATTCAATCGAAATTGTGCGCAATCCAAATAGGGTGCACACGATCTCCCCCTGAAGTGAAAGGGTGTCGAAGCAATACAAAATAACCTGGTGAGCCCAGGGTCGAACTCAGGGACAAGTCGTCTCGCATTCACAGAGTCAATCAAAGATAGCTAAGGGTGTAAGAACGTCCAACTACTAAGAAAGGTGTGGTGGTGGAAAGTATGTGTGGTAAAATGTATCAAACTACTCTATAAAAATGAGGATTAGAGGATTGGATAGGCAAGTGGCAAGGAGCTAGGAGGAACGCATGGATCGTGGATTTGTTAGGATCAATGTTAAGTGTGAGAATATAACCCTGCAACTCAATGATGTCCCTTTTGGGGATGCACCATCGGAAAATACTCTTTTGGAGGTGAAAGCAAGTGTGAAATGTGATTCAATTGTGGAGCCCTTTTGGGGTCACAATTGGAAGTGGTAGCGGTCACGGGCTATGGTTCTTTATGACTCAATGGCGTCCCTTTTGGGGAAGCGTCATCGGGGATATCCTTTTGGGAGTTAAAATGATGGGATAGTGTAGTGGCTTAAGAATCAGGTCTCATGAAAATTAAGTTGATACTTCTTTTTGAGAAGATCAAACTCATCCTTTTGGGATGATCGGTTCTCTAATACAATCTTTTGGATTCATATAAGAGAATTAAATTAGAAACTTAAATTTAAGCCACATAAAAAATAATTCAATCCAAATGAACCCAAATCAACATGTGAACAAAAGTTCCATAGCAAATCACAAACCAAGCAAAGAAATTTAGCAATTCATATGGATAAACAATACTAACTTCATATAAATCATTATCAAATCCATACAACCCAATTAAGCACAAATGAAAACCAAAGACAAAGGAAAGAGATCACCAAATGTTGCTACAAATGAGTCCTTTCTTCTTTTCCCTTTTTCTTGTCCAAGCTCCTCCAAGTTTCTTGCCTCCAAGCCCACCAAGAGCCTCAAGAACCTCTCTATTTCAGCTATAGAATGAACTACAATGGGATATAATGGAATATATTGGAATGCCATAAGATGAAGCTCTCCCATCCTTTTATAGGCTTAGAATCCCAAGGGGTTTATAGTGCTTGGCTCTTCATTTCTCCACTCTTTATTTGAGAATCAATTTCATGACTCTTCATTTTCCATTCTTTATTTTAGAATAAATTACATGAAACCATTCAAATCTTGGCCTCTTCATCTTCCACTCTTTATTTGAAATTAAATTCACATGTCTCTTCATTTTTTGTCTCTTTGGCTTCTGGTGATGCAAATAAGCATAAGAGTGGCAAATTGGTGGAATTTGGGCTGGCCTGCTGGGCTTCTTTTTATTTTTCAGAAATTGCTTTTTGCCTTCAAAAATTCAAGAAAAATACCTAGAGGCTTAGGAAAATTCTCAGAAAATACTGAAAATTCCCTAAGGCCCCTAGAAGTACCTGAAAAGTATGAGGTGTAGAAATTAGTCCAAATAATAATAATATGAATTAAACCATGAACTAAAATCAATATAAAATCATTTTAAGCCTCCAAAAATTGTAGAAAATTCCACCAAGCTCCAAAAAGTACAGAAAAATAGATGTAGCACCACAAAAATACTATGAGCACATAAAAATAATGGAAAGCTACAAAGATCGCTAAAAACTCTATTTTGTGCACAAATCAACGATATGCTCCATAAACCAATTTTAATTCAATTATGCTTATCATGAAGCTTAGTTAAACTATATTCATGCACAAAATACCCAGAAATAGGGGGAATAAATATGTAATATTCATACTGAATCAGGTAGATGGGTTGGAGGTGGTGGGCTGAGCGGGGGGCTGTGCGCGACGAGCGCGACGGGTGGCCTAGGGTTCGAAGAGCTGGCGTCGGTGGGTTTAACACGGCGGGGAGGCATTGTGCGGGTGTCTTGTGTGTGTGCGAGTATGTAAAAGTACAATGAATCAACACAAACACGAAATACGGCCAACGAGCAAATGGAATATCTGGGGTAAAAATAAAAATTGAGCAAAGGAGCGAGTTTACCCAAATGAGATGAAGATCGCTGCTCGTAGACGCCCCGATGCTACGCGATAGGAGCACGCTGTGGAGCCGCGGCGATTTCTTCAACAAGTTTCGATGTTGGGGAGAATGGGTGAAAGTTAGGGTTTTGTGTGTATGAGGGATCGAGGAGAATGGAGGGAAATCGATGGTGGACGGGTAGGGAGATGGCGGGGAAAGACGATCGAGGTTGATTTTGGGGAAGAAAGAAGGCAGGCGCACGAGAGGAGTCGAAACGGCGGCTCCGGATTCAAAAATGCCGAGTGTGGATCGAATGGGCAGTCGGGGATATTTATAGGGTTTTAAGTCGAACCGATCGGGTGACTTGTCACCCGATCGGTTGACGGTTAGGTCGAAATTTCTTGCCGAAGAATTGCTACAGGCGAACCGGTCGGTTGACTTGTCAACCGATCGGTTGGCCGTTCCACTCGTTTTCCCGAGAATTGAGGGCTGCTCACCCGGTCGCTTCAACCGATCGCGCTCGAACTCAACCGATCGGTTGATATTCCCCAAAAATTTCCGAGAGTTCTCCCCAGCTCACCCGGTCTGTCACCCGGTCTCTTCATTCCTCAACCGATCGGGTCATTTGGGGACAGATCTCGGCATGTATCTGATACATCCCAACCGATCGGGTGAGTTATCAACCGATCGGTTGGGGCTTCGTTTCCTGCAAAAACCAACAGATTTGGCTAAGTCCCTGAACGGATGTTCTCGCGGCTGATTTTATTTAAAAAAGTAGATAAAATAAAGTCAAAAATAACGCTAAAAAATGGGGAAAAAGTTTAGAACATGGGTTGCCTCCCATGAAGCGCACTTGTTTAACGTCATTGGCTCGACGCCCGCAAGAGATGTTCACGGTGGTTGATACGGGTGATACCCGAAGTTTGGCATCTCTTCTTCATTGGAGCTGAAGGCCTTTGGAGTAGTCAGCGGCTGAAGAAATATTTGCTCGACTCCCTCCCCTTGTTCTTGGGATCCGGGGGCTTCTCTTTCGTGTTGGCGCTTCCCGCTATCTTCTTTAGGATCCGGACCTCGCCTTTAGTGAGGTCCATGGGCTCTTTCCCCGTTCTCCTCGCAGGAGGAGCCTTGGGGAACCCGGGAGGGGTCGTTCTTACTGCACTCGCTTTTCCAGCAACTTCTTTGTTCTCGGGGCCGTCTTGGTCTTCTAATTCCCCAAGTCATCGGGGGGGGGGGGGGGGGGGTTTCTTAAGAGAATCTCCCAGGAGCTCTCTTCAGCGGCCTTTTCTTCTTCTACCTCAAGCAAATTACACCGAGGGTCATCAGGGGGATCGGGGTACTTCATGGACAACCCCAGATCAAATTCAACTTTTTCTCCGCTGACGTTTAGAGAAAGTTTTCCGTTCTTCACATCTATCAAAACGCCAGCAGTGGCCATGAAAGGCCGTCCCAGGATGATCAGGGTGTGTGCGTCTTCAGGCATGTCCATGACTACGAAGTCCACTGGCACATGCACCCCTCTTACATTAACGGGGAGGTCATCCACAATTCCCACCGGATATTTGACCGACCGGTCAGCCAGTTGTAGGGTCATACCGGTGGGCTCCAAATCACCCATTCCTATCCTTCTATACATCGACAAGGGCATCAAACTAACACTCGATCCGAGATCGACGAGTGCACGATGAATCTTTACTGCCCCGATCGTGCAAGGAATTGAGAAGCTCCCCGGGTCCTTGAGTTTCGGCGGATTTGCCCTCTGGATAAGAGCGCTAAATTCCACCGTCAACACTACTTTCTCCTTTCTAGACCCTCTCGTCACCAAATCTTTTAGGAATTTTGCATAGGAGGGGATTGTTTCGATTGCTTCTAGGAAGGGGATTTGCAGGCTTAGGTCCTTGACCATGGCGAAGAACTTGCCATATTTCTCATCAATTTTGGCCTGAGCTAACCGTTGTGGAAATGGCACAACGGGTTTGAACACTTTCGGGCTCCCTTCCTCCTCCTTCTTCTTCCCTTCTTCAGAGACTCCCTCCGGAGTCATAGGATTTGATGACGAAGCACCTGCGTCGTTTGATTTTTCGATCGGTCTCTCAATGACCAATGGTGCTTCCGGTTTGCTAGGGGGCACTCTAGTAGGAATTTGTGTCCCTCTTCTCAGAACGATAGCGGACACATTTGCGTGCTCATGCACGAGTGCCGATGTTTGGGTTGCTCCCCTCGGGTTCACCTCCGGTTGTCGCGGTAATTGGTTTTGTGACCTTGAAAGGTTCGCCACTTGTAACCCCAGCTGGGTTACTTGGTCTGTGAGGGTCCGCTGACCCATTTCCAGCTTTTGATTGATCTTCTCCTGGTTGGTAATATATTGAGTCAAGAGAGACTCAACCGGAGAGACGGCCCTCTGTTGGCCATACTGCTGCTGCTACTGGAATGGCTGCTGATTCCTGGGGGCGTAAAATTGTTGCTGAGGTTGCTGCTGAAATGGTTGCTGCTGAAACGGTTGCTGCTGAACCTGACTCTGCTGTGGCCTAGCCGGCTGATAAGTTTGTTGCTGCGGCTGCTGAGGCGGCGAGGGCTGAAATGGTGGCCGGTAACTGAAGTTTGGGTGGTTCAGGTTGTTTGGAGAGTAGGCCGGGTTGGAATTGGTCCTTGGCGGATACGGCGCATTTCCCGTGGGGTTGTAAAATAGTGCGCTCGCCTGATCCAACGGTGGTGAGATGTCACCACCGTCGAATTCCCCAAAGAATTCGGATTCTACCGCTGAAATTTGCTGTGTACCGGCCCCACCGGCTCCTACCATTAGTGCGGAGATCTGGGTCGAAAGCAAGTCGAACTTGCTTGAAAGTTTGTCGACGTCCTCGACTCTGTGTATACCCCCGGATCTTGGTGTGGCTCTCTCGTCACACCACCGCTCATTGTTGGATGCCATATTTTCCAGAATATGTCCGGCATCTTCCTCGCTCCTAGACATGAAGGAACCCCCAGCCGCGGCGTCCATAGAAGATTTCAGGTCATCCCTCAACCCATTGTAGAACAGATTAATAATCTGCCACTTCGGAAGCTCATGGTGAGGGCATCTTCTTTGCATTTCCTTATATCTCGTCCAAGCTTCATGCAAGGACTCGTGGCTGGCCTGGGAGAAGGAGGAGATCTCACTCCTCAACTTCATGGTCTTCCCCGGAGGAAAGAACTTCGTCAGAAAAGCGTTGGAGAGCTTCTCCCAGGTGTTGAAAGTGTTGGGGTCCTTCCCCCTAAGCCATTGCTTGGCTTTGTCTCGCAAAGAGAAGGGGAACAGCTTCAGACGGATAGCCTCTGTCGTGACACCATTAATCCGGAAGGTGTCACATTTCTCCAAGAAGGAGTCTAGGTGCTCGATCGGGCTCTCCATGGGTGCACCCGCAAACTGGTCCTGCTGGATCCATGTCACTAAAGACGGCTTCAGCTCGAAGCTTTGGGCCGCAATAGCTGGAGAACGGATGGCGGAAGTCGACTCGATGGATGGCATCGAGTACTCCAACAGGGACTTGTGAGGCGGGGTGTTCTCCTCCATGGATTCGGGATCCTCTCTTCTTCGCTTCTCGGCGGCCAAACACCTAAGGGTGGCGTTAATCTCTGGATCGAGGGGAATCAAGTCGTCAAGACTCCTCAAACTCCTGCGCATGAAAAACAACAAACACCCGTGAAGCGACAAGTGGGAAAGAAACAGATAAAATAAGAAATAAAAATAAGAAAAAGAAAAAAGAAAAAGGAGAATGCGAAAATTATCGCGAGGTAGGGATGAGAGCTAGACACGAGGGTTCAAGAGATCCTAAAATAACAAGCACGTTGCCTCCCCGGCAACGGCGCCATAAACTTGGCCGACGCCCCCTGGTGAGCGGTATGGGCGCGGTGTCGTTTACCGCAAGTGCACGGTTAGTGTAGGGTGCGGGTTTATCGAACTCAGGGAGGCGAGGTTGTGCTTGGGTCAGGTAGGACCAAAATCACCCCGGGGGGCGAGCTAGCCCGAATCGGTAAATGGTTGTCACGGAAAGAAATAAAGGGTATGAGCAACAAGAAAGAAAACCCGGGACTTTGGTTTCCAACCCGACGAGAGACTCTCGCCGATACGGCCTACGGGTATGGATAGCGATCGGAATTAGGGTCTAATGGTGAGACGTTGCCTCTGAAAGTGGTACCGGCATCCCATTGGCCCGATATTCCGGTCGGTGCCCAGGATGATACACCGGACTTCCCGGATTCGATCAGTGGGCACTCCCATGTCCATTAACACTGATCGATCCCGGGAGCACTAAGCCCGCAACGATAACTCCCAACGTCTCATCCTGCCGCTCCCGCGTGCTAGGATTCGACGTCTATGCTATGGGTGCGAGCTATGGCTAGGGAGTCAACCGCCAAGTTTATTCCCCCTTGGCCCAACGGTCAAAGGCGGTCTTTTTCCCACCGATGACAATGAAACACCCCGCGTAACTGTTAGATTCCTAATCCCTATCGATTTCCTAACCCTATGGATGCATCGGGAAGAGCCCCCGAAGGGGTTTCCACCAAAATCCCAGATTTGGGAACTACTCACAAAAATCCATGAAAAAGCGATCTAAATAAAAATTAACCGTTGGAATCATAATCGGACGATTGTAATGCGGAAGTAATAGAGTAATTAAGACAATACTAAAATTTGAGGAAGATCTGAAAACTTACAAAAGAACAGAAATTACAGCCGTCACAAAGTGAGAAAACAGTAAAAAACTCGCAGCCCCCGTTTCTGGAACCCTAGGGGTTCTATTTATAGACTCTCGCATCAACCGATCGGTTGACAAGTTAACTGATCGGTTGATCCGTTACAAAATAATAACAGAAAACGGAGAGCTTTCACCCGATCACATGAACCGGTCGGGTGAGTTCGTGAGTGACCGGTTGGATCTTAGAGCCGTCGGGTGAAGCGATCGGTTTGGTGCCCGTGTCTTCAGCTCCTCATTTTCAGCTACAGATGAACCGATCGGGTGAGAGTCACCCGATCGATTGGCATTTTGCTCGAGAAAACAGAGAACAGGCCCCCGCTGAACCGGTCTGCGAACCGGTCGGGTGACTTCCATGTGAGCTCCGGCTGAGACCGGGTGGTGCGTGCGTGCATCACCCGATCGGTTGGAGATGACCAACCGACCGGGTGAGGGGCTGAAAGATGTATTCTTTGGCGTATGACCCCCTGGATCACGCGTGACTCCTCCCGTTGCTCCGGGGACTTGGGATATCATCGTTAAACGTCCCCTACGTGGTCAACCTCCTGCAAACATGGATAAACAAAGAAAAAGTGGAAGAAAATGAGAAAATACAAGAAAATGAATAAAAGACGGTGAAAAACATGGGGAAACACAAAAGAAAACGTGCGTGAATATATGAAATATAAACGCACGTCACCGACTTTGCCTACTCCAATGATGGTTCCCTTTTGATTGCCTCCAAAGGTGACTGTTGCACCGTCCTTGATACAGATCACTTCTGAGAGTAATGAGGGATCTCCCGTCATGTGTTTGAAGCAACCGCTATCGAATATCCATCCTTTCCTTTTAGAGCCAATATGTCTATTATTGCTCTCTTTCTTATTCTTGGGTACCTATATAGTATACCATAAGCTTATGGTACCCAAGCTTGTTTAGTCCAAGGGGATTAGCACTTTGGAAACCAAGTCCAAGTGGACTTTGGCTTCCCAACATAGTTACCACTATTTATCAGATCACTAAAAATAAGAATTTACATATGCATTCCTATCATTTGTGCTAGCATTCTTGGGACCCCAAATTGTGTATGTTTTAGGTGTCATCTTCCTAGTTGCATGCACATTAGGTTGAGGTACATGTGGTGCATGTTTCCTAGGAGCATGAGATCTAGCATATGAAGGTGGAGGAGGATATGCATGAGACATATACGGGTTATATGCAAAATGAGGTGTATGCATATTATATGGTGCATATGGAGCATACATATGTTGTGAAGGATTTGCATGAGCATACATGGGAGGATGATGTGCATGAACATAAGAGTGTGTAGGAGCATGTGCATGAGTATTTCTCATGTGTGAGGTTGCACGTGCCCGTGGGTGTGGAGCATAAAATGCATCGTGTGTGTTCACATGTGTAGTAGGTGGTGTCCTACGTGTGTGAGTGTTAGTATACATATAGGCATGTCCTTTCTTTTGGTTTCCACCTATAGTGGGTTTCTTGCCAAAAGAAGAAGAGTGTGAAGTGGTGGCCTTCTTGGTAGGTTTGCTACCAATAGTATTTTTGACACCAGTAGTGGATGCACTGGAGGATGGCCTCATAAAATCTATAGTTACACCACTATAGGAGGTGTGAGAATTGGATGCATTTGCTTCCACATAACCAAGTCCAACACGGTGTGTGGCCGGAAATTAGTTTGAGAGCAATTCATCCAATTGCCCTTTCCCTTTGTTAAATCTTTTAACTTGGGAGGACATGAGCTCAAATTTCTTCCTAAGGGAAGAAATATTAGCGTCCAAAGTGGACACACGTGTGGTGAGCTCGTGCACTTGGGTTTTGAGAGAATCATTCTCAATACCCAATAGTGTATTTTGTGAAGCTAGATCAATACTATCTTTAGAAGACACGTGATCTAATTGAGATTTGAGGGAATTCACCTCTTTTCTCAAAGTGTCACAAAAAATTAACTTTCTCAAGAGTAAATGTGTCAACAATGGTGTCATTGTTGGTGATGCATGTCATGGATGATTTACTAACATTTGATTTCTTCAAATTAGTATATCTAATCATAAGAGATTGATATTTAGAAAATAATTCTTCGTTAGCAATACGAAGTTCATCCATAGCTACATCGGATTCATCGTTCTCATTATCACTTCCATTGGAGAATGTATCTTCACGGGTCATGAAGCACATATGTGCACTCTCACCCTTCTTATCCTCAGATCCACTTGAGTCATCGAAAGTCCCAACGAGTCCTTTCTTCTTTTTCTTCTTGAATTTGTCAGACTTGTGGTGCTTCGGTTCTTTCCACTTTTCTTTGTTCCTTAGCATTGAGCAATTCTTCTTGATGTACACTGGCTTGTTACACTAAAAACAAAGAGAAGATGAATTGTTAGTGGAATTAAATTTAGATTTGGAAGAGAATTTACCTTTGCAAAAGAAGCGTTGGAACTTCTTCACCATTTGCGCCATTTCTTCCAAATCCATTTCGTTCTCGGATTCATTACTATCGGAGGATGAAGAGATAGCCTTGAATGCTAACGCCTTCTTCTTTGCCTTCGTTGGATTCATCATAGCTCTAATCTTCATTCGGTTCTCCCTTCTTACTTCGTAATACATGAGAGTACTGATGAGATTCAATACGGTATAGTTCTTCATGTCATTGACCTCCTCAATGGCAATATCCCTTCTTTTCCATTTTGAGGTCATTCCCATGATTATCTTTCTTACCTTTTCTTGTTGTGTATATACTTGACCGAGATCTTCAAGCTCATTGGCGATGTCGGTGAAACGACCGTACTTCATTGCAATGTTCTCACTTTCCAGCATATGAAACATGTCGAAATTTTGTATAACAACATATAACTTTGACAATTTTACCTTGTTCGTCTCCTCGTGGGTGACGACGAGATGATTCCATATTTGATATGCACTCTTACATGTTCATATCATATTGAACTCATCTGGATCCAATGCGCAATGAAGAGTGTTCATTGCTTTGGCATTGTTCACCTCAACGGACTTCTCGGTGGGAGTCCATTTGTCAAATATTCTTCGGTAGTTTCAACGTAATCCTTATGGAGGGTTCTCCAAAGAGAAGCACTCCTTAGAAAAGTCTCCATCCTTTATGTGTACCATCCCATAGAAGAATAATCACTGGTTATCTGCACGGTTCATATCATTTCTGATAAAGTGCCAAATTCTTTGACCACATTGTCAAAACATACGTTCTGGCTCCTTGATGCTTCACATGCCTTTTATTCGCTCCCACTGACCTTGAAAACTCTCCAGCTGATTCATATAAGTTTGTTCTTCTAAATCATATTTAGAAAACAGACTATATATGTATACTCCATTTTTCATGGTTATCATAAGCATTAACATCGAGACTGATCCGAATAGATATGTACATAGCGGTTGGCAAGAAAGTTTCATCATAATCCATTTCTAAGAGTTTTGATGATAACTATTCTCAACCAACATAACTTGTACTTCACTCTTTTTCATCTGTACTAATCTTTTGTCTCGAAGATTTACTTGCAGCCAAAACAAACACTTTCCTTGGGCACGTCAACTATGTTCCATACCTTATTTATGTGCAAGGACCATTTTCGGATTGCATCAAGCCATTTCTTAGAGTTACTACGCCAAATGGCATCTTGGAAGTTGTCTAGGCCATCATCAACTACGATGTCTAACTTGACTTTTTCGTCTCACGTGGCTCGAGTAATCATGTGACTTCCTAACGATTAATTTGAAGAATATCATATTAATAAGGTCCTCACAGAACCTTATCAAGAACCTATGCATTACTATCTGGGATTTAACCCAGAGGAAGGATTATAACTCAGAGTCACTTGCCATGTATCGAACCATGTCTAACAATGTGCGATTCATGCTCTCCAACACAACGATGTGTTAAGAGACTTGACCTGAGAGAAAATCACATTTTATTTTAATTACGCAAGAATTATATAGCTAAGTATTCGGCTCTTCAATCTGATCGAAGCAGTTCAAATACTTCTGTCAATGTGTTCTCTATTTTAACTCTTTGAGATAAGACTCATAAGTGTCTTTCGACTCATGATACGAGAGGTTAACAGACCCCTTTTTATGTGACTTGTCTAGTTTGTTCTCTTCAGTACGACCTAGTTTATTTAGACACAGATTAGTTTTCTATAACTTGCACATTCATGCATCAACATTTAATACCACATTGTTATACAAATTACACATTGCTTCAGAAGCAAGGTGACGACATTCGACAAAAATGTATTAGACATCCCTTACTGTCCAAGAAACAACAATTGCTCCTTTTCCAACATGTAGGACAATCTATTCCTTTTGTATAATGATTATCCTGAAACCGTGACATCAAATATTTTTCTCATTTTTAGTTCATCCTACTTTTGCCTTTTCTTATGAAAGTCAAAACTTTCTTTCTCAACCGACTATCCTCAATGCCTTCTCCATTCTAAATCACATTTAGACAATACTTTTCCCAACAAAAATATTAGTTGTGCAAGCACCTCACGTATCCAAACACTTGAGCTTCACCTTGAGTTGACTTAACATGTTGCTTGACTCAAGATCTGATTTGGATACATGGTCTTGCACCACTCATGCACTCATCTTCGAGTTAAACAGTTTGATCGAATTTTCTAACCTTGTGGATCGAAACCTTTTTCCCTACAACCTTGAGTTGACTCAACAAATTGTATGGAGAAACTTGCTTTGAACATCAATATGTTCAAGCTTTCCGTCATAGAGGCGAGTGACTAGTAGCGTGCATTTTGTTGGACTCAGAACTCAAGGAAATCATTGTCCTTAAGCCTGTGCTAAAAGGACACATTAAGATCAGTGAGAACCTGGTTTAGACTATTAAGTTTGATTTTGAGTCGATATTCCTTAACCAACCATTTTGACCAGTTAACTTATTCTTTTAGGATATTATGACTTGGATTTCATTCTGTATAACATAAAACTACATTAGTTTAGCATATGTTCATGATTTTTAAATATAGTTAAATTGGATTTTACTCAACTACACCCTTCCACTATGTTAGCGATGATCTTAAGCCATATAGATGAACAAATAATAATATTTAGTTGGAAAGAGACTCAACCCCACTAAGTCTCACAACCTTCAGTTGGCTCAACAAGTTGCCTAACTCTGCAATCGGTAGATGACTCTTCATCAATCACATCATATGTGATTCCCTTATCGGTTTTTACCCCTAGTCACTTATGACCTTGAGTTGGCTCAACAAATCATAACGACTAGTCTAGTCAGACCCCTTGCTTTCTTGTCCAATCCTAATTTACACCGGCACTTGGTTATGTTAACGACGTAACGGGTTGGATTAAGTCGAACTACATCACATGTTTAATGGATTTCGTACCCAGAAGATAGCCCTGTTACAGCTTTAGTTGACTCAATAACTATAACATGAATCCTTGGTTTCCAAAAATCCAAAAGCAAGGAGGGCTACGACAAATCTTGAAGAAGATTTTAATCGTAATTGACTAGATGTGATCGATCGTTTCACATAATCATAATTCACATCCTTGCAGTCCAGCGGAACACGGCCAGGGATTTGGCTAGGCCAAGATCACTATCCCCAGTCGAGCTAGGGTGATCCACAACACTAGTAAAAAAACGCTAGATCGGATTATGATCCATGAAGGATACTAATTATTCATATGTGTGAAATCGACTTGAAATGGCTTTAAAACTAGTTAATCCTGTCAACTAGTTGAATCCTAAAATTTGAAATTATTATGGCTAATAACTTTATTAATGTCCGTATCAACTATAAGAATTATTAGGGTGCTATCCTAATCACGTATTGGGGATTTAAAATTCAAGTTGCAACAATTTAAATCATAGCATATTTCAAAATTATTATTAGAATAATTAAAAAAAATAATTATTACAGAGGGCTACCCAAATCAAGTATTAGGAGTTTAATTTGTTGAAACAATTTTTAAATTATAGCATGTCCTTTAAAAATTATCATATAATTTTCTGAAAGCTTCTAATGGCTATCCTAAAAGTTTTTCTTGAATTATCATATAATCAATAAGAGCTAATATAACCATTAAAAATATTAACTAAACATTTTTGCATGATAATAGACCAACTAAGAGTATCACATAAAATTTAGCTAAACATGCAACTTAAAAATATCTCATAATTCTAAGTTACATACAAAATAATCATATAATTTTAAAGATCTAATTAATAAAATTATCACATGATTTTAAAATTAGATCTAATTTTCAAAAAACAACTTTTCGAAACAAAACCATTACATGGAATGACAATTTAATAGCTTAATTAAAACCTCCATCCGATGATGAAACATGCTGCATCTTATGCACTTTATAATTGCAAAACCATAAATCAATGTATATTTGCTCCGATTCCACTAAATGGTTTACTGCGTCCTTAATGCAATAAAATCGACGTCCAACCTTAGTCGGACAGACGACGAGATCAAACCAAGCAGCGGAAAATCATCTTAAAACATTTTCAAGAAAGCCCTAAAAAATAACCCTAGCCAGAATCTCTACTATCTCGGGGTTGGGTCCGACCAACCCCTAAAGATAGATCTATCTAACAGCAATAATAAACGTATGTAAATAAACTACATACCTTTAACTTCATTTTCGCAGAATACGAAGCTTCGTTTTCAGCAACGTTTTTTATCTCCAAAGCGATGCCCCGCACCGCTTCTCCTGAGCCGAACCGCATCCTGAGCCGAACCGTATTCCTAACCGAACTGCGTCACGAGACAAGCAACACCCTTGTATCCGAGCCAAGCATGCGGTAAAGAAAGTTTCAGTTAAGTGGATCATCCGTCAAGACTTCGGATCCGATCCGAACTCCTTCGTAGCTTTGCTAGAGCCCGATCAAGAGTAAAAAAGAATCAGGGAGAAGAGGGAAATTAATTTAAGCTTAGATCTGAGCTTGCTTACGTTTAATGGAGCTACTCAGATCTGGATCTTGGTTGAGTATCAAGGACGGGGTTGGCACCTATTTATATAGGCGGATGACCCCTCCCCTTTCTCAATTACCGATATGGGACTAAAGGTTTGGAGGAGAAAATTAACTTAAAGTTTAACCTTCATGAAGGCCAAACTTCCACAAATTTTTCTTCCCTCACCGTTGAGCTCCAAGAATGATGTCATACATCGTTGCGAAGAGGGTTGAATGGTGACCGCGTAGGAAAGAATGGCGCTCCATTTCGAGTCCGTTTGACCCCTCATACGATCATCCAAAGATAGTGCAAAACCATGCATTTGCGAAAAACTCAGCCGCCATTTCCCTTAGGGTTTGAAACCCCATCAGTGGGGGCCACAGTGTGGGCCCCACTGGTGCATGCCAGCTAGCAGGGCGTGTGTTCAGGCGGGTCCCACCAACTGCCAGTAGGCACGGGCACCTGATTTGCTTTTGCAGGTGCGGGCGCCCGCCCTGCTCAGTGGGCGCGGGCACCGACCCGCAATGACCAAAATTGGGCTATGTGTATGGTTTAAACTCTATCTTTCTCGTTTGGAGTCCGTTTTGGACGCTGTTTGAACTTGGGTTTAGACAGGGACATTCCTGTCATCTAAGTACACATCTCATGTGTCTATTCTATATAAAATATGTTCGTAAACACTTTACAAAATATTCAAAACCTCTAAATATTCTAAAGCTTTTGTCACAAACATTTTTTGACGTATTATCCTTTCCATCCAATGCATCATCTCCCTTAATTCTACCTATTACTTGACGAAGGTTTACTCTGTTTGAGACCTTACAGCCTGACCCTACTATAGGTGGGCTCGAAACCCCAGACGGCAGTGACCACGAGTAGCAGTTGTCGTCCTTGTTTCGGTATCATAATTATGTTAACTAATTAACATAAGTATTTTCGGGACCACCCTGACTGTGTCAGTGATGAATACCGCAGTTTTAGTTCCTTGTCAAAACTATGTCGCCTAGTCAAGCCTAGGGTACGGTCAAACTATCAACCCTAATAGCTTGAACTTGGTTAGTCTACATCAGTTTTTAGTCAAATAATGTTGGACTTCTTCCAACATACTTTGACCAAAGTTCTTCACTAAAGCCAGAACCAACACATGCGACACTTGTTGAGGGATGTATGCCCTCAATTCATTTGTATTTGATGCAAGTGGATTTTAATTATAGATGTGGGTTATTGCATAAGATGCAATAGGAATATAAAATATATTGTAAATCGTTTACAAATATATTTGAATATAAATGCATAGAAAATGGTTATAGAGATGTCGGGAATGTCCCGGTGAAAATCCAGGTTCCAACGGTGCCAAACATGGACTTTAAATGAGTCCAATAAGCCAATAAATGTCCTAAAGGCCAGAACTCGGCTTTAGCCAGTTCTGGCCCAAAAAAGGAGGCCCAGCCCGCCTATTACGGGCGGGCCTAGGCTGGCCCGCCTGCCAGAGCGGGCGGGGCCCCGCCCAGAGCGGGCTTGGCCTGCCCGCACAGAGCGGTACCACCCTGCCTGCTGCAGGCGGGCGCCCAACCCGTCCAGCTGGCAGGTTGGGCTCACCTGGCCCAGAAATTTAGGTAAAGGGGTTTTGAACCCTGTTTTTATTTTGGCGGTTGCTGGTATACGAAAATCAGATTTTGTCAAATCTTTAGACACACGTTTGAGGGGTCAAACGGAGTTGGAATTGAGCCCCGTTTGTTTCTATGCGTTCAGCATCCAGTGCTCTTCGATTTGATATGTTGTATCACTTGCGAAGCTCAATGGTGAGGGAGAAAAATTCGCTAAAGATTGGCCATTGTGAATGGCAAACTTTAATTAATTTTTTCCTCCAAAACTTTTAGTCCCACATCGGATATGATGAGAAGGGGAGGGGTCAGCCGCCTATATAAATAAGGGCCAATTCCCCTCCTTGAAACTCGAACCAAGCTCCAGATCTGAGTAGATCCATTAAACATGAGGAAGCTCAGATCTAAGCTTAAATTTCCATCTTTCTCCCAAAATTCTTACTTGCTCCTGATCAGGCTCTAGCAAAGCTACGAAGGAGTTCGGATCGGATCCGAAGTCTTGACAGAGGATCCACTCAAGGTGAAACTTTCATCGGCGCTTGGTTGGCTTGGCAACAAGGGTGTTGCTTACCTCCGGACGCGGTGTAGTTCGGAAAGCGGTTTGACTCGGGAGAAGCGACGCGGGGCCAAAGAAACGTTGCTCTGAAACAACGCTTCGTATTCTGCGGAAACGAAGTGAAATGTATGTAGTTTAATTAAACATGTGTTTATACTTGCAAATAGGTTAATAGATCTATCCTTTGGGGTTGGTCGGACCCAACCCCGGGATAGTAGAGATTTTGTCTAGGGTTAAATATTTTGTGCTTGATTTAGAAAATGTTTTTAGATCAATTTTCCGCTGCTTGTTTGATCTAGTCGTCTGTCCGACTAAGACCAGACGTTGATTTTATTGCCCTTAGAACCCAAAAACCCATTCAGTGGTATCAAAGCCATGTCTACTTGATATATAGTTTTTGCAATTATAAAATGTATATGATACATCATGTGATCGACGTTTTTAATTAAACTATTAGATTGTAGTTTCATGTGAATTTTTTACTTTTCGAATTTTTTTTTGAAAAATTAGATCTAATTTTAAAATCATGTGATAATTTTAAAAATTAGATCTTTATAATTATTTGATAATTATTAATGTAACTCAAACTTATGCAATAAATTTTAAGTTGAATGTTTAGCAAAAAATTTATGAGATAATTTTGATTGATATATTATCATGCTAAAAAGTTTAGTTGATAATTTTTTAATGTTTATATTATTCTTGTTGATTATGTGCTAATATAAGAAAAACTTTTAAGATATCCATTAAAAGCTTAGGATAGCCATTAAAAACTTTTAGAAAATTATAAGATAATTTTTGATGGACATGCTATGATTTAAACTTGTTTAAATGCCTAATGCATGATTAGGATGGCGCCCTAAAATTCATTACTTATAGTTGATAAGGACATTAATAAAAGTTATTAATAAATCCTTATAATTTCGAATTTTAGGATTCTACTAATTGATATGATTAACTAGTTTTAATGAAGCCATTTCTAGGCGATGGCACACATATGAATAATTAGTTTCCTTCAATGGACCATGATCCGGTCTAGTGTTTTTTGACTAGTGTTGTGGATCACCCTAGCTCGACTAGGGATAGTGATCCTGGCCTAGCCAAATCCCTGGCCGTGTTTTGCTGGATCGCAAGGATGCAAATTATGATTATGTGAAACCGTCGGTTACTTCTAGTCAATTACGTTAGAAATCTTCTTCAAGGTTAGCCGTAACCCTCCTTGTTTTAGAGGTTGGCAACTATAGGTTCTATGTTATAGTTGTTGAGCACACTCAAGCTATGTCATACCTACTTTATGAAAACCGACTTCTCATTACATGAGATGTAGTCTAGACTTAACCCAAACCGTCGTGTCGGGCCCATACACCGAGCGCCGGTGTGAATTAGGTTAGACATGAAAACAGGGGTCCGACTAGACTAGTCATTGTGATTTGGATGATCACACTCATGATCATAAGTGGCTAGGGGTAAAAACCAATAAGGAAATCATATATGATATGATTGATGAAGAGTTATCTACCAATCGCAGAGTCAAGTAATTTGTTGAGCACACTCAAGGTTGTGAGGCTCAGGGTGGTTGGATCTCTTTCCCATTTAATTTAATTTATTTAAATCGTTCATTATTATGGCTAAAAATGATCACAAAAGTAGTGGGAGGATATAGTTAGATAAAAGCCATTCTATCTATATTTAAAATTGAACATATGATAAACTAGGGTAGTTCTATGTTTTTCGATGGAATTTAAAACATAATATCCTAAGAGAATAGTTACCTGGTCAAAATGGGTGGTTAAAGGAATATCAGCTAAATTCTAATTGATAGACTAAATTATGTTCTCACTAACATCAAAAATGACCTTCTTAGCACATGCTTAAGGACAATGATTTCCTTGAGCTCTGGGTCCAACAAAATAAATGCACGCTACCAGTCACTTGCCTATATGGGGGCAGCTTGAACATACTTATGTTCAAAGCATGTTTCGCCATATAATTTGTTGAGTCAACTCAAGGTTGTATGGAAAACGGTTTTGATCCGCAAAGATCGGAACTTCGATCAAATTGTTTGAATTGAAGATGAGTGCATGGGCGGTATAAGACTATGTATCCAAACAAGAACTTGAGACTAGCAACTTGTTGAGCACACTCAATGTTGCAAAGCTCAAGCGTTTGGATTTAGTAAAGAAAAAAGTATGAGTGATCGCTCCTTATTTTACACCTTTTTTCTGCATGTTTTCATGTCATTTCGATCGCCCATATTGCATTTTCCACGATTATTCGATGATATCGCGTTGCTTTTCATAGTTTCTTGTTTTTGTCGTATTTCAGGAGATATGGAGCTATCTAGAGCAAAAATGAGATCAAGGGACTTTCGTGCACATCGGAGCGTCGCCCACGGCTTATTTGAGGAGTTATCAGTGCTAGAGGATGAGCAGAAGAGGAAGAAATTTGATAGAATCGACGAGGAGACGAGGAAGAGAAGAAAAGAGCCCAGATACAGCCTACTCGGCCGAACAAAGACTCTACTCGGTCGAGTCATGAGTTGTATTCGGCCGAGTGAAACAGATACGCACATCGAATTTTCGAAGTTTCCTCGGTCGAGCAAGAGGGCCTACTCGGCCGAGTGAGAAAGCTCACTCGTCCGAGTAGAACATGGTTTTTCTTCTGAGAAGCGGCCGAGATACTGGAATTTTTGAGAAGCCTACTCGGCCGAGTACGATTGCTTACTGTCCGAGTAAAGAAGCCTACTCGCCCGAGTCAGTCTGAGAGACAGACCCCCCGAAAACATAGATTCTCTGTTTTATTATTGGGTCTGTCACTCGGTCGAGTGGCATTGCTACTCGACCGAGTGATGCATTCCGACTGCTGCGAAGATTGCGAATTCTGGGCTGCACAGAGGCAGTTTTGTCACAAATTTTGGATGATTTTGGCCTGTATTTAAACCTAGTTTTTTCCCCTAGTTTTAGGAGAGACTTTTATTATTTTTTGACTGCTATTCTTTTGTGAAATCTCAGCTGGAGATCATAGGTGACAATTTTGGTTTGTTCTTTCTTGCTAAAAATCTTATTTTTATGAATTGTCTCTTCTTTGCAATGAACTGTGCTATGATCAATTGCTATTTTTCTGAGATTTCCATGATGATTTGTGAGTAGCTTATTCGGTCTAGGGCATGGGGATGAACCATATGGACCCGATCTTTTGAATTGCGATGAATGAATAGAATTGTTGCTAGGATTGAATAAAGGTTAGGTTTTGATTGATTTATTGCGAGTAGCTAGGAATTTCTATTGATTGGGATTTACAAGAGATTGGATCCCAATTGATAGGAAGGCCTAGATGTTCGACTTAGATTTATAATCGAAATTCTCTAGAGTTGGTTTGTAAGAGATTGGACCAAAGCTAGGATTTTTATTATAAATCTATACTAATATACGTTTGTAAGAGATTGGACGAATACGAACTATCATAACCAAGCTCGTAGCTGGAGTTTGCACGAGAGTGGGCTCGAGTTGCGATTGGACGATGATGTCGATCTTCACGCTAGTTGCTTAGGCTAGGGTTTGCACGAGAGTGGGCCCTAATCTAGGTTGCTATAGACCGGCAATAGCACGAGAGCGTGAGCGTGGTTCTACATTAAGTTGTGACTAGTTCACCTACATTCAAGCTTTGCAACATTGATGTTCATGATTCACAAGGATGAGGAATGGTCCGTAGTGGAGATTTCCTATCCCTAGACACTTTTATTATATTGATATCTATTTGATATTGAACGATTATGACATTACCATCGAATCTATTCTTATTCTCTTGATAGCTTGGTAATCAAAGAAGGATACTGTCAATTGTCCTCCCTGTGTTCGATACCCGCTTGCCACTACACCGTGCGCTTGCGGTAAAACTACAGTCGTTTTTCGGGTGTATATCCGGGGCCGATCAAGTTTTTGGTCCCGTTGCCAGGGAAATTTGCAAGCCACTCGGCCGAGTGACATAGTCATTCGGCCGAGTGACATAGTCATTCGGCCGAGCAAAGACCTTATTCGGCCGAGTAGGGTACAAAATAGGAAAGATCCTAAAAACTACTCTCTGTAATTTACTATAATTTATATGCCACTCGGCCGAGTACTGTTACTACTCGACCGAGTGAATCTGATACTCCCCATGCATCATAAGCTCTGAGTAGTCTTGCTAATTGGCCGAATGACCTTTGTCTACTCGGCCGAGTCGTAAGATCTACGCGCCCGAGTCGCTTCTTCTGTGGAATAATTTCGAATTTTTTTAAAGCCATGCCATTCGGCCGAGTGAACGCGTCACTCGACCGAGTGACCCATCCTTTATAACCCAACGCCTGCGGCCCAAATCCCAAAGCGCTCAAAATTTCCCAAATTTCACCCGCGAGCTCTTCAACTTCCCTTCGACTCGTCTGAACCCAAACCTCCTTCTCCCGAGCACCCCGACCCGCCGGCCGAGTCGCCGCCCCCCATCGCCAACTACGCCCACCGACGTCGCCTGCGCAGCCTTCCCGCCGCTGTTTTGCCTCTATTGAGCCCTATTTCACCTATTTTCTCCTATTCTCCGATCCGTAAGCCCATTAAGCCCCGAATCAAAATCAATATATATATATATATATATATATATATATATATATATATATATATATATATATATATATATTATTCCCAATCTTCTCCAATATATATTGATATTCATTGCTGATTTGCAAACTTTTGTTTCAGGCTAGCTTTGGGGAGATTCGAGAGTCGATTTGGCACTTCTCGGAGGAGGTAATTCTTCGCACACTTCCACTATTTGCTCTCATGTCGTGCTCAGGTATACTCGTTCCACATTTTTAGCACTTCGCATTTTCATTTGGGTGGACATGTTCTGCGGCTCACATGCCGCCCTGCACTAGGTCTCGCACGAGGGCGCCTGCCTTGAAGCGAAAGAGGACCAGCGAGCCTGGCTCCTCTTCTGCTAGAGCAGACTCCCCTCCACCTAGTCTGCCACCACCCATACTTCAGTCTCCTACCGCACCTATCCCATCACTACCGACACAGCCCGCCCCGTGTTCGACACGTTGGGATTACGTTCGGAGATGATGCGCAGCGCGTCAAATTTGAGCGTATCTCCCATCGCTCGGTCATACCCACTAGGTTCACGCACATAGTAGACTTTGAGTGCCTAGGGGTATTGGAGGGCCTACTCCAGTTGTATGACAACGTGGGGTGGCGTGACTTTCTGTCGGTGTCCGCAGACACCTACGTCCGTCCGACACTAGTGGTCCTTAGTTCTATTACCAGGACCCCTGGGGGATGCTCCTTTTGCTTGATGGATCGAGAGTGCGAGGTCACTCTCGACATGCTCCGAGCATTCTTCCAGTGGCCCCCTGTCCCGGACCTAGACCGAGCCTACAGTCCCACGCACATCCCACCACCGTCATTCGACACACACGCATTTTGGACACGTATCACAGGATCATCTCTCGCCTTTGACCCGAGCCAGGCCAAGGCCTCCACCATCCTCCACCCATGCCTCTGCATTGCACAACGCCTTATGGCGACCATTTTCTTAGCGAGGTATGAGCCGGGGAAGTTGTCGACGCCAGAGCTCTACATGCTCTATGCGATGACATGATCGAGGGCCTACGAGAGGGGTGGTGATGTTTTGGTCCCTGCCATCGAGATTGACATAGCTAGTTGGTATTTAGACCACATCGTTATTTCTGTTGGTGCTAGGACACCTATCTGTTGCGGCGGTCTGATTACCCTGCTGGCTCCCTTATGCGGAGTTGACCTCCATGCTGGCTTGCTTAGACCCCCGGGCCCCACTTCTCTTTCCATAGATGTTATGGCCCGGATGAGGATGCTTCGTCCTCATGGTCAGCACCACTGGGTGGCTGCACGGTCCCTTTGGTGCCGATTTCATGGTTCTTCCGAGCCCCGTTCGGACACATATTGGACCCACAGATAGGGAGTGGATTCCAGTGATGGACATCCTCATCCCTGCCGCGTACGTGCTTGAGCCTGAGGGTGCTCAGCAGGAGCCCCTCCTTCCACCCCTGGACCCTGTTGATACCTCAGCCTACACCTGCTTCGTCTACACCTCTCGACACTTCTGTCCACACTTCTGTCAGTGTCGGGTGCACTCTTGCTGAGTCCACCACCACCCCCACCTCTATGTCGTTATCTATCCACCCCATTTCTGCTGCAAGCCCTGAGCGTCCCACCACCATTTTTGAGAGCGGCGAGCCCTCTTTTGCCTCCACAGTGGAGACCCTTTCCTCTTTCCTATTCTCGACCCCTGGGGAGTCACTTCCTTCGCACTTCACGACCTTCCCAGTTGTCGACCTTACTATCTCCACTGCTGCTGTTTTCTCTGAGAGTGTCGTGACGTCTGTCCCCATTTCTGTGTCACCGACCTCTCTGACCTCCTCGCCCTCTGTCACCATTTCAGCCTCTGCTGCTGCTCCTTCCTCTTCGACCATTCCTGCGTCTCAGCCTCCCACCGAGGCTGAGCGTCTTTTTGTGAGCACAGCACCTCAGCCCCACCAGGTAGTTGCACCTGTCCTTTACGGTAGCCATGCGAGGCAGCCCCGTTCCTCACCTATACGACCCTCTGCCCCACCTCCCCCCGACACCCTAGTTCAGTACGTCCATGCTCTAGAGGGGGCAGTTAGTGGGCTCAGAGGAGATTTTTGGGCTCTCTCCGCTACCGTCACTGCTGTACAGAGGTACGTCGCTTTACTTCTGGTATTCAGGCTAGCCTGAACCAGATACTTGCGCGTCTGTCACAGCCTCCACCTGCCACTACCCGCACCCCTACCCAGTAGCCACCGCCACCACCACCTCCCCCACAGGACGGTGCTGGTGCTCCACCACCCCCTTAGGCATGCACTAGATGCCTCTCATACTTTTGCTGCTGCATATTCTGGATATTTTCTGCCTGCTGATTTTGCACCCCTCCTCCACACACGTTTTGGTCACATTTTTGCACATATATGTCTATATCATTTTGGGAGAGAGGAGGTATTTTTGGGGACACTTATATTGCGCCATTTTGATCTCTGCATGCACCACTTGCATCTCTGCATACATCATTTGCACACCCATATCATTTTCTTTTATTTGCATCCTTATCATGCATGCATCCTCACCCACCCCACCCATATCTTTTTTCTCGGTGTGCCACACTTTGCACATTGAGGACACTTTGCATTTTAGCTTGGGGGAGTGAGTGTCTCACGCACTTTTTACTTTCTTCACTCTTTCTTTTATTTTTCCCACCTTTCTTTATTTTACACTTATTTTTCACCCACTTTTACATGCATCACGTTTTCTTACTTTTTTATGTGCTGCATATGTACAGTAGTTTTGATTTTCCTTTTATCCTTATTTCTTTTACCCTTTTGCTAGAGATGAATTTTCTATGATGACGACGACGTGGTACTAGCTTATCTCTATATGCATGTTATCTTGTCATGCCCTCGTTTTTATTTCAAATATCATATGCCATGCTTGCTAAGTATTCGAGATAGTAACCCATACCTTTGTTATATGAATGTGAATGAAATTCTTCTATTAGCTGAGTTTGATGATTTATATTGTATACTCTTCATAGAAAACACACCAAGCTTCACGCATTGATTGCCTATATTTGGAGTACTGCTTTGTTGTCTTATATGACTTCTTATTCCATGAAAAGTGTACGCTTCACTTTCAGGTTGATTGAATGTATGCTATGTTGATATAACTGGATTAGTTTACTTTCTGAGATTAAACTGAGTAGATTACATTATTCTGCTGAAATTTGTCGTGGACAATTGACGTGTGCCACGGCTTGCTATCCGCAAATGGCCGGGGGACCCGCGTGGGGTTTAGATATTTGTAACCGCAAGCGCACGGTGTTGTAGTGTGGCTTGGGGGTCGAACACAGGGAGGCTAGGATGTGCTTGTGTCAAGGAGGACCAGAATCACCCCGTGGGCGAGCTAGCCCGAATCGGTAGATGGGTTGTCACGGTATAGGAATGCAAGGTATGAACAATAAGAAAATAAACCCGGGACTTTGGTTTCCACTCCAACGAGCGACTCTCGCCGATACGGCCTACGGGTAGAATGGCGATTGGAATTAGGGTCTAATGGTGAGACGTTGCCTCTGAAAGTGGTACCGGCGTCCCATGGGCCCGATATTCCGGTCGGTGCCCAGGATGATACACCGGACTTCCCGGATTCGATCAGTGGGCACTCCCGTGTCCATTAACACTGATCGATTCCGGGAGCACTAAGCTCGCAACGATAACTCCCAACGTCTCATCCTGCCGCTCCCGCGTGCTAGGATTCGGCGTTTACGCTAATGGCGTGAGCTATGGCTAGGGAGTCAACCGCCAAGTTTATTCCCCCTTGGCCCAACGGTCAAAGGCGGTCTTTTTCCCGCCGATGACAATGAAACACCCCGTGTAACCGTTAGATTCCTAATCCCTATCGATTTCCTAACCCTATGGATGCATCAGGAAGAGCCCCCGAAGGGGTTTCCGCCAAAATCCCAGATTTGGGAACCACTCACAAATATTCATTAAAAAGCGATCTAAATGAAAATGAACCGTTGGAATCATAATCAGACGATTGGAATGCGGAAGTAATAGAGTAATTAAGACAATACTAAAGTTTAAGAAAGATCTGACAACTTACAAAAGAACAGTAATTACAGCCGTCACAATAGGAGAAAACAGTAAAAACTAGCAGCTCCACCGTTTCTGGAACCCTAGGGGTTCTATTTATAGACTCTCGTATCACCCGATCGGGTGATCCGTTACAGATAATGAACAGAAAATGGCGAGCTTTCACCTGGTCATATGAACCGGTCGGGTGAGTTCTTGGTGTGACCGGTTGAATCTTGGCGCCATCGGGTGAAGGGATCGGTTGGGTGCCCGTGTCTTCAGCTCCTCAGCATCAGCTACATATGAACCGATCGGGTGAGAGTCACCCGATCAGTTGGAATTTGGCTCGAAAAGACAGAGAACAGGCCCCCGCTGAACCGGCCTGTGAACCGGTCGGGTGACTTTCACTTGAGCTCCGGCTGAGACCGGGTGGTGCACGCGTGCATCACCCGATCGGTTGGAGATGACCAACTGACCGGGTGAGGGGCTGAAAGATGAAATCTTCGTCGTTTGACCCCCTGGATCACGCGTGACTCCTCCTGTTACTCCGGGGACTTGTGATATCATCGTTAAACGTCCCCTACGTGGTCAATCTCCTGCAAACATGGAGAAACAAAGAAAAGTGAAAGAAAACGAGAAAATATGAGAAAACGAATAAAAGACGGCGGAAAACACGGAGAAACACAAAAGAAAACGTGCATAAATATATGAAATACAAACGCACGTCAAAATCCCCCAAGCTGAACTCTTCCTCGTCCTCGAGGAAGACGAGTGAGAGTAGGAGCTCGGAGGGGAAAAATAGAGAGAAAGAGAGAAAAAGAAAACTCTATATCCTAAATCGTCCGTTAGAGCCAACAAAATCAAAAACAACACACCAAGCAAGCAAACATCAAATCACATCACTAAACCTAGGAAAACGAGTCCCAATAAGTGTCGTGGGCCCACGCGGTGAAGCGCGTGTGAGTGCGGTCGTGTGCTAGTAAATGGTGTCGCTTTCTACAATGTGCTATGAGCTCATATACGCAAATCCAGGAAATGACCCAAATACCGATTCGAATTTGAAATTGCGGTGAATATTAGTTCGAGCATGCATGAGAAGAGTATAAGAAGTGAAACGTATCATGCGTCGGGGACTCCACAACTAGGGTTAAGGAAATCACGCCACTATAGCCTAGATACTAGCTAAAAAGTTCCTAAGCCAAGTGTTTTGGAAAACGATGGGGGTTGAGATGATGTGGAGTAGAACACTTGGTGTAAATTCTCGCCTTCCCTTTATTCTTGGTAAGTAGGAAAAATATTCACACTTGAAATTTTTTGGGTTTTTGGGTATTTGTATTTTTTTTTGGCTTTTTGGCTATACAAAATTTTTCTTTTCTTTTCTTTTGGGGTTTTTCTTTTCTTTTCTCCTTTTTTTGGATTTTTGGGTTTTTGGCTATACACATGTGTACTCTCCCAAGTGGGAGAACGGTACACGACGAGGGGATTTGCACCAAGTAAAACAAAAAAGAAGTCGAAATCTAAACACTTGGGCAAAGGAAACTATTCTCGCTAAATAGAGCATAGGCTAAATGGGTTATCCTAGTCCTTAATTGTGGAATCCCGACGCATGCGAATTGAAATATACGATATAAATATAGCATGCATATAGTAGAAGCAAATACCGCATATTCAAATCGAAGCATGATAATCTAGGGGTCATTCCTGGACAGGTATATAAAGTAAAATCACGAAGTAGAAGTACACCGAATAGCTAGGCACAATGCACGACTCACAAAAAAGCTAAGTGGACCCACGATGCGTGAAATGCAAGAGAACTCGAAATCCTAGAGTTAGTGAATGTGATTATCGATGCCATGCTAGGTGTGTGTGATTTTGTGGCAGTTCATCATAGGGTTCATACCTAGGAGTAAGAGATAAGAAGAAGAGAAGAGAGAAAAAAGAAGAAAAAAATAAAAAACACGATGAAAACGACACAAAAACGAAAAAGAAGGACTCAAATGACGCACACAGTGTGACTCCCCCAAGCTGAAGTTTGCATTGCCCTTAATGCAATATGAGTGAGTACGGGAGGGCAATGAAGATGGGGGGGGGGGGGGAATGCACACCGACACAAAAAGAAATGAAAACGAGGAAAACACAGAGATGAAACTGAAAATAAAGAAAGATCAAAATCAAAATCAAACGACACAAAAATAGAAATAAAACCACATGACATGACACTCAAAAAGGGAAAAAACAAGCACACACACAAAAATGAGAAAAACAACAAAACACGACAACACACCAAAATAGACGTCCCCCAAGCTAGACCTGACAGTGCTAGCGAATAAAATGTGATCGTGAAATGCAGAAATATGCAAGGGGGAGTCAAAAACAAACAAGGTGAAATCAGAAAGCAGGAGAAGGTGAGTCATCGTCCTCCTCGGAAGAGGGTGTGGATGGGTGGTCGGGGGAGGCTGGGGGTGTACGGAGAAGTGGGGAACGAGGTGGAGGAATAGGGGCAGCGGTGGTGTGAACGATAGAAGGAGTGTCGGTGGAGGTGGGTGGTGGTGGTAGGAAGGCGATCAAGGCGGTGGTGAGAGGAATAGAAATGGGGGAAGAAGATGTGGTGGTGACGGTAGTGGGTGGTGGTGGGAGAGATCTGGAGCGCACCGGCAATTTCCTCCGACGCACGTATGCAGTGATGGAGGAGGAGGGAGGAGGTAGCGTGGGTGCGATGGAAGAGGTCGGGAGGGGGGAAGTGGATACCGGGATGGGAATAGATGAGGGAGGAGAAGAATGTGGTGAGGGAGGTGATGGATGTGGGGATGTGTGGGAGGGTGGAGGAGAAGATCGCCGAGGTGGTGAAGGTGGAGGTGGTCCGTGGATGTGAGTGAGAAGGCGAAGAATGGCGGCCACGTTCCTCTCAAGTGCGAGGAAACGTGGGTGAGTGAGAAACGAGGACGGTGATGGGTCCGAGGAGGCAGAGGACATGGCGAGCTCACAAAGGGCAGCGACCTCCCTTTCAAGACCAAGACGGGCAGATACCTGGCGGCGACCAAAAGATGTGGACTGACGTGAGGCAGAAGTGGTGCCGCCAGGTAAGGTGGAAGTGGTGCCGGTAGCGGTGGTCATGCCGGCACAGGAGACAAGGCCAGAAATGGACGCAAAGAGGTGCTCAGACGTGATGGGCCCCAGAACAGAGACAGGACGACTCGGGCCAGCCCCTATATCTCCCCGAGACGCAGGGATATCCTGCTCGCCTAAGTGGGCGGCAGGGGACGGTGGTCTGCGTGCGTCCGCGGGAAGGAAAGGAAGGTTCAACCCCGCTAGGAAGTTGGGATCAGGTGGGAAGGTCCAATCTCCCACAAGAGCAATGGTCATGCGAGCGGGGTTGGGGAGAATGGTGTAAGGGGCTGGGGGTGGCCATAATTGAAGATGAAGCGGCCATCGGAGTGGGGTCTAATCATGTGAATGTGCCGTATGACATCAATATCTAGCTGTGAGGGTCCTGCGGCAGCGGGAAGATTATTGGGGATGTGAATATTAAATTGGGGGTAAGAGCAAATGATAGTAATGATGCCCCCACAACAAAACTTCCCCTTACCGGCCCGGCTGATCTCGAGTAGCTTGTAAACAAGCCAATCACCACCATGGATGGGGACGGTAGGGGCCCTGAAGCTAATTCCATCATCGTCCCGGACAAAAGGGAAAGTCATGGCCCAGAGGATAAAAAGGTCAGGGATAGTCACGGTGCCGGACTCGTCCCTGTGAAAAAATGCAGATGATATGATCCTGTGGGCCAAACGAAACAAAGGATGAATGATGGAGGAGGCCTTGGCCCTTCCTCAGGGATAGTCATGGAACAGTGTGAGGCGGAACCAGAATTGATCGACGTTAAACTCGGGCGTGTACCCGTAGTGTCGGATGGAGTCATCCCCAAGATTGGGAAAACCAAATATATCGTTAATTGTGTTCAGATTTGTGGTGACACTCCTGTTACGCACCCGGAATTTTATGATCGACCCGGACTCCCAAACAAGTGTAGAGACAAATTCGAGGGTGAGTGCCGGGTAGGATACGGCAGATGCATTAAGAAAGGCCAACCATCCTAAGTTAGCGAAAAGAGATTCGACCTCGGTGTAGACACCGTGGTCGACAAGTGTTTATGTGTGCGGGAACTTAGTAGATAGATGCCCCCGAGCATCGAGCCTACGATAAAAATCCTTGTGTTCCTGGTTCCTAAAGATATACCCATGCGGGCCCAACATTGGGTCCACAGGGGGGATAACAGGCGGGGGAGGGCCAAGTGTAAGTGCTCGTGTGTGGGAAGGGGGACGTGTTTGTTTTCGTCTCTTTCAAGACGGTTCCTCCTCCCGCATAATCCCCTTCCCCTTGTCTTTATCCTTAGCCATGCGTGAGTTTGCGTGTATGAATGAGTGCAAAAGCGATGAATGCACACTAACACAAGCAAAATGAGCAAGCACAATTTATAGGGCAAAAATAGAAATATGAGCGTAGGAGCGAGTGTACCCAAGCGAAATGGCAAAGCTTGCTCGTAGATGTCCCCACACTGTGCAATGAGAGTAGCGTGGGGCTGCGGCGACCTCTTTCAGCAAGAATTTTCGAAATGGGCGTTGTTTGGGGGGAATTAGGTCAGAAATTCGAAATGAAAGGAGAGAGGGAGTGAAGATGATGGAGAGATTGATGGAGGAGGTGGAGAGAAGGAGTATTGGAGGAGTGGAGGAAGTGGGGGAGTGAGAATCGGCCGTTGGGGAGGAGAATGAGGTGAAACGACGGCTGCGATGGCGATCAGGCGAGGGTCAATGCGAACGGGTGGTCGGGGGTTTATATAGGGTTTTAAGTCGAACCGATCGGGTGACTTGTCACCCCATCGGTTGACGGTTAGGTCAAAAATTCTTGTCGAAGAAGTGCTACAGGCGAACCGGTCGGTTGACTTGTCAACCGATCGGTTGGCCGCTCCACTCATTTTCCCGAGAATTGAGGGCTGCTCACCCGGTCGCCTCAACCAATCGCGCTCGAACTCAACCGATCGGTTGATATTCCCCAAAGATTTCCCGAGAATTCTCCCCAGATCAGCCGGTCTGTCACCCGGTCTCTCCATTCTTCAACCGCTCGGTTCATTTGGGGACAGATTTCGGCTTGTATCTGATACATCCCAATCGATCGGGTGAGTTATCAACCGATCGGTTGGGGCTTTGTTTCCTGTAAAAACCAACAGATTGTCTAAGTCCCTGAACGGATGTTCTCGCGGCTGATTTTATTTATAAAAATAGATAAAATAAAGTCAAAAATAACACTAAAAAGTGGGGCAAAAGTTTAGAGCATGGGTTACCTCCCATGAAGCGCACTTGTTTAACGTCGTTGGCTCGACGCCCGCAAGTGATGTTCACGGTGGTTGATACGGGTGATGCCCTATGTTTGGCATCTCTTCTTCATCGGAGCTTAAGGCCTTTGGAGTAGTCAGCGGCTGGAGAAAGATTTGCTCGACTACCGTCTCCTTGTTTTTGGGATCCGGGGGCTTCTCTTTCGTATTGGCGCTTACCGCCATCTTCTTAGGGATCCGGACCTCGTCTTTGGTGAGGCCCATGGGTTCTTTCCCCGTTCTCCTCGCAGGAGGAGCCTTGGGGAACCCGGGAGGGGTTGTACGTGCTGCACTCGTTTTCCCAGCAGCATCTTTGTTCTTTGGGCCGTCTCGGTCTTCTGAATCCCCCAAGTCATCGGGGGGGGGGGGGGGGGGGGGTTTCTTAAGAGAATCTCCTAGGAGCTCTCTTCAGCAGCTTTTTCTTCTTCCACCTCCAGCAAATTACACCGAGGGTCATCTGGGGGATCGGGATACTTCATGGACAACCCCAGATCAAATTCAACCTTTTCTCCGCTGACGTTTATCGAAAGTTTTCCGTTCTTCACATCAATCAAAACGCCAGCAGTGGCCATGAAAGGTCGTCCCAGGATGATGGGGGTGTGTGCATCTTCAGGCATGTCCATGACTACAAAGTCCACTGGCACATGCACCCCTTTTACATTGATGGGGAGGTCATCCACAATCCCCACCGGATATTTGACCGACCGGTCAGCTAGTTGTAGGGTCATACCGGTGGGCTCCAGATCACCCATTCCTATCCTTTTATACATCGACAAGGGCATCAAACTTACACTCGCTCCGAGATCGACGAGCGCGCGATGAATCTTTACCGCCCCGATCGTGCAAGGAATTGAGAAGCTCCCCGGGTCTTTAAGTTTCGGCGGATTTGCCCTCTGGATGAGAGCGCTACACTCCGCCGTCAACACTACTTTCTCCTTTCTAGACCCTCTCGTCACCAAATCCTTCAGGAATTTTGCATAGGAGGGGATTGTTTCGATTGCTTCCAGGAAGGGGATTTGCAAGCTCAGGTCCTTGACCATGGTGAAGAACTTGCCATATTTCTCATCAATTTTGGCCTGAGCTAACCGTTGTGGAAAAGGCACAGCGGGTTTGAACACTTTCGGGCTCCCTTCCTCGTTTTTCTTCTTCTCTTCTTCAGAGACTCCCTCCGGAGTCGTAGGATTTGATGACGAAGCACCGGCGTCGTTTAATTTTTCGATCGGTTGCTCAACGACCAATGGTGCTTCCGGTCTGTTAGGGGGCACTCTAGTAGGGATTTGTGTCCCGCTTCTCAGAACGATAGCGGACACATTTGCGTGCTCGTGCACGAGTGCCGACGTTTGGGTTGCTCCCCTCGGGTTCACCTCCGGCTGTGGCGGCAATTGGTTTTGTGACCTTGAAAGGTTCGCCACTTGTAACCCCAGCTGGGTTACTTGGTCCGTGAGGACCCGCTGACCTATTTCCAGCTTTTGATTGATCTTCTCCTGGTTGGTTATATATTGAGTCAAGAGAGACTCAACCGGAGAGACGGCCCTCTGTTGGCCATACTGCTGCTGTTGATGGATTGGCTGCTGATTTTTGGGGGCGTAAAATTGTTGCTGAGGTTGCTGCTGATATTGTTGCTGCTGAATCTGACTCTGCTATGGCCTAGCCGGCTGATATGTTTGTTGCTGCGGCTGCTGAGGTGGCGAGGGCTGAAATGGTGCCCGGTAACCAAAGTTAGGGTGGTTCCGGTTGTTTGGAGAGTAGGCCGGGTTGGAATTGGTTCTTGGCGGATACGGCGCATTTCCCGTGGGGTTGTAAAATAGTGCGCTCGCTTGATCCAACGGTGGTGAGATGTCACCACCGTCGAATTCCCCAAAGATTTCAGATTCTACCGCTGCGATCTGTTGTGTACCGGCCCCACAGGCTCCTACCATTAGTGCGGAGATCTGGGTCGAAAGCAAGTCGAACTTGCTTGAAAGTTTGTCGACGTCCTCGACTCTGTGTATACCCCCAGACCTGGGTGTGGCTTTCTCGTCACACCACCGCTCATTGTTGGATGCCATATTTTCCAGAATATGTCCGGCATCTTCCTTGCTCCTTGACATGAAGGAACCCCCAGCCGCGGCGTCCATAGAAGATTTTAGGTCATCCCTCAACCCATTGTAGAACAAATTAATAATCTGCCACTTCGGAAGCTCATGGTGAGGGCATCTTCTTTGCATCTCCTTGTATCTCGTCCAAGCTTCATGCAAGGACTCGTGGCTGGCCTGGGAGAAGGAGGAGATCTCACTCCTCAACTTCATGGTCTTCCTCGGAGGAAAGAACTTCGTCAGAAAAGCGTTGGAGAGCTTCTCCCAGGTATTGAAAGTGTTGGGGTCCTTCCCCCTAAGCCATTGCTTGGCTTTGTCTCGCAAAGAGAAGGGGAACAGCTTCAGACGGATAGCCTCTGTCGTGACACCATTAATCCGGAAGGTGTCACATTTCTCCAAGAAGGAGTCTAGATGCTCGATCGGGCTCTCCATGGGTGCACCCGAAAACTGGTCCTGCTGGATCCATGTCACTAAAGACGGCTTTAGCTCAAAGCTTTGGGCCGCAATAGCTGGAGAACGGATGGCGGAAGTGGACTCGATAGATGGCATCGAGTACTCCAACAGGGACTTGTGAGGCGGGGTGTTCTTCTCCATGGATTCAGGATCCTCTCTTCTTTGCTTCTCAGCGGCCAAGCGCCTAAGGGTGGCGTTAATCTCTGGATCAACGGGAATCAAGTCGTCGAGACTCCTTGAACTCCTGCGCATGAAAAACAACAAACACCCGTGAAGCGACAAGTGGGAAAGAAACAGATAAGATTAGAAATAAAAATAAGAAAAATAAAAAAGGAAAAAGGAGAATGCGAAAATTATCGCGAGGTAGGGATGAGAGCTAGACACTAGGGTTCAAGAGATCCTAAAATAACAAGCACGTTGCCTCCCCGGCAACGACGCCATAAACTTGACGTGTGCCCCGGCTTGCTATCCGCAAATGGCCGGGGGACCCGCGTGGGGGTTTAGATATTTGTAACCGCAAGCGCACGGTGTTGTAGTGTGTCTTGGGGGTCGAACACAGGGAGGCTAGGATGTGCTTGTGTCAAGGAGGACCAGAATCACCCCGTGGGTGAGCTAGCCCGAATCGGTAGATGTGTTGTCACGGTATAGGAATGCAAGGTATGAACAATAAGAAAATAAACCCGGGACTTTGGTTTCCACTCCAACGAGCGACTCTCGCCGATACGGCCTACGGGTAGAATGGCGATCGAAATTAGGGACTAATGGTGAGACGTTGCCTCTGAAAGTGGTACCGGCGTCCCATGGGCCCGATATTCTGGTCGGTGCCCAGGATGATACACCGGACTTCCTGGATTCGATCAGTGGGCACTCCCGTGTCCATTAACACTGATCGATTCCGGGAGCACTAAGCTCGCAACGATAACTCCCAACGTCTCATCCTGCCGCTCCCGTGTGCTAGGATTCGGCGTTTACGCTAAGGGCGTGAGCTATGGCTAGGGAGTCAACCGCCAAGTTTATTCCCCCTTGGCCCAACGGTCAAAGGCGGTCTTTTTCCCGCCGATGACAATGAAACACCCCGCGTAACCGTTAGATTCCTAATCCCTATCGATTTCTGTCACGCCCCGCTTCCCAAAAATATGGAGGCGAAGCGTGAGAAGGTCCGCTCAGACTTGAAGCTACAAAGCTGCAAGTCCGATAAGCGTCGATCAAATTTAAAACTGCAGGTCCTTACAACGCGAGCGAAACAAGATAATAATAATGAAATGAGACAAAAGAATAATCTCAGAATATCCATAAATATAAATTCCAACATCCCAGAAAAGCCACCAGGCTGAAATAAAAGAGAGTCTAAAGGCCCAAACATGGCCAACAAAATTACATCGTACAAGACAAGGTGACACGCACCGACAACTAACAAAAGGCCTAAAACAAAAGGAAGCTCAACAAAGACTCAAAGAATAGTCACCGGTGTCCACAAAATCCTCCTGTGCAATCATGGACTCAGTCTCAGCGTCAGCAACACATCACGTACACAGCAACGGTCTCTGGCTCAGGGTCTAACATGTGACACCCAAAAGAGCAAGGGGCACATGTCAGCAAGTCTACAAGAGACTTGTGCAAGGAAACTGAAACTGAAAGTAAAGCAACCTAGCAGTTCTAGCATGATGCAATGACATGGCAGTTAAAGTATGAGTGCAGCAGGTAAAGAAAACAACAAGTAACCTAGCATGGCATGGCAAGTGTGGCAAGACTATAAACATTTACAAGGATTTCTCTAGTCATGTTTTCATGTCATGTGCAGAGTTTACGCCTTACAGCTGAAATGACTTTCTTTCACACTGATTGGTCGCTTAACTCCGCCCCACCCAGAGTTTACGCCTTACAGCTGCAGTTGCTGATCAGGCAGACTCCCAGCTGATTGGCCGCTTAACTCTTACCCCTCCCACGTGTATCGAGCCAGGGCCTTACCCCCGAACGGTAATGCTCTCTTCTGGAACACGAGCCAGGAAGTGTTTTTCATGATGGCATAGGGGTCAACCTAGCCAGGACAAGCAAGTACAAGTATGTAGCGTGTGCTACGAATGCAATATTCAACTTGGATGACATGTAGAATGCAATGCATGGCAGTTAAAAGTGCGTATAGATAAGGAAAGTAAACGTGACAGTTTAGTATGCATGAACAGCAAGTTTAAAGGGTTGGATCTAGCTTCGTTGTCAAGCTAGATCAATTAGGTGACGGATCTAGTTTCGTTGTCAAACTAGATCAAGTAGGCGTCTAGCCAGCTATCATTTCACTGACTAGTCTCTTTTACGCTAGGAACAAGGAAGTGGCCTAAAAACATGGCCCTACACAAGAGTTGGCAAGTTTCACTTGCCTGCAAGTTCGACGTCTGAGCACACCGTCCAATGAGTCCAAAAATCACAATTATCCTACGTGCACAAGTCCACCGGCCTAAAGTCCATATTATTAATCTTGATTAGTGAATTTAAAACATTTAAAATACCTTAAAAATACTGATTTTAGTCTTGATTAGCATGCAATTGGGTTGGGGGTCCTAGGGGTGCAAAGCGTTACCTTAACACGACGCGAAAGCTACACCGGCGTCGGGTAGCGACGCCGGGGGTTGGAATAAGAGAACGCGCTCCAAGTCCTGATTCCAATATAGTTTCCTCGCTGGAAAGTTCAGAGCATCGACCGGAGCAACGGTTCCAGATTCCAAAGCTAGCACGTGCGACGACGGGCTACGACGTGTCGCAACGTCGTGCACAGCGAATCGTCGGAGAGAAAGCACCTAGGTGGGGCCCACAGTAGTCCTAGGGACCTTTGGGGGGCCCACAATACCTCTGGAGAACTTGGGGGGCCCACGGTGGCAAGTGGTGTGACGGGTGCAGTGTTGCGACGTTTGGCTCTCGGTCGTACAGCCTCGGTGCGGGGAGCTCCATCGGTCAGACACATGGGATGCGAGGGTTGCAGCGTTTAGGGTCGGTCGCTGCAGCGGGCGGGGGCTTGGTGCGGGGCTGTGCTTCGGTCGTAGCGGGGGACAGCACCGGTCGTGCGCTGCGGATGCGGGGGAGCGGGCGCTGCAACGTTGTAAGCGTTCCAACGTTGCGGGGGCGGGCGATCCGCTCGGTCAGGCGCTAGCGGATGCGGGGCGACAAGGCGGGCGACAAGGCGGGCGCTGTGCGGAGCGGGGATGCGGGGGACAGCGGGGATTTCCCTCGGTCTGACCGAGAGACTCTCTCGGTCGGACACGGGGTGCAAGCGGAGGCGATGCGGAGCGGCTGTGCGGAGCTTGGTGCGGAGCGGGGCTTCGATCGGAGTGGTAGAACGGGGGAGTTTTCTCCGGTCGTGCGGCGGCCGTTTGTCGCAACGTTGCGACGAATCGTCGCAACGTCAAATTTGGGTTTTGGAAGTGGCTAGGGTTATTTTCTTGCGAAAATAGGTCTTCCTAGGGGTTGTTTATATAGTGTAGATGGGTTAACTAGGTCTAGGGCTAATCCTAATGAGATTAGGAGTTTAAAATAATTTAAAATTTGAAATTCAACTTCTCCAACTCATCCAAGGATTTGACTTGGTCCAAATGAGCTGGAAATTGGCTCAAAAATTCTTTAAAACGTTTTAAACTCAAATAAATTTTATTTGGCTGAAAATAATTTAAAAATTAATTATTAAAAATAATATAAAACTTGTTAAAAATATAAAAGTGGTCAAATGAACTCCAAAAATTATAAAATAAATATCGTGGTGATCGTGATGACGAAAGTGAGCTAACTATGAAGACGGATCTCAATTTTGACATCGGACGACGAAACTAAAAATAGAAACGTCTCCCGTCAAAAGTGAGAATCGCCACGTCTCATCGAGTAAGATTAAATTGTGGGAAAACGACTCGAGAAACGTCGTTCCAAAATAGTGGCACTATTTAATACTCTCAGAGACGTTCACAACGGCATATCACACGAAAGTATTCACAAACAAACAAAGTCTAAAATAAACACGTGCACGGTCAAAAGCACGTGCACGAACAACGTACAACGAAAAGTGGTCGTTACATCCTCCCCACCTTAGAATAAAGTCCGTCCTCGGACTTTCTAATATAGCTAGTCGCTCTAGTAACTACCCCAATCAAGTCATATAATAATTCAAACCAGGTATAGTCATTACGAGTGCTTATATATGCACTAGGTAGTCAAACATTAATACTACCAACACGTATATATATTTATATATATTCACGTACGTTATTCATTAATACCTATCATAGACAGTCAAATTCATACATGTATTTCAATCAGGTATATAAACATACATCCCTTATATAACTGCTACTCACAAAACAATAGTACAAATACTTATATAGGTATGATCTCATACTAGTAAATACAATCATTGCCCTACGTATAGATAGCTACCTATGCACAAACATCAAGGGTATACTACCCTCTAATATTCATCCAATACCAAACATCTCAACACATATAGTCACACCATACCATTATTAATCAAGTTTCACTATATATATATATATATATATATATATATATATATATATATATATATATTCACTATAGTTTCACAATATGTATATAGTCATTCAATGCATTCAAATATTTCACCATACATTCACATTACGTACGGTCCTATAGCTATATTTACGACACGCCACATATATCATAGTCACCAATAACTATAACTAAGCACATACTTACCCGTGCATGGTGCACACCCATACACGCTAACATTTCATTTACGCATACCAATCATACCATTATATTTCTAGCACATCTATGCACCTAGTTTAGCTAGCACACAAGCAAGTCCTTAGTAAATAACTATACCACAAGACCGACACCTATAACTATATACTGGTGTAGCGACCCACAGTCATGTGCGTAACTCAACCAGGCACAAACACTTCTATCACTATACATACATCAAGCATTGCTATATTCAAACTGCAATCATACATTCAATATACTCAGAGTATACTCACTCAAGCTTGAGTGAGACTCAATACACATATCAGAATATTCTATATACGTAACACTGCATTCATACCTATACCAATATCACTCTAATATTTATATATATGTCTACCAATACAACCATATACATTCAATAAGTCAATCACCCTTAATATTTAGTCAGGTAATACTCACATGGTTAAATCAATTTATATACCACAATAAAAGTAATACAGACATCAGCACACGTATAATTATAATACACTCACTGATACATGCATACGTATTCATCGTATAGTCACACACACATGTAACTTGTATATATGTATATTCACACCATAGCCTACTACCTACAATTAGTATACTAGCACCTCCACACAAACATAATTAAGATGTGCAATAGTCGTGTATACCTCACGGTATGCACTCATACAACATCCGTAAAAGCAAGCAATATCAATCAAAACTATAATCCTACTATCTTATGTATATCGCCTATATACTCATGCAACAAATTCATAACTACCTATAACTAGTATACCACACCTATATATACACATAGCTTCACCAAATCAAATTATTTCAACCGTTATAAGTATCTCTTACTACATACACAACTTAGATATTTCAACGCAAACTCTTATATACACAGGCATCCTTAGTATAGTATAGCTATCCACACAA
Organism: Scilla litardierei; assembly: GCA_030789695.1. Taxonomy (NCBI): domain Eukaryota; kingdom Viridiplantae; phylum Streptophyta; class Magnoliopsida; order Asparagales; family Asparagaceae; genus Scilla; species Scilla litardierei. The sequence continues at coordinate 744,000,140 of CM061142.1, forward strand.
AAATCTATAACTACTAACACACAACAACTTCATACTATCACGAATAACTCCGAGTATATATATATATCGCACAATAGGCAAACACCAATATACTATGGGGGGTACACTCATTCAAGCCCACGTACACAAGTTAGGTACGTGCACAACGACACCTCACAAAGGTCCAAGGGTCTACTAACAACTTAGAGTTGACACAGACATTGACGGGCACTTAAGCCTAAGCAATAGAGGGAGGTCAAAAGCGTGACTAGAGAAGGATCGATAAGCACGAGTTCAGATAGGACGAATACAAGGAGACGGCTTGGTTAGGGAAAACATTGGCTCAATGGTGATGTTTAGGTTGAAGGAAAAGGATATGTAGTGATGCTTAAATAGGGTACAGAAAAGGGAAATAGGGTGAATAGCATAAGCTAAAATACGTGGATTTTGAAAACTGTCGTTCTTCAAAGGTTGAAATCCCAGTCTGAAAAGAAATATTGGAGGTCGATAAAACGAGTTGTTCAAAATAAATTTGAGTCGAATATTTATAAAAAGAGAAAATGGTCTATTGGTTTTAAAATTTTTAAAAGGAAGTAAATTCATTTACACGAATATTGAGGACATGGTTTAGAAAATTCTATCCGTCAGTAATTTAATATATTGTTGTCAAAAGTTTTTGAAAGTCAAAGAATGAAATCAAGTAACGGAAGAATTTAAACTCATGTTAAATGCTTTCAAAACTTTTAGGCTATGGAAAATTTAAAATGATCAGTTTGAAACTACTTTTAGAGGACCATGGTTCGCCAAAAATGAAAAAAAACTGATCCACACAGGGTTCTTAATATACGAGCACATCAAGTCTGGCACGGATATAAAAATAATTGAAAGTATGTATGGTGCACGGAAAAATAATAATAACTTAGTATAAGAATTATCAAGATCGAATAGCAAGTCTTTAAAATCAAATCATGGAGGGTCTAAATCAGGAAGTGGTTATGAAAATAGTAATTTTGCAAAAATCTGAAATAGCGAAAACGACGAGCAAAAACCAACTTGCTGAAGGCTGAAATTCCATGTGCCTTGAAAGTATATGAATGGCATAAATCAGGAGGGAAAATTACAAGTTGAATAAAAGTACGATTCAGAATAAAATTAATATATGAAGGGACGACGCATTTGCATAAGTACGAAAAACATAGGCTGGAAAAATATTGTAACCTAGTGTTCAAAAATTTCAGCAAAAGTTTTAAAATTTTAAATCAACGAAGGAGTATGAGATATAAGACATATATATTAAAAATTTGGACAAATTTAAACTTAGTGAAAGAGAAGATCGAAAAATACTTTCAGAAAATTCAAGACTTGTAATGGAGAGGTTTGAAAATTGACACCGATCGTCATGAGGCGATCTCGTGAATCGAGGCAAGGAAATTGGTTGGATGATCAAACATACATACGCCTAGGATATGAATCAGAAGAGCCTACGGGGAAACTCCTACGGTCGACCAACTAAAGATTGGGAACTAGGCGCTAAGACTTCTAAAGGTCAGACGGTAAAGGAAAGCGTTCAGCTTGGTCCGAAATCGATGAACCCAAGCGAACGACCAAAGGAAAACCTAGAAGTCTAATATAGCCAGGGGTAAACAAGGACCACTAAGGTAACTTCTACGACAATTAAATCGATTGCTAAAAGGGGGTCTAACTATAATCAGGGCCTCTAACTAGCAAGCACAGACGTCTAACTAAGCCTTCTTACCACCTAGTGTCGTAAGAAAACGACTAGACTCAGGGCTTATGACTCGGATGTTGCAATTTATTTAATGGACATTCCGTTATTATCGTTGTTTCGTTAATTCGCAATTGCAAGACGGGACCTGCATGGGCCACCAACAAAACCTGTCACGCCCCGCTTCCCAAAAATATGGAGGCGAAGCGTGAGAAGGTCCGCTCAGACTTGAAGCTACAAAGCTGCAAGTCCGATAAGCGTCGATCAAATTTAAAACTGCAGGTCCTTGCAACGCGAGCGAAACAAGATAATAATAATGAAATGAGACAAAATAATAATCTCAAAATATCCATAAATATAAATTCCAACATCGCAGAAAAGCCACCAGGCTGAAATAAAAGAGAGTCTAAAGGCCCAAACATGGCCAACAAAAGTACATCGTACAAGACAAGGTGACACGCACCGACAACTAACAAAAGGCCTAAAACAAAAGGAAGCTCAACAAAGACTCAAAGAATAGTCACCGGTGTCCACAAAATCCTCCTGTACAATCATGGACTCAGTCTCAGCGTCAGCAACACATCACGTACACAGCAACGGTCTCTGGCTCAGGGTCTAACATGTGACACCCAAAAGAGCAAGGGGCACATGTCAGCAAGTCTACAAGAGACTTGTGCAAGGAAACTGAAACTGAAAGTAAAACAACCTAGCAGTTCTAGCATGATGCAATGACATGGCAGTTAAAGTATGAGTGCAGCAGGTAAAGAAAACAACAAGTAACCTAGCATGGCATGGCAAGTGTGGCAAGACTATAAACATTTACAAGGATTTCTCTAGTCATGTTTTCATGTCATGTGCAGAGTTTACGCCTTACAGCTGAAATGACTTTCTTTCACACTGATTGGTCGCTTAACTCCGCCCCACCCAGAGTTTACGCCTTACAGCTGCAGTTGCTGATCAGGCAGACTCCCAGCTGATTGGCCGCTTAACTCTTACCCCTCCCACGTGTATCGAGCCAGGGCCTTACCCCCGAACGGTAATGCTCTCTTCTGGAACACGAGCCAGGAAGTGTTTTTCATGATGGCATAGGGGTGCACCTAGCCAGGACAAGCAAGTACAAGTATGTAGCGTGTGCTACGAATGCAATATTCAACTTGGATGACATGTAGAATGCAATGCATGGCAGTTAAAAGTGCGTACAGATAAGGAAAGTAAACGTGACAGTTTAGTATGCATGAACAGCAAGTTTAAAGGGTTGGATCTAGCTTCGTTGTCAAGCTAGATCAATTAGGTGACGGATCTAGTTTCGTTGTCAAACTAGATCAAGTAGGCGTCTAGCCAGCTATCATTTCACTGACTAGTCTCTTTTACTCTAGGAACAAGGAAGTGGCCTAAAAACATGGCCCTACACAAGAGTTGGCAAGTTTCACTTGCCTGCAAGTTCGACGTCTGAGCACACCGTCCAATGAGTCCAAAAATCACAATTATCCTACGTGCACAAGTCCACCGGCCTAAAGTCCATATTATTAATCTTGATTAGTGAATTTAAAACATTTAAAATACCTTAAAAATACTGATTTTAGTCTTGATTAGCATGCAATTGGGTTGGGGGTCCTAGGGGTGCAAAGCATTACCTTAACACGACGCGAAAGCTACATCGGCGTCGGGTAGCGACGCCGGGGGTTGGAATAAGAGAACGCACTCCAAGTCCTGATTCCAATATAGTTTTCTCGCTGGAAAGTTCAGAGCATCGACCGGAGCAACGGTTCCAGATTCCAAAGCTAGCACGTGCGACGACGGGCTACGACGTGTCGCAACGTCGTGCACGGCGAATCGTCGGAGAGAAAGCACCTAGGTGGGGCCCACAGTAGTCCTAGGGACCTTTGGGGGGCCCACAATACCTCTGGAGAACTTGGGGGCCCACGGTGGCAAGTGGTGTGACGGGTGCGGGGTTGCGACGTTTGGCTCTCGGTCGTACAGCCTCGGTGCGGGGAGCTCCGTCGGTCAGACACATGGGATGCGAGGGTTGCAGCGTTTGGGGTCGGTCGCTGCAGCGGGCGGGGGCTTGGTGCGGGGCTGTGCTTCGGTCGTAGCGGGGGACAGCACCGGTCGTGCACTGCGGATGCGGGGGAGTGGGCGCTGCAACGTTGCAAGCGTTGCAACGTTGCGGGGGTGGGCGATCCGCTCGGTCAGGCGCTAGCGGATGCGGGGCGATAAGGCGGGCGACATGGCGGGCGCTGTGCGGAGCGGGGATGCGGGGGACAGCGGGGATTTCCCTCGGTCTGACCGAGAGACTCTCTCGGTCGGACACGGGGTGCAAGCGGAGGCGATGCGGAGCGGTTGTGCGGAGCTTGGTGCGGAGCGGGGCTCTGGTCGGAGCGGTAGAACGTGGGAGTTTTCTCCGGTCGTGCGGCGGCCGTTCGTCGCAACGTTGCGACGAATCGTCGCAACGTCAAATTTGGGTTTTGGAAGTGGCTAGGGTTATTTTCGTGCGAAAATAGGTCTTCCTAGGGGTTGTTTATATAGTGTAGATGGGTTGACTAGGTCTAGGGCTAATCCTAATGAGATTAGGAGTTTAAAATAATTTAAAATTTGAAATTCAACTTCTCCAACTCATCCAAGGATTTGACTTGGTCCAAATGAGCTGGAAATTGGCTCAAAAATTCTTTAAAACGTTTTAAACTCAAATAAATTTTATTTGGCCGAAAATAATTTAAAAATTAATTATTAAAAATAATATAAAACTTGTTAAAAATATAAAAGTGGTCAAATGAACTCCAAAAATTATAAAATAAATATCGTGGTGATCGTGATGACGAAAGTGAGCTAACTAAGAAGACGGATCTCAATTTCGACATCGGACGACGAAACTAAAAATAGAAACGTCTCCCGTCAAAAGTGAGAATCGCCACGTCTCATCGAGTACGATTAAATTGTGGGAAAACGACTCGAGAAACGTCGTGCCAAAATAGTGCCACTATTTAATACTCTCAGAGATGTTCACAACGGCATATCACACGAAAGTATTCACAAACAAACAAAGTCTAAAATAAACACGTGCACGGTCAAAAGCACGTGCACGAACAACGTACAACGAAAAGTGGTCGTTACAATTTCCTAACCCTATGGATGCATCGGGAAGAGCCCCCGAAGGGGTTTCCGCCAAAATCCCAGATTTGAGAACTACTCACAAATATTCATTAAAAAGTGATCTAAATGAAAATGAACCGTTGGAATCATAATCAGATGATTGGAATGCGGAAGTAATAGAGTAATTAAGACAATACAAAAGTTTAAGAAAGATCCGACAACTTACAAAAGAACCATAATTACAGCCGTCACAATAGGAGAAAACAGTAAAAACTAGCAGCTTCCCCGTTTCTGGAACCCTAGGGGTTCTATTTATAGACTCTCGTATCACCCGATCGGTTGACAAGTCAACCGATCGGGTGATCTATTACAGATAATGAACAGAAAACGGCGAGCTTTCACCCGGTCATATGAACCGGTCGGGTGAGTTCTTAGAGTGACCAGTTGGATCTTGGCGCCATCGGGTGAAGGGATCGGTTGGGTGCCCGTGTCTTCAGCTCCTCAGCATCAGCTACAGATGAACCGATCAGGTGAGAGTCACCCGATCGGTTGGAATTTGGCTCGAAAAGACAGAGAACAGGCCCCCGCTGAACCGGCCTGTGAACCGGTCGGGTGACTTTCACTTGAGCTCCGGCTGAGACCGGGTAGTGCACGCGTGCATCACCCGATCGGTTGGAGATGACCAACCGACCGGGTGAGGGGCTGAAAGATGAAATCTTCGTTGTTTGACCCTCTGGATCACGCGTGACTCCTCCCGTTGCTCCGGGGACTTGCGATATCATCGTTAAACGTCCCCTACGCGGTCAATCTCCTGCAAACATGGAGAAACAAAGAAAAGTGAAAGAAAACGAGAAAATATGAGAAAACGAATAAAAGACGGCGGAAAACACGGAGAAACACAAAAGAAAACATGCGTGAATATATGAAATACAAACGCACGTCAACAATCTATAGAGTGAACCGAGTGTTACATATTTTTCTTTCTCCACATATCTTGAGCATTTACATATTTTTCTTTCTCCACATATCTTGAGCATTATTTTTATACTTAAAATCACTGGTGAATCTCCCTTTACGCAAATCTTACATTGGCATATTTCCCGCTATAAAAATCCATGTTCCAACACGCCAAAATCAAAAAGAAAAAATATTCATGTATATCTCTCTATCTTTTGATTTGGGATCCTTATTGTATATATTGATTGCTGAAAAAAAGAGAGAGAAAAGAAAAGAAAAGAATAAAGGAAGTTCATTTATGATCCCATTTCATTTTTCTTTCTTTCTTCTCTCTTTTATTTTTTATTTCTTGGAGCTTCAAAAATGGGGAATGTTGTTATTGCTAAATTTGATTCCACCGCGCTTATAGATAAGCTTGGGGGAGAGGATCCAATGATGTGTGAGAGAGTGGCTACTTATCTGTGCATGACAACCTAAGCTAGGTAATTTTCCATACTCGGTGAGATTACTAAAAGTTTTACGAAGTCCAGAAATTGAAACTTAGCATGCATTTCATGAAAACCACTCCTTTCTATTCTTATTGCTTCATATTGTGTGATACCTCTTATACTCCAAATAGAAAGTGATCAATTGAAAAGTGTGTGGTCTATGATTATGTATATCACTTTAGATGTTTAAGACGAAGTTAATTCTAGAATGATATCATATTTCATATTGTTTTGATATTCTTGGGTTTCTATATTGAATGCATCCTTATATGATCATGATATCGAGATAAAAATCTTTGGCATGTTTTTATTCACCGTGTGCTATATGAATAAGCAAACCCACGTTCTGAGGAAATGATCTAGCACCTCCCTCTTTGTTTTCTTTTATATCTTCTTTTTCCTTTTTCCTTATTTTTTCCGCCGGGTTTGCCTTGTACTTATCTTCCTCGAGGACGAGTAAGAGGTAAGCTTGGGGGATTTTGATCGCTCCTTATTTTACACCTTTTTTCTGCATGTTTTCATGTCATTTCGATCGCCCATATTGCGTTTTCCACGATTATTCGACAATATCGCGTGCTTTTCACTGTTTCTTGTTTTTGTCGTATTTCAGGAGATATGGAGCGATCTGGTGCAAAAATGAGATCAAGGGACTTTCGCGCACACCGGAGCGTCGCCCACGGCTTATTTGAGGAGTTAGCAGCGCTAGAGGATGAGTGATCACTCCATATTTTACACCCTTTTTCTGCATGTTTGCATGCCACTTTGATCGCTCATATCGCGTTTTTCACAATTATTCGACAATATTGTGATGCTTTTCACGATTTCTTGTTTTTGTCGTATTTCAGGAGATATGGAGCGATTTGGAGTGATTTTGAGATCGAGAGGATTTGCACCCACTCCGGAGTGTCACCCAAGGCTCTTTTGAGGGCTATTCGGCGATGGAAGACAAGTGGAAGAAGAAGGAACTTCGTAGGAGCGACGAGGAGGCGAAATGATGAAGAATGGGCATCTACAGCATGTCACTCGCCAGTGAAGCACTCACTCAGCCGAGCAAGAAGACCACTCGGCCGACCAGACCGGACACGCACCACAGAAGGAAATCAGCGTGCACTCGGCTGAGTGACGGTAGTCCACTCGGCCGAGTATGGAGATCCCCTCGCTTGAGTGGCACAGGAAAATCCACCCATCGAAGGAGCCGTCTTACTGGAATCCGTCAGTCGATTTCAGAGTTATCACTCGGCCGAGTATGGAATGCCCCTCGGCCGAGTGAGTAAAGCCACTCGGCCGAGTCACCTCCAAAGACAGACCCCCGAAAATCCCCGACTTACTGGAAATGTACAGGGTTTGTCACTCGGCCGAGTGACATTTGTCACTCGGCCGAGTGAGCCGCTCCGCCTGCTGCATAAAGTGCGATTTCTAGGCTGCGCAGGGGCATTTTTGTCACGATTTTTTTGGGCGATTTTGAGGGGTATTTAAACCCAGTTTTTGCCCTAGTTTAGGAGGACTTTTTGATGCTTTTTGGCAGCCTTTTTTGAGAGCTTTTAGATCACTAGATTTAGCTTTTCTTTTGGAGATTAAAAAGGCTACTTTTATTGGATGCTATTGGATTCTCATTGGTTTTTCTCTCTTCTTATCAAAAACTCTATTTCTGTTGATAATTTCTCTATTGCAATGAATTGTGCTGATTTTGTTATTGATTTTCTCATAAATTGCATGATGATTAGTGAGTAGTTTTATCGTCTTAGGGCGTAGGGATGAACCCTATGGACCCTATTTCTAAATTGTGATGAATTGGTGAAGTTCTTGCTAGAATTGATTAGTGTTAGGTTGGGATTGATTAATTACGGATAGCTAGGGATTCACATTGATTGGGATTTGCAAGAGATTGGGTCCCAATTGATAGGAAGCCCTAGAAATTCGATTTGGATTTACGATTGGACTTCTCTAGAATTGGTTTGCAAGAGATTGGGCCAAAGCTTGGATTTTTAATCGTGTTTCTATACCAATATCCGTTTGCAAGAGATTGGACGGGTTGGAACTATCTCAACCTAGGTCGTAGCTCGAGTTTGCACGAGAGTGGGCTCGAGATACGGTTGAACGATGATGTCGTTTTTCACGCTAGCGGCTTAGGTTAGGGTTTGCAAGAGATTGTGACCTACCCTAGGTTCGCTATAGACCGGCAATAGCGCGAGAGCGTGAGCTTGGTTCTATATTTAGTTGCGACTAGTTCACCTAAAATTCAAGTCTAGCAATGATGAAACCTACGAATCACAACGATGAGATACGGTCCGTAGCGGGGATTCCCTATCCCTAAGCGCTTTATTTTATTGATATTTCTATCGACATTCGAATGATTGTGACAATTTTACCCCAAATTATTCTCGACCATTTTGATAGCTAGGTGATTGGAAGGAGACACTGTCATTGTTCCTCCCTGAGTTTGATACCCGCTCGTCTCTACACCGTGCGCTTGCGGTAAGAATACGAGTCGCTCGTTTCGGGTGTGTGTACTCCCGGGGCACGATCAATGAGCTCAAGAGGAAGAAATTTGATAGAATCAACGAGGAGACGAGGAGGAGAAGAAATGAGCCCAGATACAGCCTACTCGGCCGAACAGAGACTCTAGTCAGCCGAGTCAGGAGTTGTATTCGGCCAAGTGAAACGGATATGCGCAGCGAATTTTCAAAGTTTCCTCGACCGAGCAAGAGAGCCTACTCGGCCGAGTGAGAAAGCTCACTCGCCCGAGTAGAGCAGGGGTTTTCTTCCGAGAAGCGGCCGAGATACTGGAATTTCTAAGAAGCCTACTCGGCCGAGTATGATTGCTTACTGGCCGAGTAAAGAAGCCTACTCGCCCGAGTCAATCAGAGAGACAGCCCCCCCCCGAAAACCTAGATTCTCTGTTTTATTATTGGGTCTGTCACTCGGCCGACTGACATTGCTACTCGGCCGAGTGATGCATTCCGACTGCTGCGAGGATTGCGAATTCTGGGCTGCGCAGGGGCAGTTTTGTCACGATTTTTGGACGATTTTCGATTGTATTTAAACCTAGTTTTTTCCCTAGTTTTAGGAGAGACTTCTATTATTTTTTGACGGCTATTCTTTTGTGAAATCTCAGCTGGAGATCATAGGCGACAATTTTGGTTTGTTCTTTCTTGCTAAAAATCTTATTTTTATGAATTGTCTCTTCTTTGCAATGAATTGTGCTATGATCAATTGCTATGTTTATGAGATTTTCATGAAGATTTGTAAGTAGTTTATTCGTTCTAGGGCATGGGGATGAACCCTATGGACCCGATCTTTTGAATTGCAATGAATGAATAGAATTGTTGTTAGGATTGAATAAAGGTTAGGTTTTGATTGATTTGTTGCGAGTAGCTAGGAATTTCTATTGATTGGGATTTGCAAGAGATTGGATCCCAATTGATAGGAAGGCTAGATATTCGACTTAGGTTTATAATCGAAAGTCTCTAGAGTTGGTTTGCAAGAGATTGGACCAAAGCTAGGATTCTTATTATAAATCTATTCTAATATTCGTTTACAAGAGATTGGACGAATACGAACTATCATAACCTAGATCGTAGCTCGAGTTTACACGAGAGTGGGCTCGAGTTGCGATTGGACGATGATGTCGATCTTCACGCTAGTTGCTTAGGCTAGGGTTTGCACGAGAGTGAGCCCTAATCTAGGTTGCTATAGACTGACAATAGCACGAGAGCGTGAGCTTGGTTCTACATTACGTTGCGACTAGTTCACTCACATTCAAGCCTTGCAACATTGATGTTCATGATTCACAAGGATGAGAAACGGTCCGTAGTGGGGATTTCCTATCCCTAGACGCTTTTATTATATTGATATCTATTTTCTATTGAACGATTGAGAAATTACCATCGAATCTATTCTTATTCTCTTGATAGCTGGGCAATCAAAGTAGGATACTGTCAATTGTCCTCCCTGTGTTCGATACCTGCTCGCCACTACGCCGTGCGCTTGCGATAAAACTACAGTCGTTTTACGAGTGTATATCCGGGGCCGATCAAGGAGGAACTGAAAATGTGACATATTTGATGTCACAGTTTCAGAATAATTGTTATACAAAAGGAATATATTGTCTACATGTTGGAAAATGGAGCAATTGTTGTTTCTTGGACCATAAAGGACGTCTAACACATTATGGTGAATGTCGTCACCTTGCTTCTGAAGCAATGTTTTTGTGTGAGTAATTTTTCTAACGATATTATATTAAGTGGTAATACATGAATGTGCAAGCTATAGAAAACTTATCTATGGCAAAATAGTTTAGGCTGTACCGATGAGAATAGACTTGACAAGTCACATAAAGAGAGTTTTTGATCGCTCGTATTATGAGTCGAAAGACACTTGTAAGTCTTGTCTCATAGGTATGATGGCCAAACTCCTTCTATAAGACAGTGGGAGAATGAGTTGGAGCACTCACGGTCTTATACATACGGATGTATCCAGACCCAAGTCTAAATTAGCCTAGATCTGCTGTACTTATTTTATAACGACACGTGTCCTTGATGAAACATAAGTCTGATAAAATAGAGTAAACAGTAACATAAGTATTTGAACTTCTTCGATCAGATCGAAGAGTCGAATACTTAGCTATGTAATTCTTGCGTAATTAAAAGAAAAATGTGATTTTCTCTCAAGTTAAGTTTCTTAACACATTGGTGTGTTGGAAAGTATGAATCGCACTCTGATAGACATGATGTGATACATGGAAAGTGACTTTGAGATACATTCTTCCTTCTGGCTTAATCCCCAGATAATAGTACCTAGGTTCTTGATAAAGTTCTATGAGGACCTTACCAATATGATATTATTTAAATTAATCGTTAGGAAGTCACAGGATTACTTGAGCCTCGTGAGACGAAAATTCGAGTAATACATCATAGTTGATGATGGCCTAAACGACTTCTAAGATGCCATTCAGAGTAGTGACTTTTAAGAAATGGCCTGATGCAATTCGAAAAAGGTCCGTGCACGTAAATAAAATATGGACTTTGGTTTACATGCCCAAGGAAATTGTTTCCTTTGGCTGCAAATGAATCTTCGATACAGAAGATTAGTGCAGATGGAAAATAGTGAAGTACAAATTATGTTGGTTGAGAACGATTATCATCAGAACTCCTATAAACGGATTGTGATAAAATTTTCTCGCCAACAGCTATGTACAGATCTTTTCGGATCAGACTCTATGTAAATGCTCATGATGACCACAAAAATTGGAATATATATATATATATATATATATATATATATATATATATATATATATATGTTTTCTAAATATGATTTAGAAGAACAAACTTATAGAGTTTTCAAGGTCAATGGGAGCAAATAAAAAGCATGCGAGGCATCAAGGAGCCGGAACATATGTTTTGACAAAGTGGTCAAAGAGTTGACACTTTATCAGAAATGATTATGAACGGTCTAAATAACCAGTATCTAATTTGGATTATTCTCGTAAGGTATGATGAGCTAGATGAGATCCAGGCAAGACATATATTATGGATTCCAAGGGACCAAGGAAATTACTTGGATGAGATTCAAATGCGTGGTCTAAAATAAACATAAAAACCCCTTAAGTCTATACAATAGACGGATTAGCAGATCTACTCACGAATGCTCTACCACATGAAGTCTAGAAAGGCTTATATGTAAATGCGGTATGAGGTACTGGGATAAATGGGACTGAGTGCAAGTGGGAGATGTAGCGAGATGGGTTTGCCCTCGAGGCAATTTTTCTCTATGTATGTGTACAAACGTCTTGTTCAAAATGTAAGCTGTTTGGTAAGAATTTACCTAAGTTCATAATAATGTAGTCTTCATTAGATCTTAGGTATAGTCCTGAGACTTAATGAGAGGTCAAACATGTATCAAGATGGAGATCTCGATCATGCAGAAGTGTTTGATCGATTGTAACGTAGGTCTAAAAATGTTCATGGTCGTAGATGTTTCAAGAAAAGGATGTCAACACATCGGATAGACCATTGTGTTTTGGTCTTCACCATGTAATGGTGACGATAATCTCATGGTCGTTCGACTTGGCAAAGTCGAAGAGGAGACACAAGTGCTCATTGGAGAATGAGTTCACTGAACGATCCAACGAGAGTTATTACATGGTTAACATAACAAATTTGTCAGTGATAACTCTCTGTGATGATAGGCTAGTTGGTCCTTAGAATTGAGGTCATTGTACGAATTTGTATGTGAATGGTGTCACTTAGATTTCTGACCTATCTTCGAGGCAAGGCCTGTCGAAAGGTCTTTGGTTGGGTGACACTTGAAGCGTACGAAGAGAGAAATGACCAAGAGAGAATTCATCTCTCCCGTTATGGGGAGTTAGTATCGCATGTGTTGGTTTGGTATTTAGTGAAAAACTTTGGCCAAAATATGTTGGAAGAAGTCCAACATTATTTGACTAAAGACCGATGGAGACTAACCGGCTTCGAGCTATTGGGGTTGACATTTTGACCATACCCTAGTCTTTATTATTTGATATAGTTTTGACGAAGAGACTAAAACTGCGGTATTTATCACGGACACAGTCAGGTTGGTCCCGACAACACTCATGTCAATCAGTTAACCATATATTTATGATACCGAAGCAGGGACGTCACCTGCTGCTCATGGTCTTGCCGTCTGGTGTTTCGAGCCCCACGTGTAGTAGGGTCAGCTTGTAGGGTCTCACATAGAGTGAGACATTCGTCTAGTAATAGGTAGAAATTAGGGAGAAAATGAAGTTGATGCAAGAGACAGAAAACTGCAAAGAGTTTGCAGTTAGTATCTGAACTCGGGATAAATGATCCTGAGTGCAAGTGGGAGATGTTGAGAGATGTATGCCCTCAGTCATTTGTATTTGATGCAAATAGATTTTAAATATCTATGTGGGTTATTGCATATGCTGCAATAGGAATATAAAATATATAGTAATTTGTTTACAAATATATTTGAATGTAAATGCATAGAAAATGGTTACAGAGATGTCAGGAATGTCCTTGTGAAAATCCAGGTTCCAACAGTGCCAAAAATAGACTTTAAATGAGTCCAAAGAGCCAATAAATATCCTTAAGGCCAAGCCCAGTTCTGGCCCAGAAAAGAAGTACTGGGTTAGCCCAGCCCGTTGCGGGTTGGGTTAGCCCACTTATAATGGGCGGGCTTGGGATGGCCCGCCCGCTCAAGTGGGCGCAGCCTGCCCGCTCAGTGCGGGAGGGTGCTTGCCCAGAGCGGGCTTGGCCTACCTGTTGGGGTGGGGCCCGCCCACCTACTGCAGGTGGGTGCCCAACCTGCTCAACAGGCAGGTGGGGCCCACTTGGCCTAGAAATTTAGGTAAAGGGTTTTTTTGAACCCTGTTTTTATTTTTGCAGATGCTGGTATGCAAAAATCAGATTTTGGCAAATCTTTGGACATACGTTTGAGCGGTTAAACGGAGTCAAAATTGAGCACCGTTTGTTTCTATGCGTTCACAGTTCAGTGCTCTTCGATTTGATAGGATGTATCACTTGCGAAGCTCAACGATAAGGGAGGAAAAATTCGCTAAAGATTTGCCATTGTGAAAGGTGAACTTTAATTAATTTTTTCCTCCAAAACTTTTAGTCCCACATTGGATATAATGAGAAGGTGAGGGGTCATCCGCCTATATAAATAGGGGCCAATTCCCATCCTTGAAACTCTTACCAAGCTTCAGATCTAAGTAGCTCCATTAAACTTGGGTAAGCTCAGATCTAAACTTAAATTAATTATTCCCTCTTTCTCCTAAAATTCTTCCTTTCTCCTGATCGGGCTCTAGCAAAGCTATGAAGGAGTTCAGATCGGATTCGAAGTCTTGGCAGATGATCCACTCAAGGTGAAACTTTCTTCGCTATGTGGTTGGCTCGACGATAAGGGTGTTGCTCGCCTCCAGACGCGGTGCGGTTCGAGAAGAGGTTCGGTTCGGGACGAGGTGTGGCTCAGGACGCGGTTCGGCTTGGGAGAAGCGATGCGGGGCCAAAGAAATGTTGCTGAAAATGACGCTTCGTATTCTGCGGAAACAAAGTGAAAGATATGTAGTTTAATAAAACACGTGTTTATAATTGCAAATAGGTTAATAGATATATCCTTAGGGGTTGGTTGGACCCAACCCCGGGATAGTAGAGATAATGGCTAGGGTTAAATCTTTAGGGCTTGATTTAGAAAATGTTTTTAGATCTATTTTCCGCTATTTGTTTGATCTCATCTTCCATCCGACTAAGGCCGGACATCGATTTTATTGCCCTTAGGACCCAGAAAACCCTACAACACGAACTCCCCATAACGGAGGAGGCAAATCCTCTCTTAGTCATTACTCTCCTCATATGCTTCTAGTGTCACCCAACCAAAGACCTTTCGACAGGCCTTGCCTCGAAGCTAGGTCAGATATCTAAGTGACACCGTTCACATACAGGTTCGTATAATGAACTCAAGTCTAAAGACCAACTAGCCTATCATCACTGAGAGTTATTACTGATAGATTTGTTATGTTAACCATGCAATAACTCTCATTGGGTCGTTCAGTGAACTCATTCTCTAATGAGCACCTGTGTCTCGTCTCCGACTTTGCCAAGTCGAACGATCATGACATCATCGTCACCACTCTATGGTGAAGACAATGACTGTCTATTCGATGTTTCGATATCCTTTTCTCGAATCATATACGACCACAAATAGTTTTATACTTATGCTACTAACAGTCAAACAATTCTCCATGATCGAGATCCTCATTTCCATATTTGTTTAACCTCGCATTAAGTCTCAGGAATTTACCTAAGTTCTAATGTCGACTACATTATTATTAACTTAGATACATTCTTATCAAATAGTTTACTATTATTTTGAACAATACGTTTGTACACGTACACATAGATAAATTACCTCGAGGACGTGCCCATCTCTCAACTTTGAAGACATATGCAACATGGCCGTGTGTTACACTCCACATGGTCGTGTGGTTGTAACTATCCTAATCGTCAAAAGGGCCAAGTGAGGAAGAAAAATGGAGCAGCTACACGGTCGCTCGACGTGACAGTGCAAAAACTCGGTAACCCAGACCATGGAGAAACTCGAAAACGACAAGGTCGCATCGATTCGACGCGACCGTGTAGTACAGTCACAAAAACAGTAATTTTGTAGTTTTTAGCTATACAGCTAAACGGTCGCGTCGAATTGACGCGATCGCATTGAAGATGGAGATTTTGGGCAAGAACATGATCGCGTCAAAGCCACACGGTTGTGTCGATTGGGTTATTAACGGGTTGCTGCTACTCTACCTGAACTTGCAATGAGTTCGTTTTGAATCCACAATCCGAGGAAGTGGGATGGAACTGAAATTTGCGATCGACGGTGAAGGTTGAAGGGAAATTAGTGTATATAATAGAGAATGAGTGTAGTTTGTAACATATTTTAGTTGGAGATTAGTTTTTCTCTTTTTTCTCTCAAAACCTAAGGCCAGAGCTTGTGGTTCTTCTTCTTCCAACAGTGTGAGGAAATAGCTAGGGTTTTGGCAGTTTGATTTCGAATTTCAGACGAATTTGGTGATAAAACTCTATTCTCTTGTTCAATTTACTTCTCTATTTCATATGATCAATTGAGAATGCTGATTTCTTGTAATATTTTTGTTAATGTCTTCATCACGAGTAGCTAAATTCTTGGTGTAAGGTTGCGATCTGATGTGGATTGATGTGAGATTTGGATCTTCTTTAATTATTCAATTATGTGGATTGATGTGAGATTTGGATCTTCTTTAATTATTCAATTTTAGAACTATCTTTTACTTTGGAGTTTTATGTTGAAATGCTATGAATTTGCCTTCAGAAAAGGAATTGATGGTAGAAGGTGTTTAATTTAATGCTCGAGAGAGGGAATCTACACTTGCCATTATAAAACCTAGTGGATTACGATCTAAATCAAATCTCTTAAATAATTTTGTCAATTGTTTGCGTCTGAGAGGATGGATGAATGATTTAATTGCTTTTAGGGAATTAAATTGATTATCAATGTGTGCACGGGAGGATGAATGAGTAATTGAACATCTTGAAAGAGATAAAAGTCTTGATCAATAATTAATCCATTGATGTCAAACCCACACTTTCTTTCTCATTGTTTTACCTGAGTGAAATTTGTTTGATTGTAATAGTTAGAACTCATTGACACACTAACATTCACCTTCTTAAGTTGGTCTTATTCCAATCAATTTTGCTCCTATTTTGATATCACATTACACATAATTCTAAGAGTTGTCCTAGTGGTTCGACCCTGAGCTCATCAGGTTATATTGCATTGTCTACTCCTACACTTGGGAATAGTGTTCAAGCAATAATTAATAATTAATCTGAGACTAAAACATATAGTCATTAGAAATAACATAATGTGGTGATCATCATCATAACCATATTGGGCTTAATGGCCAATATCCAACAATCTACCCCTTTTTGATGATGATACCTATTATGTAAAATAAGCAGTAAAAGCAAGCTAATGGCCCCCCTACTTATAGGCATATCAATTGTATTATCAATTGTATTATCAATTGTATTATCAATTGTAAAACAATAAAGACAAAATGCATATAAGTGGCATATGTAAAATCAATGCTAAATGAAATAAAAACATGCATGCATGCATTCATTTTTATATAATCCATATATCTCTCCCATTGTCATTGTCAAAAAGGTGGACAAGAATATCACATTCGCCATTGTCATGAAAGTTGACACAATTGACATAAGAGAAAAGAAAACTATGATACCAAATGTAAAAGTTAAAGTGTGTATCATTCACTCTACCATGCTCTCCCTAGATCATAGAATGGGTCAAAATTTTGACTCTATGAACCAATACACAAATGGAGACATGGAACAAAATAGTATCAATGCATTGACATATAACATCAAGCATGCACATTGATACAAAACATTGTTATTTAAAATAGTTATTCACAAAAAATGAACAATGTCAAAATGATGAAATTGAAACAATATCC
Source organism: Scilla litardierei (assembly GCA_030789695.1). Lineage (NCBI taxonomy): Eukaryota > Viridiplantae > Streptophyta > Magnoliopsida > Asparagales > Asparagaceae > Scilla > Scilla litardierei. The sequence goes on from CM061142.1 coordinate 744,017,400, forward strand.
AAAAATTTGTTTTGAAATATCTCAAAATCATCAAAGGAAGAAAATATGCTTCAACATAAATTTTTGAAAATACATAGCATATAAAAACTTACCCTTTTTTATGATGACCAAATATTATGTAAAAAATACAAATAAACATTGAAACACAATGTGTGTGCTAACAAACTCCCCCTATCAATATGCATATGTGCACAAAATAAACACATCAAGATATAAAACATATTGATGTTTGTTATGTAAAAAAATACCAACAAAAAGTATGCATAAAAGGCATATGGTATATATTTTTACATAATCCACTATCGCTCTCCCTTTGACATATCAAAAAGATGGGAAAGGTGTAAAATTGATAAAAACCAAGGGTAATAGATAAAACCATATGCCTGTAGGGCGGGACTTGACAAGTGGTGGCCTATGCAGGTCACCGTACTGCGATATGCGTACGGATAATGTTGGATCTGGATCGTAGCCTAGATGGGGGAGGGGGGTGAATAGGCGAATAAAAATTCTCGTGCAACCCACGAGAAATCCCACGCAGTTATAAGCACAGACACTGCAATAAAATAGCAATCACAGAATACGCACAGATATACCCTGGTTCGGTCGTCCCCACGACCTACTCCAGCCCCGAAAGCAACTACTAGATAGATATGTAATCAAGTACAGCTACACAGTGAGTCAAGATCCCAAATCTACTCTCACCTAGCTTGTACGCACACCACGTGCTCTACACTCTCAATCTAGTCAGATGCTCTCCCTCCGTGACGACTCCCAAAGTCGTCAGGTCCCCAAAAAAATAACAAGTAAACTGGTAAAAGTTTCCCCACAGAGACCGACACACTAATACACGAATATAAAGAGTTAAGAGTTTAGAAATGCTCAGTTCGTGTCCGTGTAGCGTCTCTGTCAGTCAGCACGGTGTCAGCTTCATTCTGGTGCAAACGGTGTCTCAATCTGATGTCTGTATCTCAAGTTCTAGATCAAAAGGCTCTCTGGTCTGTGCGCTCAGTAATATAGTTCAAACTTAAATAGCTCTTGGTCTGTGCGCTCAGCAATCCCCTTTATAAAATTCTGGTCTGTGCACAGAGCAATATAGTTCTATCTAATTAATATAAGATCTGTGCGCACAGTAATCCCTTGTTGGAAATTGAATCCTGTAGACTAAATGAGCCTGCTTTGCAAAGTCAAAGATGCCATTCACAATCCAATCGATTCCCAATGTCTGTCAATTGGCTTTGTTGTTTTCTCAGGCCTTTCTCCTCAATTAATAACCAAATCACCTTCTTTCCAATTTTTTAGATGGCATGCTAATTCTTCAATCGACAGAGGAAGAAGATGCCGCCGCTTGGTTCTTCACGACAACATCAGTCCACGGCAAGGAAGGTGGGAGCGACTTCGATCTCCACGGCAGGAAGATGGCGGCGGCGACTCCGACTCCACGGCAGGAAGATGGAGGCGACTCCGACTCCACGGCAGGAAGATGGCGGCTTGGTCTTTCGCGGCAGAATGAGATCTGATGAAGTAACAGCGGCGAGGGGTCTCGACAACGAAGAAGCTTGGGTTTTAATTTTGTTTGTGCCGCCTGTAAAAAATTCTTTGCCAAAAATTCTCAGCCGTCCTTTTCCCCCTCTCCAAAAAACCTAGGTAGAGGCATTCATTAAATAGGGATGAAAACATAATCCATTCCCATTAATTTTTTTCACAGGGTCGGCTTGGGAAAACAATCTGTAACTTGTTTTTGCTCATCAAAGCAAAAAGCACACATGCAAAAAAAAAAACAATGGGCTAGCCTAGGATTTGCACTTTGTAATCTGTAACCTTGAAATAACAAAAAATGGGTTTAAAAAAATGGACTGTGAGTAATTATGAAGTCGGTCTGGGCTTTTATTAATAAGAATGGTTTATTGTGGGTGCTCCTTTTTGATAATATATTAGAAGTTCAATTAAAGAAAAAGAGGTCCTCTCCTTTTACTTATCTGAAGGATGTGCCACTGTCAATTTTTTTGTGTATGCTCTCCTGGGAATAATATTTCGGCCTGTGTGTTTTTCATTTCAATGGGCTCATGCGGCTCTCCTTTGGGATTGCAATTGGAACGTGCGCAGACTCCCCCTCTTTCCTTTATATATTGACCAACTCTCTGTGTGAATAGTAATTTCTCCATCTTGTATGTGTATAGCAATTTGTCCAACACATTAATTTACGTTCTCGCCAATCCTGCAAATACTTAATACACACATCAGATCGTTCACAACTGTTTGTCATCATCAAACCATAAATACTAGATCGTTGTTTCCAACAATCTCCCCCTTTTGATGATGACAAACCCATAAATGATTTGTACAAATAAGTGTGCGCGTGTAAAGTGTGAAGAAGGATGTAATGCAATATGATATATTCAATGAGATGAGATCAAGCATTACTAGCATGCACAATATAACATTAAAAATAGCATGCTCCCCCTTTTTCCAAGCTCCCCATTTTCATTGCTCCCACTTCAATCAATACTACCGTATTTTGAACACAAATCCACAAATCTTTCAACACTTTTCTCCCCCTTTGTCATAATCAAAAGTGTATTCGTGAAGATTAAAACATAGCATATGCAAAAAGAGAACATTATTAACTATAGCTAGCATATGCATGTCGTCATTCTATAATTAGCACTTCAAATCCAACGATAATAATAATTAGAATTCAACACCATCGTGTAAGTGCAATTATTAAACATAGAAGTACAAAGGGAGATACTTTTACAAATTCAACCAAAACCAATTCATCATTTTCCAAATAACTTCATATCACCTAGGATTGATTTTCCCCACCTCATTAAAAATGAGTTCAAGGTATCACACCCCAAAACATAGCCTAAAAGGACTCTTAGATGTGGGGGTGACATTGCTTGACGAGTAAAAACACCAACGCTAAAGATTACCCGTAAATCTTATGTTGGATACTCGTTGTTAGTGTATTTGCCATGAATTGTATCCATTTTTCATACGGAGCAATTTTCAATATTTTTTTTTCACATTCATTTCCTTTGTTTTTGTGCTCAATTTTTATTCATGGCAAATCACATCATATCACGTAGATTTTTCAGTTAATAATCATCCTACATTCACTTTCCAATATTCATAAATAGTATCTCCAAAAGTACGACATAGTCTAATATTCGTGGAAGTGAAAGTAGGTGTAGAAATCATATTATTAAAGCATTGAACTTGGCATGGCTATTATTGAAATAAAACATACGCATGTAGCCAAAAATAATAATACTATAATTTCTATAAGGATATGATCATCATTCATTTATATCACTAGAATGATGCAAAGAGGAAGATATGCAATAAGCTCATTTGTTTTTGCTTTTGTCTTTTTCATTTTTTTGGTTTTATAATGACTAACAAACACACTAAAAACAATCAAGCAAACAAAAACAAAACAAAAACAAAAAACAAGCACACACAAATGTTAAGAAAAAGAAATGCTATGAAGGTATGCATTAAGTTCAAAGAATGAGATATACCTTTGCGTCGCCGTTTGACTAAGGAGCTAAAAATAATGAGACATTCAATTTATTGCTCCTCGTCAAATTTCCATTCACCTACAAAAGAGGTGTCGTGTGTGACCTTGGAATCCAACAAGGTCCACTCACGTTAGTCATCAAGGATTTAGGAACCCATATTTGTTTGAACTTAATGTTTTTGTTCCTATATTTGTAATGATATGAAGTATGACCAACACATCCACAAGTAAAGCACTTAGCATGAAAATTTCCAACCTTTGTTGTTTCAATGTGAACTTTTCTATATTTTGATTTTTCAACATTTTTAAGACCATATCCTAGTCCTCGCCTATTATTGCCATAAAGTTGGTTTCCAAGAATAATGTCCAAATTTTGTTTTCCAATAGAAAATTTCTTTAATGACAATTCTAAACTAGCGACTTTGGATTTCAAATAAGCATTTTCGTTCACAAGCAAAGTGCATTTACTAATGAAAGCTTGCTTGTTTTCCTCTTCTTTCTTTTCAAAATCCCTCATTTTTTCTTTAAGTTCAAGATTTAGCATGTTAATCTTTTCAGAAAGCAATTCATTTTCAACTTCAAGCTTTGTCTTATCTAGTTTATACATGCTAATATCCTTTAATAAAGAGGGACATGAAAGACAGTCAGTTTTTTCAGACAAGCTAGCTTTCTCTTTTTCTAACATAGTAATGGTAGATTTGCATGCAACAAGCTCTTGTTTAATATTTTTCATTTCTATAGACATGTCATACTCAGTTTGTTGCATATCAAAATTATCATTCCTATAACATTCCACATCAGCTTCTAGCTCATCAATTCTATGTTGCATTCCTTTACAGATTTCTAAGAATTCAGCTTTAGTGGGAGATTCTACCTCATTGTGTTTGGCCATTAATGCCATGCAGGAGTAGGCTTCGTGTTCCTCATCCTCCTCCTCAGCTTCGCTATCCATGTCCCACGTCAGCACTTTCGTTTTTCCTTTTGCAACTTGAGCTGTGTGTTGTTGTGGGCAATCTTTTATGTGGTGCCCTTTCTTCCTGCATTTAAAACATTCACTTCTATTAATAGCTTTCTGATCATAGGAATTTCTACCAAAATTAGAATTATTAGAACGAATGAACCTTTTTCCCATCTCAGCTCTTTCTTGATCAGTCTGAATGTATCTCCTGAAGTTTCTGACCATTAGGGCTTGCTCCTCATCAAGATCGTCGTCGTTAGCTTGAAGAGCTAATGGTGTGGAAGCTTTGGTCTTCTCTTCAGGTTTCTCTCTAGCTTCTATACTCTGCAACTCAAGCTCGTGTGACATTAGGTTACCAATCAAGTCCTCCACTTTCATTGTTGACAAGTCCTTAGCTTCTTGAATAGCGGTGACTTTAGGCCTGAACGAGCTTGGTAGCGCCCTTAAGATCTTTCGTACCTGTTCATGGCTAGAGTATGGCTTACCGAGGGAACTGGATTTGTAGACGATGTCCGTGAACCTCGCAAACATCTCTTTCACAGATTCTGTTGGTAGCATGCGGAAGCTTTCATATTCTGTGCTCAGCAACGCAAGTCTGGATTCCTTTACTTGCGATGTTCCCTCGTGTGTTACCTCCAAAGTATGCCAGATTTCCTACGCAGTTAGACAATGTGAGATGCGATTAAACTCAGATTTATCAAGAGAGCATATAAGCGCATTCATAGCTTTACCATTAAGAGTATAGAGTTTTTTATCAGCTAAATTCCACTTGTCTTTAGGCTTAATCATAACAGTGTCTTCAATTTTAATAGTGGGTAGAATATAACCATTTTCAACAATATCCCACACATCATAATCTACAGACACTAGATAGATTTTCATCCGAGCCTTCCAATATGCAAAGTCTATACCATTAAACTTAGGTGGACGGGCTATAGACTGACCTTCAGTAAAAGCACAATCAGATATATTCATGGTCAACTAAAAATCTAGACTAGATCCTCTAAACTGGCTCTGATACCACTTGTTGGATCTGGATCGTAGCCTAGAGGGGGGGTGTGAATAGGCGAATAAAAATTCTCGTGCAACCCACGAGAAATCCCACGCAGTTATAAGCACAGACAGGGCAATAAAATAGCAATCACAGAATACGCACAGATATACCCTGGTTCGGTCGTCCCCACGACCTACTCCAGCCCCGAAAGCAACTACTAGATAGATATGTAATCAAGTACAGCTACACAGTGAGTCAAGATCCCAAATCTACTCTCACCTAGCTCGTACGCACACCACGTGCTCTACACTCTCAATCTAGTCAGTTGCTCTCCCTCCGTGACGACTCCCAAAGTCGTCAGGTCCCCAAAAAAATAACAAGTAAACTAGTAAAAGTTTCCCCACAGAGACCGACACACTAATACACGAATATAAAGAGTTAAGAGTTTAGAAATGCTCAGTTCGTGTCCGTGTAGCGTCTCTGTCAGTCAGCACGGTGTCAGCTTCATTCTGGTGCAAACGGTGTCTCAATCTGATGTCTGTATCTCAAGTTCTGGATCAAAAGGCTCTCTGGTCTGTGTGCTCAGCAATATAGTTCAAACTTAAATAGCTCTTGGTCTGTGCGCTCAGCAATCCACTTTATAAAATTCTGGTCTGTGCACAGAGCAATATAGTTCAATCTAATTAATATAAGATCTGTGCGGACAGTAATCCCTTGTTGGAAATTGAATCCTGTAGACTAAATGAGCCTGCTTTGCAAAGTCAAAGATGCCATTCACAATCCAATTGATTCCCAATGTCTGTCAATTGGCTTTGTTGTTTTCTCAGGCCTTTCTCCTCAATTAATAACCAAATCACCTTCTTTCCAATTTTTTTAGATGTCATGCTAATTCTTCAATCGACAGAGGAAGAAGATGCCGCCGCTTGGTTCTTCACAGCAACATCAGTTCACGGCAAGGAAGGTGGGAGCGACTTCGATCTCCACGACAGGAAGATGGCGGCGGCGACTCCGACTCCACGGCAGGAAGATGGAGGCGACTCCGACTCCACGGCAGGAAGATGGCGGCTTGGTCTTTCGCGGCAGAATGAGATCTGATGAAGTAACGGCGGCGAGGGGTCTCGACAACGAAGAAGCTTGCGTTTTAATTTTGTTTGTGCCGCCTGTAAAAAATTCTTTGCCAAAAATTCTCAGCCGTCCTTTTCCCCCTCTCCAAAAAAAACCTAGGTAGAGGCATTCATTAAATAGGGATGAAAACATAATCCATTCCCATTAATTTTTTTCATAGGGCCGGCTTGGGAAAAACAATCTGTAACTTGTTTTTGCTCATCAAAGCAAATAGCACACATGCAAAAAAAAACAATGGGTCGGCCTAGGATTTGCACTTTGTAATCTGTAACCTTGAAATAACAAAAAAATGGGTTTAAAAAAATGGCCTGTGAGTAATTATGAAGTCGGTCTGGGCTTTTATTAATAAGAATGGTTTATTGTGGGTGCTCCTTTTTGATAATATATTAGAAGTGCAATTAAAGAAAAAGAGGTCCTCTCCTTTTACTTATCTGAAGGATGTGCCACTGTCAATTTTTTTGTGTATGATACATGAGATGCTTCAGTGTGATTGGGATAGATGAATCCTAAGGTGGGTAGGTGTCTAGCCTTAAGATAGAGCCCTAGAATCAGAAAGCCTGAGGTACGGAGTTCTTGAGGGTAGATATGGATATTTTTTTTTTGAAAAGTTAGTGATCCATCTTTATTAAAAATGACAAAATAATGGTACAATAATTACATGGGTAATTATAAGTGAATGGTAAAGACCGGAAAGGGGATTGGGCACAAGCGCCGTCACCCTTTACCGTCATACCAATCATTCATAGTTACCCAAAATGACAAGGACCGCGGAATCATCCCTCATCTCGAAACTCCCATCTATACATTACAACCCTTGTTTCATGAGAATCTGGCTCTAAGTCTCTCAGGATTGTTCTGACATCCTCCGCAATAGCCTCGAACAGAGTTGTTTTCGGTCGCTTCGTTTCTTCAAAAATCCTTGTATTCCTTTCCTTCCAAATATGCCATATCAAAGCAGATAGCACTGTTTTTGCTAACATACTTAGGGAATCATTATGTGCAAAATGTCTTAAGTAATAATCTCCCACCTCAGATAAACTAGGGTCAACATTAGCATCAACCCCCAATTTTAAAAGACACCTTTTAAGTAAATAGCTGGTGTATCCACACCCGAAATATAGGTGGGTAATGTCTTCCTCAATTCCGGATTCACAGAGGCAGCATTCAGATTCAATGCGTGGGTTCCACCTAGCAAGCTCAGCCTTAGTTTGAAGCTTTCCTAGAAAGGCCCGAAGGGTTGACAGAGCCATTTTAGGAACGACATTATTATACCAAACGATTTTTGCGTACGGGAATTTACACCTCCTGTGCCTGACACCCTCCCAAGCCGCAGCATAGGTGAAGTTCCTGCCCCCTAGAAATTCCCAGTAATCCATCCCATTTTGTAACTTAATTTGCTGCAAGTAAGGCCGGATGAAATCTATGCTAGGGTCCTGGCTCCAGGTTGATCCGTCCCAGTACGCAGATACCGTTTTTGCTTCAGCATTAATAGGGACTTCTTGTAAATCACATATTGGCCCAACGGGTAACCAATTATCTTTCCAGAAAAGCGTTGAGTTGCCATCCATGACTCGTCTCCTAATCAAGTGTATGGAGTAACGCCTGTAATATAACATGAACTTCCAGGTGCCCGATTGAGAAGTCTTCCATTTGGCTGCAAAGAATTGTGACGAGTCCTTGTAAGTTTGCCTCATATACTTAGCCCATAGCCCCTCACCAGTTAACAAACAAATAAACAAATAAACAAACAAACACACATACATTTATATATATATATGGCTATGTTGATATACAAGTATTGTATGTTCATTGTCATGTATATTTGTATGATATAATTATGTGTGCACTTATAGATATGTCTGTATGTAAACTATCTTTAGAGATACTTGTAGGGTTACTGGTATGTATATTTCTAATTCATAGTATATGTGTTAGTATATGGATAACCTATGAGGTGTAGGTATAATAGAGCCATGGGTATGGACTGATGTGTATGTAGTGTGTATGTAGTGTGTGGATCAATGTGTAGATCTATGTGTAGCACTTATGTGTGAGTGGGCACACTATATGTGTATATACTTGTGTGTATATAGATGACTATATGATTATATGTATAGAGTAAGTGTTTATACTAATATGCTTAATAGGTGTGGGAGATATATTTGTGTATAGATATCTCATGGATGTGTGCGTATATATGAACTATATGTATGTATAAATATTGGTGTAAGACTATCTACTACATGTGTATAAATTTTTGGAAGTATTAGTATGCCAGTGCAGTTATGTACATTGGATGTTATCTACATAGTGGTGGGTGTCAATGGTTGGTGTTAGTATATATTCCTAGTGATACGTATGCCTACGGTTGGATATATTTATTGGTAAGAGATGTATAGTGGCGAGTATGGGTGTGTGTCCATGCATGAATATATATGTGCCTAGTTGTATGTTTCTGTAAACATAATACATGTATATGTGTCTTATGTATAATTATATGGATATGATATTGTATTGTATTGTAAGCACATACGATGTGATATATATTGTGTATACTTGGCTGTATATTAGGATGTATACGTGGTTGTAATGATTATTAGTATGTTTGTGTATACATAAGTGTATAATATGATCGTGTATATGTAAGTCTATGATTATGTAGAGATATATAGATGCTTGACTAATATACTTGGTATTTTATGTATGCTATAACTTGGATTAGTTTTGTGAATATATTTGTATATGGTTATGTATATCCATGGACTATACTTGTGTGGCTAATTAGATATTTTATAGTGATATGGAGGTCGACTATGTTAGTGTGTGTCCATGTATGGATGGGTAATGTGTTCACATAAGTATATGCTTACATGCGACCAGTAGTAAATGAATATGGGCTTATAAGCATAATTGGATGTATATTGTATGTACAGTTGTAAGTCTAGTAGTATGGATAGTTGTATATTTGTGTGGATATGTTGGTGCATTATGTACCTAGCCATTGGATGGAATGTTGATTTGTACATTGGATGAATGTAACTATGTCTTATATATTTGTATGTTTATAAACTCGACTCTAAATATGTGTTGTATATGGCTTAAATATAGATGTATGTAAGTGTATAAATGTTTAGTGTATATACATACTATTAAGGCCAAAATTGACCGAGACAGTTGGATTGCTGACATGGACCCTTAGTGCTGAGTAAGAGCCTCGTTAGCAGGTTGAGTGGGACCCTAGGTTGGAAGAACCAGTGCCGGATGATGGATGTTGATTGGTTTGCGATGCTCGATCGACCCTCGTACAGCTTGTACGTCGATAGATCAAGGCTGGGAAGCTCTGAAGCGACCCTCACAGGAGATTGAGACTCAGCGATCTACACCACAAAGAAATATCAGGGGGGCTGGATCTGGGTCCTGACCCAAATCCCCTCCAATGCTTAAGTTAGTGCAGGAACTTCATGAAGATATGGAGCTTGGAGCAGCTGAGATGGTCCCACAAAGGTTGGTCTCAGATATGACATCGCAAGCTCTTTAGTGGAAGAAATATATGCTGAAAGAGTAGAGTCATGTATTAGATCTCGTACCTTAGGAATTGAAACCCTTTGGTATTTATAGGCCTCCTGGGTCCTTTCAGTGACATTGGGAAGATAACGGTCATCCATTATGGTGCCATGATCTTCTCTCTTTAATATGAGCGAATGTTGCTCATGTTCCCGCTATTTATGAGGCCGCCTTCAATCCCACGTTCGAGTGATGGAAGTGCAATAGGCGACTGGATGGTGGGCTTTGACCTAGTTGACATCAGGCTTCTCTTATGGGCCTTAACCTCCGTCGGTCGATTCGTTTCGAGTGCCGGCCCAATGATTCAACAATGGCCCCCGTCGCACGACCTCAAAGGGTCTGCCTGTTAAAGTCAAGCGATGTTACATCGCATTAATGGGGCACGATAGTAGAGGAATTAGCACTCGAATTCTAAGCGCTAAAACGTCTGCTTCGCCAATTCGGATGAGCCGTTGGCTCGAAACCCAAGATACATAGATCCTTGGATCTTTGACACGTGTCTCATCATATGGCTGCCGTTTTGTCGTTATAAGATGGTTCAAGTGCATGAATTTGAAGATATTGTCTTCGTCTTTCTTGGTTTTACTATTTCCCTTTGAAAAATGGCTTTACCATCCATTCCCGTTTCTGAGAGGAGTCTGGTTATCGTCATATAGAAGAAAAAAGAAGGGGCTATGGAGCCTGGTTTGATAGAAAATCTGAGGTCCAAAGTTGGAGCCGATTAGATACCCGAGTTTCAAAGAAGATACGTCTGCCTCGACTATTAGATCCAGGTGCCGGGTAGGTATAAGAGGGTCCATCGTCCTGGTGACCGGAAAGTCGGGGTCTACGTCAAAGCCTTCCAACGAGGGCTCCGATTCCCCATGCACCCCTTCATGCGCTACTTCTTGTGCACCCTAAACATTTCTCTTAGCCAGTTGATGCCGAATGCCATATGTGCATTAATGGGCTTTATAGCTCTGTGCGTGTTAAAAGGGATTGAGCCGTCGCTAAGACTGTTCAATCACTTCTTCTCAATTCCTCGTCTCAAGACTCCAAGCTGGTACATGATAACGGCTCATCGAGGTAGGAAATTATTCGACGACCTCCCGACTTGTAATTCCAAATGGAAAGATGAGTTCATCTTCGTGGTCTTTTAAGGAGAGGCGAGCTTCTGCACTGGCTGGGTGTCCCTGACGTAGGCCCTGCCGAGGACAAGCCTTTGACTAGAGAGGAGAAAGACGCCGCCAAAACATTGACGAGTCTGCCAAATAGTGTGAGGAAGACAAAGTATCCGTGGTCTAACTTGGTGTTGCACCAGATCGTGTGGACGAAAGGTTGATTCGATCATGCTTATCAACTGTTCGACCTTTGTTCGCTGCCTTAACATGTTTATTTCTTCTGTAGGCATGGTCGGTCTGGAGTACCAGGTCGACCCAGCGTTGAGGGAGGGAGTTGAGGCTTCTATCAGAGAGACTGCGGAGAGCATGGTATCTCCTCGGGTGCTGTCTATGGGAAAACGGTCGGCTCAATCATTGGAGGATCGACCCGTTGTCGCCGAGAGGGCTACTCAGGTGACCCGTCCCCAGCGTAAGAAGAATGGGAATCATGCCTCCGAATTCAAGGTGGTTGCACTTGAGGTGAATAAGAGGAGGAGGCAGATTCTCCTTAGTGTCTTGGAGCCATCTGGGTCGACTGAAGCCGCGGAGCAGATCCCTCAGTAGGAGTGGGAAAATCCTCTAGAGGGAGACTCGGGGGAGATCCGGGTCCCTCTGGAGCTCCTTCTGCACGAGGATTCCTGACCTTGGGGAGGCTCGTTCCCTCCAGTACCATTATCAAAAGACATCCCTGACGAATTCTGACCAATTTTGGTAGAGAGTCGATCTCCTCAGACTCCATTCGATTGCTCTACGGAGGAACTCATTCGAAATGAGTTTCCGATGAGGCGAGAAGATTCTTCTCTTTTGGATCGTGGGAATGCGTCCCGGATTGCTGAAAATGCGACCCTTCCATGGGACATGGCTGTTGTGGAGAGGGTCAATTACGAGAGGCTTGCGTCGATGGCCGTCCATGCTAACATCCTGGTAATTACTGCCCCATCCCCCATTGTAGTTGATGCAAGCACGGATATTAACTACCGTGTGTTGTTTGCAGGCTCTCATGGCCACCGCTGCATTGCATCGACGCGCCTCGGTGGTGGCTAATCACGAAGTCACCCTGGGGGCCGTTAAGTCGACTTGGAGAAGTCTCAGGTCGAGCTGACTAGGAGTCGCTTTCTTCGCAAATCGAGAATGGATCACCTTCAGATGCTCGATCGTGAGCTACACGAGTCTCATGAGAGGGAGGCAGAACAAGCCGCTTTAAGAGAGCGAGCGGAGAAGGCTCTGTTGGAGGAGAGACCCAATACCGAGGCCATAGCGGAGAAGGCAGTCCAGGAATTCAAGGACTCATTTACCGATTTTGATGAGTTATACACACAAGCTTATGAACGATGTCGATCAGAAGTGAATGATCGTTTCCCTGATGTCACGCCCCGCTTCCCAAAAACGGTGGAAGCGAGAGCGTTACAAAGGTCCGCATGAACTGGAGCGGTGAAGCTCGAGTTCATTACGCGTCTGTGATAACAACTTGCAGGGTTCTTGCTTGCTTTCCAGAACAATAAAAACATTATTAAATTACATGCCACAATCCAGAAGTTCGCAGAAATAAAAATTACAAGACAAGGCCTCAACATGGCCAAAGAAATACAACAGCGACATACATCAATAAAAGATACAAATAGCAAATCCAGAGGGGAACAACAATAGTCTGAGCTCTAGTCCTCCGCGGGGAGTGACTCAGCGTCAACAGCAAATTCCTGACTTTCCAAGTCAGGTGTCTCGAACAGATCTTCCTGGTACGCAGGCTCGGGATCTGACATACATTCCAAAAACACGAATGTATGTCAGCAAGGGTCTGCAAGAAAAGGTTAGCCGACCCAAGGCAAGGTGTAATAATAACGAAATATGAAATTTTGCGCAAGATGTCTACAACATGGTTACAACAAATTTAAAGAAAGTAAAGTACCTTTAAGCATGGCAGTTCTACGAAATTAAAACAACTTAGCAGTTCTAATGTATTTAAAACAAGTGGGCAGTTTTAAAGTACGACTAAATTTGTGACAATCATTTCCATTTTCATGCAATGTTTATCTAACATGCTTAGGGTTCTCGTCTTTAAGACGTGATGACTAAGCCATTCTTCTCACGGGGGTATAATCGCGATTGATACTAACCCACCGTATAGATGGTGTTCTTAAAGACATGACTCTTTCATACGCTTAGCGACCGCTCAACCCTAACCCCACCCGAAAATGTGCTGAAACACGGGTCAGCCTAATTACGAATGCACGTGTTCACGAAATCGAGATGTTTACCTTGAAGCAAACGATTTTTACGAGTTCAAGATGTTCAAAGTGTTCCGTCAATGTCCATAGTACTAAGCAATTCAAGAGTGCGTTTTAATCAAGTGTGTGTATGGCATGAAGTGAAGCGTATTGAGATTTAATGTATTCTAAAACAAGGAAATACAAATTTTGAATTAAGTAACAATTTTAAAAGATTAACAGTTCAAGGTAGCACACTTTCCTGACTGGGATGATTTTGGGTGTCCAAGCAATTTATGGAAAAATACACGACGTATCTGCGTTATTAAACAAACAACAATAAGCTAGTCGAACGCTGTTAATTAAACTAACACCCTATAAAACTAACATCACTAACAACCTAAGCTAACTTACTAGTTTAATAAACCCAACCCAATAACATGGTGTAAACCCAATACCCATTTTTAAAACCCAATAAGTTAATTCCCCATAAGCTAATACCTCAAACCCATTTACTTAAAACCCTAAGGCTATATCCAAAATCCATTAACATGGCACCCAAACCCAATAGCTACAATTTAAACTAAACAAGGGTTATTACCCAATACCCATAGCATAAACTTAAACCCAATAAGAATTATCTTTTAAACCCAAACCCATTTGCTAAAACCCAATAAGCTTTATACCTTATCTCTTCTCTCTTCTTACTGTCTTCTTCTGTTTTCTTCTTTTCCTTTTTTTTCTTTTTCTACAACAGATCTGACTTCTCCCCTCTTTCTTTTTTTTGTTTACAGGGGCTCACGCAAGGGGGCTCGGCAAGGGCATCAGGCGGCGGCAAGGGGAGTGGCGACGGTGGCCTGGGCGGAAGGGGAGGGCGGCGACGACGGCTAGGGCACACGGCGGCGGCGCTGTTGCAGGGGAACCCACGCGCGACGATGGCTGCGGCAACCGGCGACAGGGGCGGCGCGTGCGACGGTTGTAGAGGTGGAGGAGATCCGGCGGCTAAGACAAAGGGATGGGCCCGACTAGGAGGAGAGAGCACGTGAGAGAGAGGGTTGGGAGAAGTGGTTTGTATTTTGGATTTGTTTCTTCTCGTTTTTTTATTTGATCTGAAATGCTTTCAGATCTCTCCTCTTCTCCTCTATTTCTGTTTTCAGTTTGATGTGGATTTGATGGCTGATTTTGATTTTGGTTGGGATTGACGTTGATTTTGGTTGAATTTGGCTCGATCGGGGAAGAAGGTTTGTGGATGATTTCTTGCTGCTGTCGTTGATGCCGTGTGTACGCTGATATAGGAAAATAATGCAGGGAGACCAATTGAATGGGGGAGATGGCTGTGGGGAAGGGAAATGAAGACGTTAGTTGGATCTCACCGACTCATTTGGTGGGATTCAATAGGTTAGGTAAGTTAATAATTTAATTAGGGGTAATTAATTAGGGTTAAGATTTAATTAATCACGCCATGGTAAAAATTAAAAATCCGAGACGCGCTCGCGTCGACACGTAGAAGTAGGACTCGCGCACGAAAACATCCGGATAATCAAAACAAAGTACGACACACAACGAAATCAAGACGCCTAGAAATACTGGTCGTTACACCTGACCTCTCCACTGAGATCAACCGGATCCCGATGTCGTTCCCAGATCTCGATGATGATTATTTGAGTCAGGGCATGGGGATGCCACTCCCATTGGCGAGGTTGTCACCACGATGGGTGACGATTCAGGAGCTGGTGCTTCGGGAGATCAAGAGCCCACGACCATGCTTGGTGGAGATCAAGGGTCTATCCGTCCGTCGTAGAATCTTGACACTCCTCTTACCCTTGCTTTAATTTTCAAATGTATAGGGGGTAATTGAGATGTAAACGAAAACAGTTTTGTAATAAAAATGCCAGAAGAGTTGGCTTGTATATTTTTGTTTGTCGTTGTATCTCTTTGTTTGTCGTTTGCCCAAGCCGTGTGGCCATAATGCCCGGTGGCCCCTTTCGACGGGTTAGATCCTTGCTTATGAGTCTTATGGTTGAGCCGTCAAAACGTGTTGGAAGTAGGCCATTCCTTCTGAGGGTGAGGGAGTGGTTCACTCGACTTACAGTTGGTAACACAAAAGGGTCGTTCAGTGGCGAAGGGGTGGCCCTTCGACTTATGGCTGACGACACGTTAGGGTCGTTCAGTGGTGAATAGGTGGCCCTTCGACTTATAGCTGACAAAACGTTAGGGTCGTTCAATGGCGAAGTGGTACCCCTTCGATTAACGGTTGATGACACGTTATTGTTGTTCAGTGGCAAAGGGGTGGCCCTTCGACCTATGGCTGACGACACGTTAGGATCATTCAGTGGCGAAGGGGTGGCCCTTCGACTTATGGCTAATGACACGTTAGGTTCATTCAGTGGAAAAGGGGTGGCCCTTCGACTTATGGCTGAGGACACTTTAGGGTCGTTCAGTGGCAAAGGGGTGGCCCTTCGACTTATGGCTGATGAAACGTTAGGATCGTTCAGTGGCAAAGAGGTGGCCCTTCCACTTATGGCTGACAACATGTTAGTGTCGTTCAGTGGCGAGGGGATGGCCCTTCGACTTATAGCTGACGACACATTAGGGTCGTTCACTGGCGAGGGGGTGGCCCTTCGACTTACGGCTGACGACACGTTAGGGTCATTCAGTGGTGAGGGGTGGCTCTTCGACTTACGGCTGACGACACGTTGGGGTCGTTCAGTGGTGAGGGGGTGGCCCTTCTGTTGGATCTGGATCCTAGCCTAGAGGGGGGGGGGGGGGGGTGAATAGGCTAATAAAAAATTCTCGTGCAACCCACGAGAAATCACACGCAGTTAAAAGCACAACCAGAGTAATGAAAAGCAGACACAGAGTACACAGCAGATTTACCCTGGTTCGGTCGTCCCAACGACATACTCCAGCCCCCAAAGCAAATACTAGATTGAATAGTGCAATAGGTACAAAGTCACAAGTTAGAGCACGCTCAGAGCACCCTCTACGTCTCTACACTCGCCAGACTCTCAGTACCCCACACACAGTGTTTCCTCTCACTATCAATCCTAGCAAAGCTTTCTACCAGCTAGTCCCAAACTAGCTGGGTCCCACTTGTCTAGCCCCAACTAGACAAGTCCCAAAATAGTCACCAAAGAACAGGTAAAGTTTCCCCTACAAAGATCTAGCAACTACTACACAAAATAATAAACAAGAGTTTAGAAAGCTCAGTTTGTGTAGCGGCGTAGTCTTCGTCAATCAGCACGGGCCAGAAATCGTCTGTCGTAGATGTCGTAATCTTCTCGGCAATATCAACTCTCCTCCTCAAATTTGTGTGTGCTCTTGCCCTTGTCAAAAATTGGATGCTAGAGGAGTTTGGCCAGCAAAGACAAAAACAAGGCTGTCTTTTGATCTTTTTGTGGATTCGGCCTTTTGCTCTTTTCAAAGCCTGCAAGAGCAAAGCAAGTTAAGGATGCTTGAAACGGAGCTTTTTGCTTGCCCTTCTTAATGTGCTTGCATGCACAGAGGAGTTTAACGAATGGGGGGAATTAAAAAACAACAACTTAGGTGTAAACAAAAACTTCCCTGTAAAAAAAAGAGGCCGGCTCCTTTGGAATTGATTTTTCTGGTGTCCCCTTTTTTTTCAAAAGGCTTTGAACTTGTGAAATCTTGTTGATATCCTTGCGATTTGACAATTGCATAGAAGAGCACCTTGCTGCCTTTTTTTCTTTTCTCCAAAAGAAACCTTTTTGATTGGATGTAGAAGTCAAAAACTTACAGCCTGTTGCAAACAAAGATTTCGGCAACTTGCTGAAAGGGATTGTTTCAAAATTGCGGTCACTTGCTTCCTTGAATGATGATGCGGCACCTAAAAAAATGTCAGAAAAAAATGTGGCAGCAATCCAAACAAGCCTTGTATATATAAAACAACGGAGAGATGATAATATAAATTTTAGAAAAAAAAAACTTAGCTTTGCTCCTTAATGTCAGGGGATTCTGTCGTTTGTTTCCCCCAAAACAAAAAGGCCTCTCCTTTTAATCTCACGGCTTGATGCTCCCCAAAACAACAGGAGCCCCTTAGGAGACCGAATGACAAAGAGGAGCTTCTCTGATTATTTCGGCTGTCCCCCTTTTGTTTTTTAATTCTTTGCGTTGAAACAAAGACCTGCTGCCTCAAAAATAATTGTGAACTGACTTTTTATAAGAATGGCCAAGGTTTCAATACCTTTCTCTTCAATTAGATGGCAGCACAACAAATTGCAGTAGCAAGGGAAATTCTTAGACAGTATGGCCGGTGCTCCCAATTAATTGTGTCCTAAGTTGCGTGCGCCTCCCGAGGAATTAGCTTATTAGCATGCGGCTAGGGTTTTGGAGTTGAAGTGCTCTCCTTATCCACGTGAGGAACTCCATGGAATATTTTTTTGATGTCAACAAAAATGAGCCTGCAAACAAAAGGCACCAAGTACAAAAGTATGAGAAAAAATAAAACTTATCTTATTTTATCACCTCATTCTCTTGAACCATGTGAATTGTGGTGTTGGCAGATTAAACAAAAAAAACGCAACAAGTATTATATTTCGGCCCCTTTTGTTCCTTTTGTTTTGTTGGAGCCAGGCCGCATGAATTGTTATTGCCGCGCGTCTTTTTTTCAACCCTAAACGATGGGTTTTTATAGGGGATGATAAGGTAATGCGGTTACGGGGAATCCCATTTTGAATAGGAGTTTAAAGATTTGGTTCTATCACTTTGCACCACAAATAGAAGATTTATTTGATCTATTTGGGATTTGATAGCAATTCAAATTGAATGTGAAATTGAAATTAATCTCTAATTGATTTGACCATATCCCAAATAGATTCCATCTCTCTCCTCATTGACCAAGTCAAATCTTCTTTGTGCACACACACTCCCTTTCTCCCAATATGCTATACGAATAGCAATTCCGCCAAATAGTGAAGGTATATTGTTTCGCCAAGCCTGAAACACACTAAACACACATGTTAGATATAACGACACGTTTGTCATCATCAAACCAAGAGGTCCTAGATCGTTGCGTCCAACAATCTCCCCCTTTTGGTGATGACAAACACATAAAAGATTTGAGCAATAGATGGGTGTGTGAAGTGTGTTGAAGGGTAATGCAATATGAATCATGAGATGAATATTCAAGCGCTACAACATGGCATGCACAAACTAACAACAAATACAATAGCATGCTCCCCCTTTTCTCAAGCTCCCCCTTCAACAAGTATTCAAGTATATTTACCGATACAAGTAATTCCAAGCTCCCCCTTCAACAAATAATACAAATAATGCCGACAAATCTTTCTTTTCTTTCTCCCCCTTTGTAATCACCAAAAGTGGAGTAATGAAGTCACAAAGATATTCAATGCAAAAATGAACCATTATTAAATGTAGCGTGCAATTTGCATGAGTTTTCCAAATAATAGACAGTTCAAGTTCATAGAATTTCAAAACAAGACTTCTCCGCCTTTGTGTAAGTGGAATGATATAGACAATAAAGTACTAGAGGAGATTCAATTTTAGAACAATCAACCAAGTCAATCCGCATTTTCCAATTTTTCATGAATATCACTAGGATTGATTTTTCCCACCTCATCAAAGATGAGTTCAAGTTACCAAACCCCGAAACATGGCCTAAAAGGACTTTTAAATGCGGGGTGGCATTGCTTGACTAGTTATATACACCAACGCTAATGATTACCCATGTAGCACAAGTTGGATACTCGTGGGTTGTGTTTTAGCCATGAAGTGTATCCATTTTTCATACGGAGCAAATATCGTTTTTTTTTTCAATTCTTTTGTGCTCAATTTTAATTCATGGCTAAACACATCATATCCCTTAGAAATTTCAGAAATTAGTCATTCCTACATTCACTTTCCAATATTCTTCAAAAGAGTCTCCAAAAGCACTAAACAGTCAAATATCGTGAAAGTGCAAATGTAGGTGTAGAAGTCAAATTTGAAACTTATGAGACATGTCATGGCTACTAAAAAGAATAACATCATGTTCATGTAGCTACAACGATAATGAATTGACTTCTACAAGGGATAGAATTGATCATTCATACAATGTCACTTAAGAGATTCAAAAGAGGATAAAATAAGCACAATTTTTTTTTATTTGTGTTTTTTCAAAATTTTTTTTTTCAGAAATAAAAACATTAAAAAAAATCATCCATGCAAGCACACAAAACAAAATAAATCAAGCACACAAAAACAATCTATGAAGGTATGCAATGACATGCAAAGAGGGATAGAAAATTATACCTTCTCGTCGCTTTTTGACGAAGGAGCTAAAAGAATGAAACATTGAATTTAACGCTCCTCGTCAAAAATCCATCACACCTACATGAAAGGTGTTAAGTGTGACCTTGGAATCCAACAAGGTCCACTAGTGTTAGCCAATATTGTTTTAGGAACCCACACTTGTTTAAACTTGATGTTTGTGTTCCTAAATTTACAATAATATGAAGTGTGCCCTACACTATCACAAGTAAAGCACTTTGCATATAAGTTCTTCACAATAGACTGTGCATTGTGGAATTTCTTGAATTTTTGCTTTTCAACGTTTTTCAGACCAAAACCAAGTCCTCTTCTATTATTGCCATATAATTGATTCTCTAAAATAGTGTCCAACGATTGTTTTCCCGTAGAGAATTTCTTAATGGCCAATTCAAGATTAGAGACTTTGGTTTTCAACAATTTATTTTCTTCCACAATCAATGTGCATTTACTTATAAAAGCTCTCTTGTTTTCCTCTTCCTTCTTTTCAAATTCAACCATTTTTCTTTTGAAATCATTATCCAACATGCAGAATTTATCATTAAGCTCTCTAATAACATAGTCTTTTTCAGTCTCGAGCTTAATCAAATCAAGTTTAAGCATGCTAATATTATTCATTAAGGAAGGGCAAGAGAGACAAGGTGCTTCATCATTAAAACTGGATTTTTCCTTTTTCAAAGTATCAATAGTAGAGTCACGTGCAACAATATCAATTTTGAGTTTTTCAATCTCTTTAGACATTTCATATTCAGATTGTTGCATTTCAAAGTTCTCATTTTGATAATCATCTATAGTGGATTCAAGCTCTACTATTTTATCTTGCATTTCTTTACAAAGAGTAAGGAGTTCAGTTTTACTACCAGAAGTTACCTCATTGTGTATTCCCATCAATGCCATGCATGAATGGGCTTCGTGTTCCTCCTCCTCGCTCTCAGCTTTGCTATCCATGTCCCAAGTAAGCACCTTGGATTTTCCCTTTTCTTTAGCTACCTGAGCTGTCTCATGTGGGCAATCCCTCATTCGATGTCCTCTTTTCTTGCATTTAAAACAAGTCATTCTATTAGTAGTATTCTGATCATAATTTTGCTTAGAAGACTGAAAAAAGTTAGAGCGATTAAACCTGGGTGCCATTTCTGCTCTTCCTTGCTTGGTCTGGACAAACTTTCTGAAATTTCTGACCATTAGCGCTATGTCATCATCATCATCTTCACTTTCGTCAGCTTTCAGAGCAAGTGGCTTGGTAGCTTTTTCTTTTTCCTCAGGTTTCTCCCTTTCATTAATATTTTGCAGTTCAAGCTCGTGGGACATTAAATTACCTATTAAGTCCTCCACCTTCATCTGTGACAGATCTTTCGCTTCTTGGATGGCAGTGACTTTAGGCCTGAAAGAGCTTGGCAGAGCTCTTAATATCTTCCTCACCTGCTCAAGGCTAGAATATGGCTTACCGAGCGAACTAGACTTGTAGACAATGTTGGTGACCTCGCAAACATTTCAGATATCGTCTCTGATGGTAGCATGCGAAATCCCTCGTATTCCGTGCTCAGCAGTGCAAGTCTAGACTCCTTCACCTGTGACGTCACCTCGTGCGTCACCTCCAAAGTATGCCAAATTTCCTGCCCAGTTAGACAATGTGAGATTCTATTATATTCAGATTTATCAAGTGCACAAATGAGAGCATTCATAGCTTTAGCATTTAAAGAATAAGATTTCCAATCATTATCATCCCATTTGTCATTTGGTTTTTCAATCTCAGCATTTTCTACTTTAATTACAGGCAGTTTATATCCTTTTTCAATTATTTGCCAAGCCTTGTAATCAACAGAAATAAGGTAGATTTTCATACGATTTTTCCAATAAGCATAATCACCTCCGTTAAACCTAGGGGGACGGGAAACAGACTGACCCTCAGCAAAAGCACTATCCATATGGTTATTCATGGTCAATCCTAGGCTAGATCCCAAAACCTGCTCTGATACCACTTGTTGGATCTGGATCCTAGCCTAGAGGGGGGGGGGGGGGGGGGGTGAATAGGCTAATAAAAAAATTCTCGTGCAACCCACGAGAAATCACACACAGTTAAAAGCACAACCAGAGTAATGAAAAGCAGACACAGAGTACACAACAGATTTACCCTGGTTCGGTCGTCCCAACGACCTACTCCAGCCCCCAAAGCAAATACTAGATTGAATAGTGCAATAGGTACAAAGTCACAAGTTAGAGCACGCTCAGAGCACCCTCTACGTCTCTACACTCGCCAGACTCTCAGTACCACACATACAGTGTTTCCTCTCACTATCAATCCTAGCAAAGCTTTCTACCAGCTAGTCCCAAACTAGCTGGGTCCCACTTGTCTAGCCCCAACTAGACAAGTCCCAAAATAGTCACCAAAGAACAGGTAAAGTTTCCCCTACAAAGATCTAGCAACTACTACACAAAATAATAAACAAGAGTTTAGAAAGCTCAGTTTGTGTAGCGGCGTAGTCTTCGTCAATCAGCACGGGCCAGAAATCGTCTGTCGTAGATGTCGTAATCTTCTCGGCAATATCAACTCTCCTCCTCAAATTTGTGTGTGCTCTTGCCCTTGTCAAAAATTGGATGCTAGAGGAGTTCGGCCAGCAAAGACAAAAACAAGGCTGTCGTTTGATCTTTTTGTGGATTCGGCCTTTTGCTCTTTTCAAAGCCTGCAAGAGCAAAGCAAGTTAAGGATGCTTGAAACGGAGCTTTTTGCTTGCCCTTCTTAATGTGCTTGCATGCACAGAGGAGTTTAACGAATGGGGGGAATTAAAAAACAACAACTTAGGTGTAAACAAAAACTTCCCTGTAAAAAAAAAGAGGCCGGCTCCTTTGGAATTGATTTTTCTGGTGTCCCTTTTTTTTCAAAAGGCTTTGAACTTGTGAAATCTTGTTGATATCCTTGCGATTTGACAATTGCATAGAAGAGCACCTTGCTGCCTTTTTTTCTTTTCTCCAAAAGAAACCTTTTTGATTGGATGTAGAAGTCAAAAACTTACGGCCTGTTGCAAACAAAGATTTCGGCAACTTGCTGAAAGGGATTGTTTCAAAATTGCGGTCACTTGCTTCCTTGAATGATGATGCGGCACCTAAAAAAATGTCAGAAAAAAATGTGGCAGCAATCCAAACAAGCCTTGTATATATAAAACAACGGAGAGATGATAATATAAATTTTAGAAAAAAAAAACTTAGCTTTGCTCCTTAATGTCAGGGGATTCTGTCGTTTGTTTCCCCCAAAACAAAAAGGCCTCTCCTTTTAATCTCACGGCTTGATGCTCCCCAAAACAACAGGAGCCCCTTAGGAGACCGAATGACAAAGAGGAGCTTCTCTGATTATTTCGGCTGTCCCCCTTTTGTTTTTTAATTCTTTGCGTTGAAACAAAGACCTGCTGCCTCAAAAAGAATTGTGAACTGACTTTTTATAAGAATGGCCAAGGTTTCAATACCTTTCTCTTCAATTAGATGGCAGCACAACAAATTGCAGTAGCAAGGGAAATTCTTAGACAGTATGGCCGGTGCTCCCAATTAATTGTGTCCTAAGTTGCGTGCGCCTCCTGAGGAATTAGCTTATTAGCATGCGGCTAGGGTTTTGGAGTTGAAGTGCTCTCCTTATCCACGTGAGGAACTCCATGGAATATTTTTTTGATGTCAACAAAAATGAGCCTGCAAACAAAAGGCACCAAGTACAAAAGTATGAGAAAAAATAAAACTTATCTTATTTTATCACCTCATTCTCTTGAACCATGTGAATTGTGGTGTTGGCAGATTAAACAAAAAAAACGCAACAAGTATTATATTTCGGCCCCTTTTGTTCCTTTTGTTTTGTTGGAGCCAGGCCGCATGAATTGTTATTGCCGCGCGTCTTTTTTTCAACCCTAAACGATGGGTTTTTATAGGGGATGATAAGGTAATGCGGTTACGGGGAATCCCATTTTGAATAGGAGTTTAAAGATTTGGTTCTATCACTTTGCACCACAAATAGGAGATTTATTTGATCTATTTGGGATTTGATAGCAATTCAAATTGAATGTGAAATTGAAATTAATCTCTAATTGATTTGACCATATCCCAAATAGATTCCATCTCTCTCCTCATTGACCAAGTCAAATCTTCTTTGTGCAGACACACTCCCTTTCTCCCAATATGCTATACGAATAGCAATTCCGCCAAATAGTGAAGGTATATTGTTTCACCAAGCCTGAAACACACTAAGCACACATGTTAGATATAACGACACGTTTGTCATCATCAAACCAAGAGGTCCTAGATCGTTGCGTCCAACACCTTCGACTTATGGCTGACGACTCGTTAGGGTCGTTCAGTGGCGAGGGGATGGCCCTTCGACTTACGGCGGTCGACACGTTAGGGTCGTTCAGTGGAGAGGGATGGCCCTTCGACTTATGGCTGACGGCACGTTAGGATCGTTCAGTGACGAAGAGGTGGCCCTTCGACTTACAGCTGACGACACGTTAGAGTCGTTCAGTGGCGAAGGTGTGGCTCTTTGACTTATGGCTGGCGACTCGTTAGGGTTTACATGGGTTTCATCATCGTGCGTCTGGGCCATCTAGATTTTTCCAAAGATAGGATCCTTTTAAGGGTAGTCTGATGGGACTCTTTTCACAAAATTTATAAATGCTCTATCGAAAAAAGTTGTTTCGAAGCAGAATTTATTTGATGAAAAACACGATTTAATGAAAAAAGTAAAAAACGTACATGTATTTCTGAGTTTTGTCGAGAGTTGCTCTTGTCGCATGCTTTTTATTTGACCTCGAGCTTTTGAAGCTCGTTAGTCCACTACCTTAGTGACAGGTGACGCTGCCATCTTTTCTTTCTGCTTTGAGGGTCCCTCTTTGCTGTATTGATCGGTGACTAAGTCCTTGAGATGTCCATGTTTGACCAGTGCATTAATCTCCTTCTTTAGCATCCAGCAGTCGTTGGTATCGTGCCTATATTCGTTGTGGTACTTGCAGAACTTGAGGTCGTCTCTCTTCTCATACTTGCCTTCTTGGCAGATTCTTGGATCAGTTCTTCCCATGGGCATAAGCGAGGACCTCCGTCTTGGGTGCGCTTGGCCTCCCGTAAGTTGGGTGCTCTTTGCTTCGAGGGATTCTCTCTCGGCCTATTGTCCCAAGATTCTTGGTGAGGGGTCCCCTGAGTCGATTTTTCCTGTCTGGTGTCTCCATGGTGGGTGGGGGTACCTTTCCCTATAGTTTCATTTGGTTCCTCAGCTTCCTCGGAGATGATGAACCGATCCATTATATTGAACATCTCTGCGAGGTTGTTAGGTGGGAACTGATGGTGCGCCCTTCACAGGTGTTTGTTTCGCACTGCTTGAGTGAGAGCAGCAATGACAGTTACATCCGACATATCCTCTACCTCGAGCCTTCATCTTTGAATCGTTGGACGAAAGCTCAGATTGACTCCTTCTCATTCTGATTGAATGTAAAGAGGTGAGAGGACTTCTTCTTAGGATGTCGTCCCGTGATGAATTACTTGTAGAACAAATCAGCCAATTCGTCAAATGACCCGATGCAGCTGTCGGGAAATCCTTCGTACCAGCCTTCTAACCTCTTGAATATGATAGCGTGGAAGGCTCAGAAAAGGTATGGCTCATCGGCCATGTGAAACAGCATCACGTTTAAGTACTTGCAGATGTGCAACCACGGGTCGCCTCTTCCATCGTATGCTGGCAAGGCAGGGAGCTTGAACTTCGGGAGAGAGGGTGCAGAAGTGGTGTTATCCTTCAATGGGGTCTATCGAAGCGTGGATTGGATGAGCAATGATCTCCCTTATCTGCCTTGCACGCAATTATCTTCCGAATATCGGTTTGGGATCTCATCTCTCCTCCTATATCCACCAGCAAGATTGAGAGGGTTATAACCTGGGGGAGCCCCGAATATTACCTGATCCAGGATGCTGCAGGTCGCTTCCTAATAGTTGGAGGGACCGGGTTCTCCCTAGAGAGCGAAGGCACACTTTTCAATCCCCCTTTCGCCATATTGGTGAGACGTGGGCTTGTATTATGCAGGCTGATCTGTTGTCAATCCGCTATCGGATCTCCTTGATCCCTAAGCAAGGTTGTGCCTCTAGTCAGTGTCAGGGTCGGGTTTGGAGGCAGTAGTTACTCATTTGTGAGCGGTGGATCTCCCATGCTTTGGCGTATCAAGGTTGTCAGAACACCGAGACTCTTGTCGACCCGCTCCACGAATTGGTCGAATTGCTTCTAGGTCACCTTGGGTTCTTTGGTGGCCTTTGCCGGTCGCTTTGATGGGGACATACTGTCTGAGGCATCTCTACCAGGACACTGTTTTCTTTTTGTTTCTCCTTCAAACCTTGGATTGGTCCGATATTGCTGGGTCCAGCTGACATAGCTTTTTGACCGCTTCGGGATGTCGTGCTAGTTAACGTTTCCCACAGACAGCACCAAACTGTTAAGACCAAAATTGACCGAGACAGTTGAGTTGCTAGCGTGGACCCTTGGTGTTGGGTATGAGCCTCGTCAGCGGGTTGAGTGGGACCCTAGATTGGAAGAACCAGGGTCTGTTGATGGATGTTGATTGGCTTGCGGTGCTCGATCGACCCTCGTGCAGCTTGTACGTCGATAGATCGAGGCTGGGAAGCTATGAAGCGACCCTCACAGGAGATTGAGACTCGGCGATCTACACCACAAAGAAATGTCAGGGGGGTCGGATCTATGTCCCGACCCAAATCCCCTCCGATGCTTAAGTTAGTGCGGGAACTTAAGGAAGAGAGGGAGCTTGGAGCAGCTGAGATCGACCCATGGAGGTTGGTCTCAGATCTGATGTCGCAAGCTCTTTAGTGAAAGAAATATATATGCTGAAAGAGTAGAGTCTATATATTAGATCTCGTACATTGGGAATTGAAACCCTTTGGTATTTATAGACCTCATGGGTCCTTTCAGTGACGTTGGGGAGATAACAGTCACCCATTATGGTGCCATGATCTTCCCTCTTTAATAGGAGCGAACGTTTCCCACGTTCCCGCTATTTATGAGGCCGCCTGATCACTTCGTATTTTACACCCTTTTTCTGCATGTTTGCATGCCACTTTGATCGCTCATATCACATTTTTCACGATTATTCGACAATATTGCGATGCTTTTCACGATTTCTTGTTTTTGTCGTATTTCAGGAGATATGGAGCGATTCGAAGTGATTTTGAGATCAAGAGGATTTGCACCCACTCCGGAGTGTCACCCAAAGCTCTTTTGAGGGCTATTCGGTGATGGAAGACAAGTGGAAGAAGAAGGAATATCGTAGGAGCGACGAGGAAGCGAAAAGATGAAGATTGGGCATCTGCAGCATCTCACTCGGCCGAGTGAATCACTCACTCGACCGAGCAAGACGACCACTCGGCCGACCATACCGGACATGCACCACAGAAGGAAATCAGCGTGCACTCGGTCGAGTGACGATAGTCCACTCGGCCGAGTATGAAGATCCCCTCGCCCGAGTGGCATGTGAATTTCCACCATCAAAAGAGGCCGACTTACTGGAAAAGTACATGCGATTTCAGAGTTTCGACTCGGCCGAGTACTGAATGCCCCTCGGCCGAGTGAGTAAAGCCACTCGGCCGAGTCACTTCCGAAGACAGACCCCCAAAAATCCCCAACTTACTGTAAATGTACAGGGTTTGTCACTCGGCCGAGTGACATTTGTCACTCGGCCGAGTGAGCCGCCCCGCCTGCTGCGTAAACTGCGATTTCTGGGCTGCGCAGGGGCATTTTTGTCCCAATTTTTGGGCGATTTTGAGGGGTATTTAAACCCAGTTTTTGCCCTAGTTTAGGAGAACTTTTTGATACTTTTGGCAGCCTTTTTAGAGAGTTTTTTAGATCATTAGATTTAGCTTTTCTCTTGGAGATTAAAAGGTTATTTTTGTTGGATGCTATTGGGTTCTCATTGGTTTGTCTCTTTTCTTATGAAAAACTTTATTTTTGTTGATAATTTCTCTATTACAATGAATTGTGCTGAATTTTTCATTGATTTTCTTATGAATTGCATGATGATTAGTGAGTAGTTTTATCGTATTAGGGCATAGGGATGAACCCTATGAACCCTATTTCTAAATTGTGATGAATTGGTGAAATTCTTGCTAGAATTGATTATGGTTATGTTGGGATTGATTAATTACGAATGGCTAGGGATTCATATCGATTGGGATTTGCAAGAGATTGGGTCCCAATTGGTAGGAAGCCCTAGAATTCGATTTAGATTTACGATTGGACTTCTCTAGAATTGGTTTGCAAGAGATTGGGCCAAAGCTAGGATTTTTAATCGTGTTTCTATACCAATATCCGTTTACAAGAGATTGGACGGGTAGGAACTATCTCAACCTAGGTCGTAGCTCAAGTTTGCATGAGAGTGGGCTCGAGATATGGTTGAATGATGATGTCATTCTTCACGCTAGCGGCTTAGGTTAGGGTTTGCAAGAGATTGGGCCCTGCCCTAGGTTCTCTATAGACCGGCAATAGCGCGAGAGCGTGAGCTTGGTTCTACATTTGGTTGCGACTAGTTCACCTAAAATTCAAGTCTAGCAATGATGTAACCTACGAATCACAACGATGAGATACGGTCCGTAGCGGGGATTCCCTATCCCTAGGCGCTTTATTTTATTGATATTTCTATCGACATTCGAACGATTGTGATAATTTTACCCCAAACTACTCTCGACCATTTTGATAGCTAGGTGATTAGAAGGAGACACTGTCATTGTTCCTCCCTGAGTTCGATACCCGCTCGCCGCTACACCGTGCGCTTGCGGTAAGACTACGAGACGCTTGTCCCGGGTGCGTGTGCATACCGGGGCGCGATCAAGTTTTTGGCGCCGTTGCCGGGGAAGCGACCCTGTTTTATTCTCTTTACTTAGTGTCTTATTTTTCTTTTATTACTTTTATCTTTTTACTCCTTATTCGTGCTAACAATTCCTTTGAAACTATGTTTTCCTTTGCATGTACACGAGATCTACGGCAAACCCCGAGGAAATACTATTTGATCCGGAGATCGAACGTACCGTGAGGATGATCAGAGCCGAGAGAAGGCATGCTACGGAGGACAATTGTATGAACCGTGCGGAGACACCGGAGGAGCTAGCCGCACGTATGGCGAGGATCATATCCATCAGAGATAGGCTTCGGCCTAAGACTTCTTCCACCACATCATCCATCGCCATGCCGGAACTAGCGGCGGACAAGAATTTTGAGCTAAAGACGGGATTGGTAGTATTGATGCAACAAGACCCGTTTCATGGGAATGCCTATGAGAATCTGCATTATCACATCCAGATTTTCTTGTCCAAGTGCGCCACCTTCCAAATGCCGGGCGTTTCCGTTGATGCAATCCGACTGCGAATCTTCCCCTTCACACTCAAAGATAAAGCTTTATATTGGTTGAGGACGTAGGCGGAAGGTACATTCACCACTTGGGATGAGTTGGTGAGTGCCTTCGTTGACAAATTCCACCCGCCTTCCAAGACGGTGAAGATATGTAGTGCTCTCATGTCCTTTAAGTAAGGACCGCAGGAGACCCTCTATGAAGCATGTGAGCGCTTCAAGGATTTACAACATCAATGCCCCCATCACAGTATAGAAGATTGGGAGCTTGTTCACAGTTTCTACAATGGACTCCAACCGGGCACGAAGCAAATTATTGACGCAACCGCCAATGGAGCCATACTATCAAAGACCCCG
The DNA here is from genome assembly GCA_030789695.1 of Scilla litardierei. Taxonomy (NCBI): domain Eukaryota; kingdom Viridiplantae; phylum Streptophyta; class Magnoliopsida; order Asparagales; family Asparagaceae; genus Scilla; species Scilla litardierei. The sequence goes on from CM061142.1 coordinate 744,046,910, forward strand.
CATGAAGCTACGGCCTTATTAGAGGAGATGGCCTCTAATAACCAACAATGGGGTGACGAGCGAGGTCATTCTTCTTCCTCCTTGAAGCCCACTAGTATATATGTGTAACGACCGGTTTTTGTAATGACTATTATATATAAATTTTGGATGTTCTCTGTAACGACTGGTTTTTCTATATTAGTGTTATCGATATAATATATATGTCTTAGTGGATTTTCTCCTTATGTGTGGTTTCCGTCTCCGTAGCTTTCGTTTTCGTTCGTTTCGTTGTGATTTTCTAGCTTCTTCCTTAGATCGTTGAGTTTTGGAGTAAGTCATTCGTGACGAGCTTCATATCGCTCATATATTAGAGATATGTTGATCTTAGAAGCCGTAGGAATCTTCCCGGAGCTTCGCGCTTCGATTCGAGACTTTTTGTGCACCTTAATTGGTTCAAGAAGGAGAACCAACCGACTAGATTCCAATCTAGTCGGTCAGGAACTCTTCTCAAACCGACTAGTTCATTAAATCAATAATTCAGGAGTTACTGTTTACTCTTAGTCGGTCTAAGAACAACCACCGACCGACTAGATGTAAAACTAGTCGGTCAGAACTTGCTCTCAGACCGACTAGTTCCCTTGATTAATTTTACCTAAGTTAATGTTTATCGTTAGTCGGTCCATGAACACTCACTGACCGACTAGGTCTCAAACTAGTCGGTCGACGGGCCTTCACAAACCGACTAATTCAATTTCCCAGATTTTATTCCTTTTTCGTTGCTTGCTCTTAGTCGGTCACAGTAGACCGACCGATCGACTAGTTCTTAAACTAGTCGGTCAGCCAACCTTCTTTGATCGACTAACCGCTGTCGAAAACCTAGGGTTTGCCCAGCCGCCGTACGAATCCTATTAAAACCCCCCGATCGTTTTCTTTCTTCTTTCATTTCCTTCTGAGCCTCCTTCTTCCCCAATACTCATCCAACATTCCCTAGCTCTCCTCCTTCATCCCCGGAGCCCACTCACCCCCTCCTTGGGGCGGCCACCTCCCCTAGGCCATCGGCCAACCCCCAAAACCCCAAATCCCAATTTCTCCAAGGTTTTCTCGCCGTTTCCAGATCTGAGCCATAGTTTCCCGGATCGTTCTTCCGTCGCCGTGCTTGCTCGGCATCGTTCTTCCGCTAACGATTCGGTAATAACTCGATCCTATAATATACTCATAACCCATATGTGATTTTTGTTAAACCCTAATAAATATGGTTTTGTTTTGATGATTGTTTCTCCATAACAGCGACATTCCCCGTAGATTAGCGATTGTGAGACGAACCTTCGCGATCGTCATCCTCGGTGCTAGGCAAGTGAAACTTGCCACTTAGGGTTTTAGGCCAAACCTATGGCCATTTCCTTGTTTTAGCGTAAAAGAGACTAGGCTGTGAAAGGATAGCTGCCTAGACGCCCTTTGATCTAGCTTGACAATGAAGCTAGATCCGTCACCGTCATCATGCTTGTATGTCATGTTTAATTTCAATTAACGGTATGTGAATATCTGTTCATGTCATTGCATACATTGATTGTTCATCGTGATTGCGTAGCACACGCTACTTTAAAATGTAAGCTGCGGCGAGTAGGATTTTGACTCCTACACAGTGATCAAGGCTAGGTGCACCCCTATGCCAAATACACTTCTTGGCTCGTGATCCAGAAGCGAGCTAGTGTGTGGCTAATCCCAACGCTCGATACACATGGAGGGGTAGGGTTAAACGGTCGCTTGAGCTTAGGAGTTGGCCCGATCAGCCACTCTAGCCAAAAGACAAAAACTCTGAGCACAAAGTGAAAATCGTGATAAGTGAATCGTGATAAGTGAAAATCGTGATAAGTGATTCGTGAATTACTGATTTGGTAGCTTTTGCTACATCGTTCGTGCTTGTCCCTTCTTGTCCTTTTTAACTGTTGCATCATACTTAAATGTCATGTCATTGCATCCTACTTGAACTGTTAGGTTGTTAGTTTACTTTCAGTTTCCTTGCACAAGTCTTTTAGACTTGCTGACATGTGCCCCTCTCTCTTTTGGGTGACACATGTTAGATCCTGAGCCAGAGTTCGTTGGAGAGGACGTAGTGTTTGCTGGCGCTGAGCCAATGGTTGCCGAGGAGGAGCTTGTGGTCACTGGTGACCAGTCTTAGAGACCACTTGCGTTCTCTTCCTTTGTTTAGGCTTGCTGTTAGTTGTCGGTGCGTGGCACCTTTGCTTGTATGTTGTACTTTGTTGGCCATGTATGGGCCTTAGATTTTCCTTTTGAGCCGGTGGCTTTTCTGTGATATTGTAATTTATTTTATGGTTATTCTGAGATTTAATAAATTGCTTATTGTCTCATTTCATTATTATTATCATTGTTTCGTATTGCGTTGCAAGGACCTGCCAATTGAATTTTATACGCTTATCAGACTGCAGCTTCACAGCTCCACGTCTGAGCGGACCTCCTCACGACTCACCTTCCATTTTAGGGAAGCGGGGTGTGACATTCTCTCCTTGTGTGCTTTCCCCTATCGGATGTTCTTACGATGAACTTCATCTTGGCCGTATCTTAGAGCTAGAGTGATCCTAGAAGCCATAGGAATCTTTCCGAAGCTTCGCGCTTCGTTTCTGCACTTTTCGTGCATCTTAGTTGGTTCAAGAAGGAGACCCAACTGACTAGATTACAATCTAGTCGGTCGGCAACCCTTCAGGAACCGACTAGTTCATCTTAATAATTTCAGCTGAGTTACTGTTTATGTTTAGTCGGTCTAAGCACATCCTTCGACCGACTAGTTCCCAAACTAGTCGGTTAGAACTTGTACTCAGACCAACTAATTCTGAGTTCTTCTGTACAGCCGAGTTACTGTTTGCAGTTAGTCAGTCAAAGAACATATATCGATCGACTAGTTATGAAACTAGTCGGTTAGAGTTTCTTCTCAGACCGACTAACTGTCAGTACTTATTGTTTACCTTATTCGACCCTTAGTCGGTCTATGAACATTCACTGACCGACTAGTTCCCAAACTAGTCGGTTGACGGGTCTTCACAGACCGACTAAATCTGTCTACCCTGTACCAACCCTATTCACTATTTGTTTTTAGTCGGTCTCAGTTGGATGACCGACCGACTAGTTGCCAAACTAGTCGGTCGACCACTCTTCACTGACCGACTAAATTGACCCAGAAACCCTAGGTTAAGTCGTAGCCGCCGTTTTTATTTCTATTTAAACCCTATGCATTTTCTATTCTTTCTTCACTTTTCTTAGCCGATCTTCTTCTCCAATCATCCCTCAACCTTCCTCTTGCCATTCTTCTTCCTCCCGTGCTCCATCTCACCTTCCATTGCGTCGGCACCACCCCGTAGGCCGCCGGCCAACCCCGAAAACCCAAAATTCTCCTTTTGCTCCAGATTTTCCCCACAATCTCCCATCTCCAGATCTGTTGTTTTGCCGCTGCGAGGAATTCCTTTCAACCGTAGTTTCCGGGATCGCTTTTTCCGTTTCCGTGCTAGATCCGATTTGGCGACGGCAAACCGGAATCCAGCGAGAACTTCTCCTACCTGCAGATCCGTAGGCGTTTCGATCTTCGCTTCGTAAACGGTTAGTGAATCTACCCTTAAATTTCCATAAACCACACTGTAATTTAGAAAACCCTAATAAAAATGGATTACTAGACGTTATAGGATTCCAATACAAATCCGGATTAGCTTTCGATTCTAATTTCCTGTTTTGCCATGACAGCGAACCTAATTCCAGTAGAATAGCGATCTTGAGACTCGACGATCAACAACCTCTGTATCAGGCAAGTGAAACTTGCCAACCTTGTTTTAGGCCATGTTTTAGGCCATTACCTTGTTTTAGCGTGAAAGAGACTAGACCGTGAAATGATAGCGGTCTAGGTGCAAATTCAAATTCTAGCTTGACAACGAAGCTAGAATTGCCTTGTCATGTCATGTCATGCATTGCCTATCATATTTACTTTCTTTAACGGTACGCAATTTCCATTCGAATATTCGTCATGTGCATCCATTTTACATGTCATCTGTTTGCATGTTGCATTGTAGCACACGCTACAAATCCTTGTACAAATCCGTGTTTCGGCTAGGCACCTGCTATGCGGGCATAACCCTACGCCATACTTATTAAAACACTTCCTGGCTCGTGATCCAGAAGCGAGCATTCCATGTTCGGGGGTAAAGCCCTGGCTCAATACACGTGGAGGGGTAGGGATAAATGGTCACTTGAGCGTAAGAGTTGGCCCGTACAGCCACTCTAGCCAAAGGGCGGAATCTCTGTGCACGATGTGCTTTACATACTTGTCCTTGTCCTTGTGAATGTTACATGTACCATGCCATGTTAATCGTTTCCATGCCATGCTCACCTGCCATGCTATAATTCATGTCATGTTAAAACTGCTGTTTACTTTACTTGCTGCTCTTATCGCATAAAATGTCATGTCATACTATATTCTAGAACTGCTAGGTTGTTTCTACTGGTCTTTAGTTTCATTGCACAAAGTCTTGTAGACTTTGCTGACATGTGCCCCTTCTCTTTGGGTGACGCATGTTAGTTGCTGAGCCGGAGTCTACTGTTGAGGGCGACGAGTTCGTGGAGTTCGTGCCCGATCCCATTGCTGACGTCGAGTACGAGGACACCGGTGACCAGTCCTAGTGTTCCTTCGCAGTTCTTCCTTTAGTAGTTGTTGTTTGTTGGTGAGTAGCACCTTTTTGTTAGTCGTTATCTTGTTGGCCATGCTGGGCCTTTGCTTTCAGACTCTTTTTGTTTGCCTGGTGGCATTTCTGCGATTGTTGAACTTTTTCTGGACTTTGAGATTATAATTTAATATTATCCGTCTCTTTCTATTATTGTTATCTTTGTTCCGTGTCACATTACATGGACATACGTGTTTATTCCAGACGCTTTATAGGCTGGAGCCTCACAGCTCCAAGCCTGAGCGGGCCTCGTCTTGCCTCGCCTCCATTTTAGGGAAGCGGGTCGTGACAGGTTTCTTTGGTGGCCCATACAGGTCTTCTCTGTAACTATGACTTAATCGGAACAACGATAAGAAATTATAGAATGTCCGATAAACAATTTCGACACCCGAGTCATGGGCTGAGAGTCTGATTTGTTTCGTTTTCTGTGTCATTAGATGGCTGGAAGACGGAATACCCATGCTGGTGGTGGTGTGCCCCCTCGTGTCAAGGATTCGGATCGAGAGCCCACCAATGGGGAGATCATGTGGATGATGCATCAAATGATGCAGGTGCAGCAGGGGATGCTGCAGAATGCCCGGAATGTTTTGCCTACTCGAGCAACGCAGCTTGTTCAGAATGTCCCTCGCTTCGAGCCAGGAGCGAAGCAGTTTCGGGAGCTGGGCCCCGCTTACTTTGATGGGACCGAAGGACCTCTAGCTGCGGATGAATGGACTAGGAACATGGAGGACAACCTGAAGATGTCGAAGGTCGACCCGGCTGGATGGGTTGACTTGGCAAAGAGGCAGCTTAAGGATAATGCTCGGAACTGGTGGGATGCCGAGGAGGAAATGCTGGAGGAGCCGATATCTTGGGCTACTTTCAAGTCCAGATTCGATGAGGAATACTTTCCGAAGGCTGCCAGGAGGGAGATGGCACGGTGCTTCATTGACCTGAAGCAGGGGAGCTTGACGGTGGATCAGTACCACCAGGAGTTCACCAGGTTGAGCCGTTTCGCACCGAAGATGGTGCAGGATGCTGATGAGAGGGCCCAGATGTTTCTGCAGGGGCTTTCTTTGGATCTTCAGAGCTTTGTGACTTCTTCTGATTTGGAGTCCTATCAGAAGGTTCTGGTTGCATCGAAGAGGCAGGAGCAGATCATGAACCAGAAGAGAGGATGCGCTTCTGGAGCTGGGAAGAGGCCTGTGGAGCATGCCAGGACAGTGATGAGACCACGGTTCAGGCCCAATCAGCCGGTACAGTTCAAGAGGCCCGGAGGACCTCCTACTCTGAAGACTTGCCATTTCTGTGGCAAGACTGGGCATGTCAAAGATCAATGCCGAAAGATGTTGGGACAATGCTTGGTTTGTGGTGATCCTACGCATACCATGAGGGACTGCCCGAAGTCTAAGCAGCCATGGAAGGGACCTGTTGCAGCTCAGCCGTTACAGCAGAGGGCACCTGTACCTGCTAGACGTGGAGCGACTCTCGTTTCGCAGAGGCATGCTTTTCAACAGGCTGTTCAGCCGAGGAGGCAGGCTTTCCTGATGATTGCAGTTGAGGCTGAGGCGGAGGATGAGGTTATTGCAGGTAACTCTCAACCTAGTTGTTCTTTTCTTAGTTAGACTTGTTTGTTGGATTTTGTTTGGTTGCTTGTTATGTATGCTAGAATAGAATTTGATTGTTAGACTGTTTGTTAGGTGTGATTTTGGTTTGCACATTTCCTGCACGAGTCTTCTTCGACTCAGGTGCATCGATGTGCATTATTTCCCGGAGCTTCGTGGAGAAGTATTCCTTGTCGACTTCCCCTCTTCCCAAGAGTTGGAATATCGTTACAGGAAATGGCATGGTCTCGGTGCATCGTGGTTACAAATCTTGACTTTGGTGGTCTGTGGACATGAGCTTTACGCTGATTTCATCGTCCACGACATCATCAACTATGATGCCGTCCTTGGGATGGACTGGCTTGGGAGTTTCTACGCCATGATCGATTGTCGGAGGAAGAAGGTGGTGTTCGAGATCCCTGGACATTCGTTGTTTGAGTTCAGCCGTGGTAGCAGTTCGCTTGGTCTAGTCAGGTTTCGGGCCAAGCCGGTGGAGATCATTGCTATGCAGATGGAGCAGTGCAGACCTGCAGTAGTGCGTGACTTCGACGACGTCTTCCCTGAGGAGATGTCTGGATTGTCACCCGATCGAGCTCTCGATTTTTCGATCGATCTTATTCCGGGAGCGCAGCCTATCTCGAAGGCACCCTATCGCATGGCACCAGCAGAATTGGAGGAATTACGGAAGCAGCTAGACAAACTTCTTCAGAAGGGTTACATTAATCCCACTGTGTCTCCGTGGGAAGCTCCGGTCTTGCTGGTGAAGAAGAAGGACGGTTCGCATCGCATGTGTGTGGACTACCGGGAGTAGAATGTGGTGACCGTCAAGAATCGATATCCATTGCCTCGTATTGATGATATCTTTGATCAGCTGGGAGGATCGAGGGTATTCTCTAAGCTGGATCTGAGGAGTGGTTATCATCAGCTGAAGGTGAGGAAGGAAGATGTTCCGAAGACAGTGTTCAGGACGAAATATGGACACTACGAGTTCGTGGTTATGCCTTTCGGTGTGACTAACGCACCCGCAGTTTTTATGAATCTGATGAATTTGATCTTCTATGACTTTTTAGACAAGTTTGTCGTTATCTTCATTGACGACATTCTGATCTACTCGAAGTCAGAGGAGGAGCATTGACCAGCGCCCCGTTTACGGTATGGGCGCGGTGTCGTTTTACCGCAAGTGCACGGTTAGTGTACGGTGCGGGTTTATCGAACTCAGGGAGGTGGATGGCTTGAGTGGCTACTAGCCTCGCCTAGGTTGTGTGCTAGCTACGCGGATAATGTGGGTGGAAGTGTAGAAATAAAAGAAAGAAATGAAAAGACACGAAATGAATCCCCGCCAACACGGGCTAGAGCACTCATGACACTTGGCATTTGACTTGACCCAGGGTGAGACATTGCCCCAAAAGGTGGTACCTAGCGTCCATGGCCCGATATTCCGGTTGGTGCCAAGCATGCTAGGCCTACCCGGTTCCGGACGGTGGGCATTCCCATGTCCATTAACACCTTCCGCAACCGGGAGCATTAAGGCCACAATGATATATCCCAACACTTCGTCCAAGCCGTTCCCACGCGCGAGGACTCGATGTCTATGCTAGGGGCGTGAGCTATGGCTAGGGAGTCAACCGCCAAGTTTATTCCCCCTTGGCCCGACGGTTAGAGGTGGTCTTTCTCCCGCCAATGACAATGAAACACCCCCGCGTGACCCTAATGGCCAAATAGGTCGAATGTGATTTCTAGCAATACATTGAAGCGGATCTTGACTGGACAAGCACCGGACCCCAACCCCCAACACAACTAGTGTGTCGTTGTACGAATTGGACCCAGATTGCTAGAAATCCCCATTGACGCATTTCATCGAACACATGCCATGCAACCAAGTCAAATGAAACAACCCAAGTATCAATCCTACCCTAACCCGTATTAGGGTTCATCAACACTACTCCATGGTGAGAAACATAAAGACAAGCGAAACAAATAACATACAAACATTCACCATTGAGCAAAATGAAAACAACACAATACAATAGAAAATGAGAGAAGAAAAATACTTATCTTGATTCGAATCCAACAATCCGGTACAAGATTTATTGAGCAAAGACCTAATCTAAACTACCCTAAGCTTCACAAGAGAAGGGGCAAAAAGCCCTAAAAACTGAAGAAGAACTCTGAAGTCGGCCAGCCTCGAGTATTTATAGCCCCCAAAGAAACCCTAGCGGTTCGGGTCCAGAACCCGCAGAAAAATCGCCACCCGATCGGTTGATGAGTCAACAGATCGGGTGAGAGCTTTGAAAATCTTCAACCGGGTGCTGAGGCGAGCAGGTGGCTCAGTCGGTTCGCCAAATGATGAATTGCAGCTACAGGTGAACCGATCGGGTGATAAGTCACCCGATCGGTTGGAATTACGCTCCATTTGGCCGAGAGCTCTGTCGGATTCAAACGGTCGACGAACCGGTCGGTTGAGCTGCCGGGTCGTCTCTTGGAAAATTCTGCTACAGGTGAACAGATCGGGTGATAAGTCACCCGATCGGTTGGAATTCAGCCCAAATAACAGAGAGGTCCGTCGGTTCACCCGATCGCTAAACCGATCGGGTGAGCTGCTATTCTTCTTCAGCTGCCGCCTGGGTAGGATACGCGTGCACCAACCGATCGGGTGACTGGTCCACCCGATCGGTTGAGGGCTGAGGAATATCAATCTTCATCGTTTCGACCCCCTGGATCACGCGTGACCCCTCCCGTTGCTCCGGGGACTCATGATATCGTCGTTTTATGTCCCAAATGCTGTAAATTCCTGCAAATATACAAAAAACATGGAAAAGTGAAAGAAAACAAGAAAATACAAGAAAACACGAGAAAACGACTAAAAGACGGCGGAAAATACGGAGAAACACGGAAGAAAATGTGCGCAAATATATGAAATATAAACGCACGTCAAAATCCCCCAAGCTGAACTCTTCCTCGTCCTCGAGGAAGACGAGTGAGAGTAGGAGCTCGGAGGGAGAAAATAGAGAGAAGGAGAGAAAAAGAGAACTCTATATCCTAGATCGCCCGTAAGGTTCAACAAAATCAAACACGCAACACTAAGCAAGCATACGACAAAACACAACACTAAACCAAGGAATGTGAGTCCAAACAAGTGTCGTGGGCCCATGCAGTGAAGCGCGAGTGAGTGTGGTCGTGCGCTAGCAGTCCGTGTCACTATCCACGATGTGCAATAAAGCTCGATATACACAAATCCAAGAAATGACCCAAATATCAATTCGAATTGAATAAGGCGGTGAATATATGTAGTTCAAGCATGCATGAGAATAGAGAGAGAATCGAAACATATCATGCGTCGGGGACTCCACAACTATGGTTAAGGAAATCACCACACTAAAGCCTAGATAATAGATAAAAAGTTCCTAAGCCAAGTGTTTTCGAAAACGATCGGGGTTGAGATGATGTGGAGTAGAACACTCGGTGTAAATTCTCGCCTTCCCTTTATTCTCGGTAAGTAGGAAAAAATATTCACACGGGAATTTTTTTGGGTTTTGGGCATTTGTATTTTTTTTGGCTTTTTGGCTATACAAAATTTTTCTTTTCTTTTCTTTTTGGGTTTTTCTTTTCTCTTCTCTTTTTTTTTGGATTTTTGGGTTTTTGGCTATACCCATGTGTACTCTCCCAAGTGGGAGAACGGTACACGACGAGGGGATTTGCACCAAGTAAAACAAAAAGGAAGTCGGAATCTAAACACTTGGGCAAACGAAACTATTCTCGCTAAATAGAGCATGGGCTAAATGGGTTATCATAGTCCTTAATTGTGGAATCCTGACACATGTGAAATGAAGTACACGATATACATATATAGCATGCAGAAGCAGACATGAGAAACAAATACCGCATATTCAAATCGAAGCATGATAATCTAGGGGTCATTCCTGGACAGGTATATAAAACACAATCACAAAGTAGAAGCACACCAAACAGCTAGGCATGACGCACGACTCACAAAAAGCTAAGTGGACCCGCGATGCATGAAATGCAAGAGGACTCGATATCCTAGGGTTAGTGAATGTGATTATCGAAGCCATGCAAGGTGTGCATGTGATTTTCGTGGCAATTCATCATAGGGTTCATCTCTAGGAGAAAGAGATAAAAAGAAGAAAAGAAAAAAGAAAAAGAAAAACATGGAGAAAAACGACTCAAATAACGAAGAAAAAGAGACAAATGACGCACGAAGTGTGACTCCCCCAAGCTGAAACTTGCATTGTCCTCAATGCAATAGTAGTGAATACAGGAGGGCAATGAAAATGGGGGGGGGTGCACGGACACAAAAAATGAAAAACACGAAAAACACACGAACGAAACTGGAAAATAAAGAAAAAGAAACACTCAAATAAAAGATATAAAACACGACAAAAGAACACCTAGACACAGACACACAATAACGACACACGAAAACATGCACACAAATCGATTTCCCCAAGCTGAACATGACAATGCCAGCGAAACGATATGATCAATGTGATGCAGAAATATGCAAGGGGAAGATCGGAAAAGAAAAGAAAGAAATCAAAATGCAGGAGAGCCGGTGTGCTCATTCTCCTCGGAAGAGGATGAGGGTGAAATGATAGAAGGGCATGACATGAAGGGTTGTTATGATGCAAAAGCAAATCCTAGATACGCTCCCCTCGCTAATGAGAGGAAACGAGATTATTCAAATCTAAACTAGAAAGCGGTAAATTTTTACACTACTGGATTTAGATACACCTGAGCATAGGCGGATCCAAGATCTAGAGTGGGGTAGGTAGCTGCTCTAACTGCTCCTTCTGTGGCTCCGCCAGAAGCGCTGTGCCACGTGTGCCAATGGACCCAAGCAATGCACCTCCAAGCATCCCTCGTAGGTGTCCACCTGTGACCTGCAAAGGACGAGGTGCATTAGTCCATGGCAAGAAATTATTTCCCAAAATAAATGTATCCCAGAGATAGTCGCCGATAAATGATGGTAAAATATATGAAATGTGGCAGACACTCCCTGGAAATGGTATGCTATCCTCTGTGCTAGCGACGATCAAATCCCCGCTCTCCATGTGAAGTTGCTCTCCAGGTGGTGACACACCGCAGCATACCTCAAGGGAAGTCGATCATGTGTCCTGCGAGAGATATGGTGTGTCAAAAATATATAAGTCTAAAGGAATAGGACGTGAAAAGCGAGACTTAAATGTGGAGTGAGAGTGAGTATGAAAATCTCCCTGAATAGGGGCAATATGCTCAAGTAGATGCTTAGCCGCAGAAGAAGTGGAGCGTGACGGTAGAGGTAGATGTGGCTCAGGCTCCATGAAGTGGACCATCGTATCCAGGCCCTCGTGCACATTCTCCTCGATGATATGCTCATGCTCCTCCATCTGCCCGATGTCCTGAATGACATCCTCATGGTTAACCACAGACCAAGGAGGACGCTGTGACAAAGCTGGCTATGGAGGTGGATGTGGAGCGGACCCCTTGTATGTGGTCATCGTGTCCTCGTCCTCACGCACATCCTCCTCGCCCTTATGCATAAGCTCTGTAAACTCCTCGGTCCTCTCATAGGACTCATGTGGGGTATCTAAATCAAGACAAGAAGTCTCTCCCACAGATCCTAGAGAAATCTCCCCATCCTCACTATCATCATCAAAAAATGCTTCGTCATCCAAGTGGTAGTGATGGAAAAATGGGGGATCGGCATGAGATGTGTCTATGGTGGCCGACGGCATGGTAGTCTCAACCATGAAAGTAGGTATATCCTCTCCTTCATCCCCTCTCCTCGGTGTAGGCTCGATGATGGGTACCATCAAGTTTCGTAATGTTTGGCCTTGGTTAAACATGGCACTTTCAAGGAGAGACACGAGGTTTGATTCTTCTTGTGTTGGTGGAGGGATATAAGGTTGAGAAAATGGATGGCAGGTGTTTGGGCTAAGGTTGTGGGAAAATGTTTGGCCTTGGTGTAGGGGGAGGCTCTCGAGCGTAAATGGGCAATCATAATACACATGCCCCACCATCCCACAAGTCTCACAAACCACAACCGAATAAGGATTGTATCCTCCCATCTGAGCATCGAAATTTGATCTCCACATGGTTACACCAAAGATACCTGGACATCAAAAATAAGAAAACTAGAGAGGAGCGTCAATAGTACAAGATAATAACAAAAATATAATATAATAGTGGGGGAAAAATTTCTTGGTTATTGAAAATTTTTTTAAAAAAAAAGAAAAAGAAATTTTTTTGTGTTTTTATGCGTAGTCTAACGAACCCAAGCTAAGCTAATATCAAACCGAACGCCTCCCCGGCAACGGCGCCAAAAACTTGACTGGTGCCCCGTTTACGGTATGGGCGCGGTGTCGTTTTACCGTAAGTGCACGGTTAGTGTAGGGTGCGGGTTTATCGAACTCAGGGAGGTGGATGGCTTTAGTGGCTACTAGCCTCGCCTAGGTTGTGTGCTAGCTACGCGGATAATGTGGGTGGAAGTGTAAAAATAAAAGAAAGAAATGAAAAAGACACGAAATGAATCCCCGCCAACACGGGCTAGAGCACTCATGACACTTGGCATTTGACTTGACCCAGGGTGAGACATTGCCCCCAAAAGGTGGTACCTAGCGTCCATGGCCCGATATTCCGGTCGGTGCCAAGCACGCTAGGCCTACCCGGTTCCGGACGGTGGGCATTCCCATGTCCGTTAACACCTTCCGTAACCGGGAGCATTAAGGCCACAATGATATCTCCCAACACTTCGTCCAAGCCATTCCCACGCGCGAGGACTCGATGTCTACGCTAGGGGTGTGAGCTATGGCTAGGGAGTCAACCGCCAAGTTTATTCCCCCTTGGCCCGACGGTCAGAGGCGGTCTTTCTCCCGCCAATGACAATGAAACACCCCCGCGTGACCCTAATGGCCAAATAGGTCGAATGTGATTTCTAGCAATACATCGAAGCGGATCTTGACTGGACAAGCACCGGACCCCAACCCCCAACACAACTAGTGTGTCGTCGTACGAATTGGACCCAGATTGCTAGAAATCCCCATTGACGCATTTCATCGAACACATGCCATGCAACCAAGTCAAATGAAACAACCCAAGTATCAATCCTACCCTAACCCGTATTAGGGTTCATCAACACTACTCCATGGTGAGAAACATAAAGACAAGCGAAACAAATAACATACAAACATTCACCATTGAGCAAAATGAAAACAACACAATACAATAGAAAATGAGAGAAGAAAAATACTTATCTTGATTCGAATCCAACAATCCGGTACAAGATTTATTGAGCAAAGACATAATCTAAACTACCCTAAGCTTCACAAGAGAAGGGGCAAAAAGCCCTAAAAACTGAAGAAGAACTCTGAAGTCGGCCAGTCTCGCGTATTTATAGCCCCCAAAGAAACCCTAGCGGTTCGGGTCCAGAACCCGCAGAAAAATCGCCACCCGATCGGTTGATGAGTCAACCGATCGGGTGAGAGCTTCGAAAATCTTCAACCGGGTGCTGAGGCGAGCGGGTGGCTCAGTCGGTTCGCCAAATGAGGAATTGCAGCTACAGGTGAACCGATCGGGTGATAAGTCACCCGATCGGTTGGAATTACGCTCCATTTGGCTGAGAGCTCTGTCGGATTCAAACGGTCGACGAACCGGTCGGTTGAGCTGTCCGGGTCGTCTCTTGGAAAATTCTGCTACAGGTGAACCGATCGGGTGATAAGTCACCCGATCGGTTGGAATTCAACCCAAATGACAGAGAGGTCCGTCGGTTCACCCAATCGCTGAACCGATCGGGTGAGCTGCTATTCTTCTTCAGCTGCCGCCCGAGCAGGATACACGTGCACCAACCGATCGGGTGACTGGTCCACCCGATCGGTTGAGGGCTGACGAATATCAATCTTCATCGCTTCGACCCCCTGGATCACGCGTGACCCCTCCCGTTGCTCCGGGGACTCATGATATCGTCGTTTTATGTCCCAAATGCTGTAAATTCCTGCAAATATACAAAAAACATGGAAAAGTGAAAGAAAACAAGAAAATACAAGAAAACACGAGAAAACGACTAAAAGATGACGGAAAATACGGAGAAACACGGAAGAAAACGTGCGCAAATATATGAAATATAAACGCACGTCAAGCATGCTTCGCACTTGAGGACATAATTGGAGATTTTGAGGAAGCATCGGTTGTATGCTAAGTATTTCAAGTGCGAGTTTTGGATGGATAGAGTTGCTTTTCTCGGGCATGTGGTGATAGGAGATGGTATTTCGGTGGACCCCGAGAAGATTAAGGCTATCAGGGAGTGGCCGGTTCCGTAGTCAGCGTCTGAGATCCGGAGTTTCCTTGGATTGGCTGGTTTTTACCGGCGGTTCATTAAGGACTTCTCCCGTATTGCCGAGCCGATGACCAGACTGACGCGAAGGATGTACCTTTTGTTTGGTCTGATGACTGTGAGGAAGCTTTTGGTGTTCTGAAGGAGAGGCTGACGACTGCCCATGTTCTTGCTGTGCCTGATCAGAGTGGAGGATTAGAGATCTTTTGCGATGCTTCTGGCAAGGGTCTCGGTTGTGTATTGCATCAGCATGGGCACGTGGTTCTTATGCTTCTCGTCAGCTTAAGGCTCATGAGAAGAATTACCCGACACACGATTTGGAGTTGGCCGCTGTCGTGTTTGCGCTGAATATTTGGAGGCACTTCCTGCTGAGTGAGAAGGTGAAGATCTTCACCGATCACAAAAGCTTGAAGTATATTTTTACTCAGAAGGAGCTCAACATGCGACAACATCGGTGGTTGGAGCTCATGGCGGATTATGAGATTGATTTGCAGTATCACCCTGGCAAGGTGAATGTGGTTCCGGATGCGCTGAGTAGGCTTCCAGCAGTGATGTTGTTGACTTCACAGTGGAGATTGCAGCAGGATTTTTGCGAGTCTGGTATTGCGGTTGTCCTTCCTGGGGAGGCCTCTTCGTTGATGTGTATGCAGATACAGTTGACGATCGTGGATATGATCAAGGCTAGACAGGCTGGAGACCCGAACTTGGTAAAGATACAGGAGTTGGTGGAAGCCGGTCTGCGGACTGACTTCTTGATTCATGAGGATGGCTCACTGAGGTTTCGAGCCAGGTTGTGTGTGCCAGCTGGGGACATCAGAGAGGAGCTGTTGGTTGAGGCACACAGTTCGCCGTATTCTGTGCATCCTAGTGGCACCAAGATGTATAAGGATCTTCGCCTGAACTTTTGGTGGCATGGTATGAAGAGGAGTGTGGCTCGGAGCATAGCCAAGTGTCTGGTTTGCCAGTAGGTAAAGGCGGAGCATCAGCGTACGGCAGGGTTGCTACAACCGCTTCCGATTCCGGAGTGGAAGTGGCAACACATCATTATAGACTTTGTGACTGAACTGCCTCGGAGTTCGAAGCAGAATGACGCGATTTGGGTGATCGTCGACCGATTGACCAAATCCGAGCACTTTATTCCTTTCCGAGTAGGACAGTCTACTGAGGCGCTAGCGAGGAGATATAAGGAGGTAAATCTTTTTACTCTCCGTTTTAATTTCCTTTTTCCTAGTTTAGATGGTGATGTAACGTGAATCGTGCAGGAGATCGTATGACTTCACGGAGTCCCTGTGAGTATCGTGTCGGACAGATACACGAGGTTCACATCTCAGTTCTGGCAGAGTCTGCAGAAGAGTTTAGGTACGAGTCTGAGTTTCAGCACGACGTACCATCCGCAGATAGATGGCCATTCCGAGAGGACGATCCAGATCTTGGAGGACATGCTGAGGGCGTGTATGTTGGACTTTAAGGGATCTTGGGAGGATCATCTCCACCTTGTTGAGTTTGCCTACAATAACAGCTACCAGGCGAGTATTGGCATCGCACCTTTTGCGACGCTATATGGGAAGAAATGTCGATTGCCACTGAGCTGGGATGACATTGGAGATCGGGAGCTGTTAGGACCTGAGATGATCGTGGAGGCTGTGGATGTTGTGAGGAACATACGGGAGAGGTTGAGGATTGCTCAAGACCATTTCAAGCATTGGGCTGATGCTAAGCGACGTCCGTTGGAGTTTCATCCAGGTGACCATGTGTTCCTGAAGATTTCCCTGAATCGAGGAGTGATTCGCTTTGAAAAACGAGGGAAGCTGAGCCTGAGATACATTGGACCATTTGACATTCTGGAGAGAGTTGGCGAGGTAGCCTACCGCTTATCATTGCCGCCATCTTTGGAAGGAGTTCACGATGTCTTCCATGTGTCGCAGCTTCGTCGGTACATCAGCGATCCATCTCATGCTGTGGATTTCTCGGAGATTACCGTTCACCCCGATCTGACGTGTGACCAGCAGCCAATGCAGGTTTTGGACAGGCGTCAGAAGTCACTTCGGAACAAGACCGTCGATCTTGTTAGGGTGATGTGACGACACGGCTCGCCAGGAGAGTCTACTTGGAAGAGAGAAGATGAGATGAGAGAGCGTTACCCACTTTTGTTCCCTGACACGTGAGTGTTAGGAAATTCCAAGGACGGAATTTTTCTTAAGGTGGGCAGGATGTAACGACCGGTTTTTGTAATGACTATTATATATAAATTTTGGATGTTCTCTCCTTGTGTGCTTTCCCCTGTCGGACGTTCTTACGATGAACTTCATCTTGGCCGTATCTTAGAGCTAGAGTGATCCTAGAAGCCATATGAATCTTCCCGAAGCTTCGCGCTTCGTTTCGGCACTTTTCATGCATCTTAGTTGGTTCAAGAAGGAGAACCAACCGACTAGATTGCAATCTAGCCGGTCGGCAACCCTTCAGGAACCGACTAGTTCATCTTAATAATTTCAGCTCAGTTACTGTTTACGTTTAGTCGATCTAAGCACATCCTTCGACCGACTAGTTCCCAAACTAGTCTGTTAGAACTTGTCCTCAGACAGACTAATTCTGAGTTCTTCTGTACAGCCAATTTACTGTTTGCAGTTAGTCGGTCAAAGAACATATATCGACCGACTAGTTGTGAAACTAGTGGTTAGAGTTTCTGTCACGCCCCGCTTCCCAAAAACATGGAGGCGAAGCGTGAGAAGGTCCGCTCAGACTTGAAGTTACAAAGCCGCAAGTCCGATAAGCGTCAAATATTACGAAGTAGCAGGTCCCTGTAATGTGACTCGAAACAACAATAACAATAATAGAGAAAGAGACAAATAATTAAAAATTATTCAACTCAGAGTACAGATATAAGTTCAACAACCAGAAATGCCACCAGGCAAACAAAAGAGTCCAAAAGAAAAGGCCTAGCATGGCCAACAAAGGAAACTGACAACAACGGTGCTACTCACCGACAACAACACCACCAACAAAAGAAGAACGAAGGATCACTAGGATTGGTCACCGGTGTTCTCGTACTTGACGTCAGCAACGGGGTTGGGCTCGTACTCCACGAACTCGTCGCCCACAACTGCAACCTCTGGCTCAGCAACTAACATGCGACACCCAAAGAGAAGGGTCACATGTCAGCAAGTCTACAAGACTTGTGCAAGGAAACAAAAAGGAAGGTGGTACAACCTAACAGTTCTAGGGTGAAGTATGACATGACATATTATGCAAATAGAACAACCGTCGTTTATGTTATGGCATGGTTATAACATGGCAAGTAACATGGCATGGCAAGTAAACAATTACATGACAAGTACAAGAATTATAAGCACGTCGTGCACAGAGATTCCGCCCTTTGGCTAGAGTGGCTGTACGGGCCAACTCTTACGCTCAAGTGACCGTTTATCCCTACCCCTCCACGTGTGTCGAGCCAGGGCATTACCTCCAAACACGTAATGCTCTCTTCTGGATCACGAGCCAGGAAGTGTTTTTGACACGTATGACGTAGGGTTATGCCCGCATAACGGGTGCCTAGCCGGTAACACGGAAACACGGATTTGTACAAGGATTTGTAGCGTGTGCTACGATGCAACATGCGACATGATAAGTATAATGGGTGCACATGACGTTTTAATTGAAATGAAATTGCATACCGTTAAAGAAAAGTAAACATGACAGGCAATTGTATGAAATGGCATGATAAGGGAAATTCTAGCTTCGTTGTCAAGCTAGGATTGAAATTGCGCCTAGGCCGCTATCATTTCACGGTCTAGTCTCTTTCACGCTAAAACAAGTATTGGCCTAAGAAGCATGGCCTAAAGTAAGGTTGGAAAGTTTCACTTGCCTGGTACCGAAGTTGTTATTCGACGTGAGTCACGAGATCGATGTCCTACGGTAATTTGGGTTCGCTGTTTTGGCAAAACAACATTAGAACGATCACCAAATCAGATTTCATAATATAATCCTATATCGTCTAATGAATCGTTTTTAATTAGGTTTTCTAATTACGGTGTGGGTTAAAAGAGATTAAGGGATAGATCCACTAACCGTAAGAGTAGCGAGCGAAAGACGCCAAAACAGATCCAGCTCCGGCGACGGAAGAATGATCCTGGGAAGCTACGGCTGAAATCGAGATCCCGGTGGCCTGGAGAAGGTGGCCGGCGCAAGAAATGGCGAGAGGGAAGCTACGAGGAGGAAGGAAACGGCTTGAGGAATTTTGGGGATGATTTGGGGAAGAAATTGGCTCAGAAAGAATAAAGGAAGAATGAAAGAATCGAAGGGATTAAATAGAAAATGAAACGGCGACTGCGACTTAACCTAGGTTTACTGGGCAGTTTAGTTGGTCAGAGAAGGGTGGTCGACCGACTAGTTTGGGATTTAGTCGGTCGGTCGTCCAACTGACACCGACTAAAAGACAAACCGTGAATAGGGTTGGTACATGTAGACAGATTTAGTCGGTCTGCGAAGGCCCGTCGACCGACTAGTCTAGGATCTATTCGGTCGTTGTTCGTTCATAGACAGACTAAGAGAGAAATTAGATCGATATTAAGCACTGAGAATTAGTCGGTCAAAGAAGAAATATTAACCGACTAGTCTAGGAACTAGTCGGTCGGTAACTGTTCTTAGACCGACTAACCATAAACAGTAACTAAGCTGAAATTTACTGACAAGAACTAGCCGGTCAGAGAAGGATTGCCGACCGACTTGATTGCAATCTAGTCGGTTGGCTCTCCTTCATGAACCGACTAAGGTGCACCAAAAGTGCCGAAACGAAGCGTGAAGCTTTGGGAAGAATCCTATGGCCTCTAGGATCACTCTAGCTCTAAGATTAAGACACTATGAAGTTAAACGTAAAGATTTTTAACAGAAAAACACACAAAGAAGGAATCATCCAATATTATTCATATAAAATAGTCATTACAAGAACCGGTCGTTACATCCTCCCCACCTTAAGAAAAATTCCGCCCTCGGAATTTCCTAACACTCACGTGTCAGGGAACAAAAGTGGGTAGCGCTCACGCATCTCGTCTTCTCTCTCCCAAGTAGACTCTCCTGGCGAGCCGTGTCGCCACATCACCCAAACAAGATCGACGGTCTTGTTCTGAAGTGACTTCTGACGCCTGTCTAAGATCTGCACTGGCAGCTAGTCATACGTCAGATCAGGATGAACGGTGATATCCGAGAAATCCACAGCGTGAGATGGATCACTGATGTACCGACGAAGCTGCGACACATGGAAAATATCGTGAACTCCTTCCAAAGATGGCAGCAATGCTAAGCGGTAGGCTACCTCGCCAACTCTCTCCAGAATGTCAAATGGTCCAATGTATCTCGGGCTCAGCTTCCCCCGTTTTCCAAAGCGAATCACTCCACGATTCGGGGAAATCTTCAGGAACACATGGTCACCTGGCTGAAACTCCAGCGGACACCGTTTAGCATCAGCCTAATGCTTGAAACGGTCCTAAGCAATCCTCAGCCTCTCCCGTGTGTTCCTCACAACATCCACAGCCTCCATGATCATCTCAGGTCCTAACAGCTCCTGATCTCCAATGTCATCCCAGCTCAGTGGCGATCGACATTTCTTCCCATATAGCGCGGTAAAAGGTGCCATGCCAATACTCGCCTGGTAGCTGTTATTGTAGGAAAACTCCACGAGGTGGAGATGATCCTCCCAAGAACCCTTGAAGTCCAACATACATGCCCTCAGCATGTCCTCCAAGATCTGGATCATCCTCTCGGATTGGCCATCCGTCTGCGGATGGTACGCCGTGCTGAAACTCAGACTCGTACCCAAACTCTTCTGCAGACTCTGCCACAACTGAGATGTGAATCTCGTGTCTCTGTCCGACACGATACTCACAGGGACTCTGTGAAGTCGTACGATCTCCTGCACGATTCACGTTACATCACTATCTAAACTAGGAAAAAGGAAATTAAAACGGAGAGTAAAAGATTTACCTCCATATATCTCCTCGCTAGCGCCTCAATATACTGTCCTACTCGAAAAGGAATAAAGTACATGGATTTGGTCAATCGGTCTATGACCATCCAAATCGCGTCATTCTGCTTTGGACTCCGAGGTAGTCCAGTCACGAAGTCCATAGTGATGTGTTGCCACTTCCACTTCGGAATCGGAAGTGGTTGTAGCAACCCCGCCGTACGCTGATGCTCCGCCTTAACCTGCTGGTAAACCAAGCACTTGGCTACACTCTGAGCCACACTCCTCTTCATACCATGCCACCAAAAATTCAGGCTAAGATCCTTGTACATCTTGGTCCCACCAGGATGCACAGAATACGGCGAACTATGTGCCTCCGCCAACAGCTCCTCTCTGATGTCTCCCGCTGGCACACACAACCTGGCTCCAAATCTCAACGAGCCATCCTCATGAATCACGAAGTCAGTCCACAGACCGGCTTCCACCAACTCTCGAATCTTCACCAACTTCGGGTCTCCAGGCTAACCAGCCTTGATTCTATCCACAATCGTCGACTGTATCTGCATACACATCAACGAAGAAGTCTCTCCATGCAGAACAATCTCATACCAGACTCGCAAAAATCCTGCTGTAATCTCCACTGCGAAGTCAACATCATCATCGCTGGAAGCCTACTCAACGCATCAGGAACCACATTCACCTTGCCAGGGTGATATTGCAAATCAATCTCGTAATCTGCCATGAGCTCCAACCACCGACGATGTCGCATGTTGAGCTCCTTCTGAGTAAAAATGTACTTCAAGCTTTTGTGGTCGGTGAAGATCTTCACCTTCTCACTCAGCAGGAAGTGCCTCCAAATCTTTAGCGCAAACACGACAGCAGCCAACTCCAAATCGTGCATCGGGTAGTTCTTCTCATGAGCCTTAAGCTGACAAGAAGCATACGCGACCACGTGCCCATGCTGATGCAATACGCAACCGAGACCCTTGCCAAAAGCATCGCAAAAGATCTCGAATCCTCCACTCCGGTCGGGCACAGCAAGAACAGGGGCAGACGTCAACCTCTCCTTCAGAACACCAAAAGCTCCATCGCAGTCATCAGACCAAACAAAAGATACATCCTTCCGCGTCAATCTGGTCATCGGCTCGGTGATACAATAGAAATCCTTGATGAATCGCCGGTAATAGCCTGCAAGTCCAAGGAAACTCCGGATCTCGAACGCTGACTGCGGGACAGGCCACTCCATGATGGCCTTAATCTTCTCGGGGTCCACCGAAATACCATCTCCAGTCACCACATGCCCGAGAAAAGCAACCCTATCTAGCCAAAACTCGCACTTGGAATACTTAGCATACAACCGATGCTTCCTTAAACTCTCCAATACTGTCCTTAAGTGCGATGCATGCTCCTCCTCTGACTTCAAGTAGATCAGAATGTCGTCAATGAAGATAACGACAAACTTATCTAGAAAGTCATAGAAGATCAGATTCATCAGATTCATAAATACTGTGGTGCGTTGGTTACACCGAAAGGCATAGCCACGAACTCGTAGTGTCCATATTTCGTCCTGAATGCTGTCTTCGGAACATCTTCATTCCTCACCTTCAGCTGGTGATAACCACTCCTCAGATCTAGCTTAGAGAATACCCTCGATCCTCCCAGCTAATCGAAGATATCATCGATGCGAGGCAACGGATATCGATTATTGACGGTCACCGCATTCAACTCCCGGTAGTCCACACACATGCGACACGAACCGTCCTTCTTCTTCACCAACAAGACCGGTGCTCCCCACGAAGACACGCTGGGATTTATGTAACCCTTCTGAAGAAGTTCATCCAGCTGCTTCCGTAATTCCTCCAATTCTACTGGTGCCATGCGATACGGCGCTTTCGAAATAGGCTGCGAAAACTCGAGAGCTCGATCAGGTGGCAATCCAGACATCTCCTCAGGGAAGACGTCACCTAAGTCACGCACTACCGCAGACCGACACTGCTCCATCTGTGTAGCCACAATCTCCACTGGTCTGGCTCGAAATCTGACAGGACCAAGCGAACTGCTACCCCGTCTGAACTCGAACACCGGATGTCCAGGGATCTCGAACACCACCTTCTTCCTCCGACAATCGATCGTGGCATAGAAACTCCCTAGCCAGTCCATCCCGAGGACGGCATCATAGTTGATGATGTCGTGGACAATAAAATCTATGTAGAGCTTATGTACACAGACCACCAAAGGGCAATAGTTACAACCACGATGCACCATGACCACGCCATTCCCTGTAACGATATCTCAACTCTTGGGAAGAGGGAAAGTCGACAAGGAATGCTTCTCCACGAAGCTCCGGGAAATAATGCACATCGATGCACCTGAGTCGAAGAGGACTCGTGCAGGGAATGTGCACACCAAAATCACACCTAACAGACAGTCTAAAAATCAAATTCTATTCAAGCAGACAAACATATGCAAACAACCCAAACATAATCTAATAACTAAAACTAACTAAGGAAAGAAACATCTAGATTGAGGGTTACCTGCAATAACCTCATCCATCGCCTCGGTCTCAACAGCAGTCATCAGAAACGCCTACCGCCTCGGCTGAACAGCCTGCTGAAAAGCCTGCCTCTGCGGAACGAGAGGCGCTCCACGTCCAGTAGGAACAGGTGCCTTCTGCTGCAATGGCTGAGCTGCAACATGTCCCTTCCACGGCTGCTTGGACTTCGGGCAGTCCCTCATGGTATGCGCAGGATCACCACAAACCAAGCACTGCCCCAGCATCTTCCGGCACTGATCCTTGACATGCCCCGTCTTGCCACAGAAAAGGCAAGTCTTCAGAGTAGGAGGTCCTCCGGGCCTCTTGAACTGCACCGGCTGATTGGGCCCGAACCCTGGTCTCATCACTGCTCTGGCCTGCTCCACAGGCCTCTTCCCAGCTCTAAAAATCTGTCCCCTCTTCTGGTTCACGATCCGCTCCTGCCTCTTTGCCGCAATCAAAACCTTCTGATAAGACTCCGCATCAGAAGAAGTCACATAGCTCTGAAGATCCAAAGAAATCCCCTGTAGAAACCTCTGGGCTCTCTCATCAGCATCCTGCACCATCTTTGGTGCGAAACGACTCAGCCGGGTGAACTCCTGCTGGTACTGGTCCACCGTCAAGCTCCCCTGCTTCAGGTCAATGAAGCACTGCACCATCTCCCTCCTGGCAGCCTTCGAAAAATATTCCTCATCAAATCTGGACTTGAAGGTAGCCCAAGATATCGGCTCCTCCAGCAACTCCTCCTCGGCGTCCCACCAGTTCCGTGCATTATCCTTAAGCTGCCTCTTCGCCAGGTCAACCCATCCAGTCAGGTCAACATTCGACATCTTCAAGTTGTCCTCCATGTTCCTGGTCCATTCATCCGCAGCCACAGGTCCTTCGGTCCCATCAAAGTAGGCAGGACCCAGCTCACGAAACTGCTTCGCTCCGGGCTCGAAGCGAGGGACATTCTGAACAGGCTGCGCTGCTCGAGCAGGTGGAACATTTCGGGCATTCTGCAGCATCCCCTGCTGCACCTGCATCATCTGATGCATCATCCGCATGATCTCCCCATTGGTGGGTTCCCGATCTGGCTCCTCGACACGAGGGGGCACACCACCACCAGCACGGGTATTCCGTCTCCCATCCATCTATTGACACAGGAAAACGAAATAAATCAGACTCTCAGCCTTATGACTCGGTGTTGAAATTATTTATTGGACATTCTACCATTCTTATCGTTGTTCCGATTAAGTCACGGTTACAGAAAATCGACCTGCATGGGCCACCAAATAAATATTCACGCCCCCCTTCCCAAAAACGTGGAGGCGAAGCGTGAGAAGGTCCGCTCAGACTTGAAGCTACAAAGCCGCAAGTCCGATAAGCATCAAATATTACGAAGTAGCAGGTCCCTGTAATATGACTCGAAACAACAATAACAATAATAGAGAAAGAGACAAATAATTAAAAATTATTCAACTCAGAGTCCAGATATAAGTTCAACAACCAGAAATGCCACCAGGCAAACAAAAGAGTCCAAAAGAAAATGCCTAGCATGGCCAACAAAGGAAACTGACAACAACGGTGCTACTCACCGACAACAACACCACCAACAAAAGAAGAACGAAGGAGCACTAGGACTGGTCACCGGTGTCCTCGTACTCGACGTCAGCAACGGGGTCGGGCTCGTACTCCACGAACTCGTCGCCCACAACTGCAACCTCTGGCTCAGCAACTAACATGCGACACCCAAAGAGAAGGGGCACATGTCAGTAAGTCTACAAGACTTGTGCAAGGAAACAAAAAGGAAGGTGGTACAACCTAACAGTTCTAGGGTGAAGTATGACATGACATATTATGCAAATAGAACAACCGTAGTTTATGTTATGGCATGGTTATAACATGGCAAGTAACATGGCATGGCAAGTAAACAATTACATGACAAGTACAAGAATTATAAGCACGTCGTGCACAGAGATTCCGCCCTTTGGCTAGAGTGGCTGTACGGGCCAACTCTTACGCTCAAGTGACCGTTTATCCCTACCCCTCCACGTGTGTCGAGCCAGGGCATTACCCCCGAACACGTAATGCTCGCTTCTGGATCACGAGCTAGGAAGTGTTTTTGACACGTATGGCGTAGGGTTATGCCCGCATAACGGGTGCCTAGCCGGTAACACAGAAACACGGATTTGTACAAGGATTTGTAGCATGTGCTACGATGCAACATGCGACATGATAAGTATAATGGGTGCACATGACGTTTTAATTGAAATGAAATTGCGTACCGTTAAAGAAAAGTAAACATGACAGGCAATTGTATGAAATGGCATGACAAGGGAAATTCTAGCTTCGTTGTCAAGCTAGGATTGAAATTACGCCTAGGCCGCTATCATTTCACGGTCTAGTCTCTTTCACGCTAAAACAAGTATTGGCCTAAGAAGCATGGCCTAAAGTAAGGTTGGCAAGTTTCACTTGCCTGGTATCGAAGTTGTTGTTCGACGTGAGTCACGAGATCGGTGTCCTACGGTAATTTGGGTTCGCTGTTTCGGCAAAACAACATTAGAACGATCACCAAATCAGATTTCATAATATAATCCTATATCGTCTAATGAATCGTTTTTAATTAGGTTTTCTAATTACGGTGTGGGTTAAAAGAGATTAAGGGATAGATCCACTAACCGTAAGAGTAGCGAGTGAAAGACGCCAAAACAGATCCGGCTCCGGCGACGGAAGAATGATCCTGGGAAGCTACGGCTGAAATCGAGATCCCGGTGTCCTGGAGAAGGTGGCCAGCACTAGAAATGGCGAGAGAGAAGCTACGAGGAGGAAGGAAATGGCTTGAGGAATGTTGGGGATGATTTAGGGAAGAAATTGGCTCAGAAAGAATGAAGGAAGAATGAAAGAATCGAAGGGATTAAATAGAAAATGAAACGGCGGCTGCGACTTAACCTAGATTTACTGGCAGTTTAGTCGGTCAGAGAAGGGTGGTCGACCGACTAGTTTGGGATCTAGTCGGTCGGAGTCGTCCAACTGACACCGACTAAAAGACAAACCGTGAACAGGGTTGGTACAGGTAGACAGATTTAGTCGGTCTGCGAAGGCCCGTCGACCGACTAGTTTAGGATCTAGTCGGTCGTTGTTCGTTCATAGACCGACTAAGAGTGAAATTAGATCGATATTAAGCACTGAGAATTAGTCGGTCAAAGAAGAAATATTAACCGACTAGTCTAGGAACTAGTCGGTCGGTAACTGTTCTTAGACCGACTAACCATAAACAGTAACTAAG
This sequence comes from Scilla litardierei, assembly GCA_030789695.1. NCBI lineage: Eukaryota > Viridiplantae > Streptophyta > Magnoliopsida > Asparagales > Asparagaceae > Scilla > Scilla litardierei. The sequence continues at coordinate 744,073,279 of CM061142.1, forward strand.
CTGAAATTTACTGACAAGAACTAGCCGGTCAGAGAAGGATTGCCGACCGACTAGATTGCAATCTAGTCGGTTGGCTCTCCTTCATGAACCGACTAAGGTGCACCAAAAGTGCCGAAACGAAGCGCGAAGCTTCGGGAAGAATCCTATGGCCTCTAGGATCACTCTAGCTCTAAGATTAAGACACTATGAAGTTAAACGTAAATATTTCTAACGGAAAAACACACAAAGAAGGAATCATCCAATATTATTCATATAAAATAGTCATTATAAAAACCGGTCGTTACAGTTTCTTCTCAGACCGGCTAACTGTCAGTACTTATTGTTTACCTTATTCGACCCTTAGTCGGTCTATGAACATTCACCAACCGACTAGTTCCCAAACTAGTCGGTTGACGGGTCTTCACAGACCGACTAAATCTGTCTACCCTGTACCAACCCTGTTCACTGTTTGTTTTTAGTCGGTCTCAGTTGGACGACCGACCGACTAGTTCCCAAACTAGTCGGTCGACCACTCTTCACTGACCGACTAAATTGACCCAGAAACCCTATGTTAAGTCGTAGCCGCCGTTTTTATTTCTATTTAAACCCTATGCGTTTTCTATTCTTTCTTCACTTTTCTTAGCCGATCTTCTTCCTTAATCATCCCTCAACCTTCCTCTTGCCATTCTTCTTCCTCCCGTGCTCCATCTCACCTTCCATTGCGCCGGCACCACCCCGTAGGCCACCGGCCAACCCCGAAAACCCAAAATTCTCATTTTGCTCCAGATTTTCCCCCCAATCTACCATCTCCAGATCTGTTTTTTTTCCGCTGCGAGGAATTCCTTTCAACCGTAGTTTCCGGGATCGCTTTTTCCGTTGTCGTGCTAGATCCGATTTGGCGACGGCAAACCGGAATCCAGCGAGAACTTCTCCTACCTGCAGATCCGTAGGCGTCTCGATCTTTGCTTCGTAAGCGGTTAGTGAATCTACCCTTAAATTCCCATAACCCACACTATAATTTAGAAAATCCTAATAAAAATGGATTACTAGACGTTATAGGATTCCAATACAAATCCGGATTAGCTTTCGATTCTAATTTCCTGTTTTGCCATGACAGCGAACCCAATTCCAGTAGAATAGCGATCTTGAGACTCGACGATCAACAACCTCGGTATCAGGCAAGTGAAACTTGCCAACCTTGTTTTAGGCCATGTTTTAGGCCATTACCTTGTTTTAGCGTGAAAGAGACTAAACCGTGAAATGATAGCGGTCTAGGCGCAAATTCAAATTCTAGCTTGACAACGAAGCTAGAATTGCCTTGTCATGTCATGTCATGCATTGCCTATCATGTTTAATTTCTTTAACAGTACGCAATTTCCATTCGAATATTCGTCATGTGCATCCATTTTACATGTCATCTGTTTGCATGTTGCATCGTAGCACACGCTACAAATCCTTGTACAAATCCGTGTTTTCGGCTAGGCACCTGTTATGCGGGCATAACCTTACGCCATACTTGTTAAAACACTTCCTGGCTCGTGATCCAGAAGCGAGCATTCCATGTTCGGGGGTAAAGCCCTGGCTCGATACACGTGGAGGGGTAGGGATAAACGGTCACTTGAGCGTAAGAGTTGGCACGTACAGCCACTCTAGCCAAAGGGCGGAATCTCTGTGCACGACGTGCTTTACATACTTGTCCTTGTCCTTGTGAATGTTACATGTACCGTGCCATGTTAATCGTTTCTATGCCATGCTCACCTGCCATGCTATAATTCATGTCATGTTAAAACTGCTGTTTACTTTACTTGCTGCTCTTATCGCATAAAATGTCATGTCATACTATATTCTAGAACTGCTAGGTTGTTTCTACTGGTCTTTAGTTTCCTTGCACAAAGTCTTGTAGACTTTGCTGACATGTGCCCCTTCTCTTTGGGTGACGCATGTTAGTTGCTGAGCCGGAGTCTACTGTTGATGGCGACGAGTTCGTGGAGTTCGTGCCCGATCCCGTTGCTGACGTCGAGTACGAGGACACCGGTGACCAGTCCTAGTGTTCCTTCGCAGTTCTTCCTTTAGTTGTTGTTGTTTGTCGGTGAGTAGCACCTTTTTGTTAGTCGTTATCTTGTTGGCCATGCTGGGCCTTTGCTTTCAGACTCTTTTTGTTTGCCTGGTGGCATTTCTACGGTTGTTGAACTTTATCTGGACTTTTAATATTATCCGTCTCTTTCTATTATTGTTATCTTTGTTCCGTGTCACATTACAGGGACCTGCGTGTTTATTCCAGACGCTTTACAAGCTGGAGCCTCACAGCTCCAAGCCTAAGCGGGCCTCGTCTCGCCTCGCCTCCATTTTAGGGAAGCGGGTCGTGACAATATGAGGCCAAGGCCGTAGCGGAGCTTTCAAACAAATTTGACTCTCTCCACAAGGTGGTGGAGAGATTGGAGAAATATATCACCGAGCCACATGGAGCACCCTCTACATCTACGCCGGTAACCAATATGAGTGATTGGCAAGACCAATCTCAAGACATGTTTGTAGGAGGGGACAATGGAGAGGGAGCCTTGGAGCAAGTACAATATGTTGCGGGGAACTCCGGATATTGGGCCAACCCGGCCGCTAGAAACCATCCGGGCTTTTCATATGCAAATAATGATGGTGCTTTGAACCCGCCGCCACAACAACTTCCTCAAGCTCGGCCTCCACTACCACAACCTCAGTATCAACCGAGGGGTCCACCGCAACAAAATTAACTGCCAAGGCAACAAACGGGACCATATAGACCGCCCTGCTACAACCAAGGTTGGAGTGCTCCCAACCCACCTCAAGCTCAACCATGATCGGACCACGAAGCTAGGGTGGAGGAATTCATGGTGGACCAGAGAAAGATAAATGCTAAGTTGATGGCGGGACAAGATTCCCTAAGTACCGTCGTCGCTCAACTTGGAGAGCAACTTACGTTGCTCAACAAGAACACCCAACAATTGTCGTCTCAACCTGAGCCCAATCCACGGAGCAACACCGGACACATCAATGCGGTGGTTGCGGTTACAACAAGGGGCGGGAAGTATACCACTCCTGCAATGACCCAAAGCAAGCAACCCGTGGTGGAAATTTTGGAAGAAAAAGAGATGGCAATTGAAGAGGAGAGCCAAAAGGAGCCGATTGGAGAAGGAAATTCTAAAGTGGTGGAGCCACTTGATGAGCGCTGCTACATGCCACCGGTGCCGTTTCCACAATGGCTAGCTAGAGCCAAGATAGAGAAAAGGCTCGCCAAGTTCCTAGAATACTTGAGGGGAGTAAGCCTCAATATTCCTTTCTTAGATGCAATTGTGGAGATCCTATCTTACGCGAAGTTCTTGAAGGATTTGATTTTGGGAAAGAAAAGGAAGGAAAAAATCATGCTTGCAGAACAAGGAACTTGGTTTACCCGAAAGGAGAAGGAGCCGTCGAAATTGAAGGATCCCGGGAGTTTTTGCATCCCTTGCACACTAGTAGGCGTCCCTTTGCAAAAATCTCTAGTTGACTTGGGTGCGAGTGTGAGCCTTATGCCCCTTAGCATGTTCCGGAAATTGAACACGGGCACTGACTTGAAGCCGACCGACATGAGAATTCAACTTGCGGACAGTCGGATTACTAGGCCGATAGGGATCGTAGAGAATATTCCACTCCAAGTTCCGGGAGGGATATGCTTGCCTTGTGATTTTGTCATAATGGACGTCAAGGAGGAGGGCGACACTTCGCTCATACTTGGACGCCTGTTCCTCGCAACCACCGATGTTATCGTCGACGTGCGTGAAGGAACTCTATCCTTGATGTCGGGAACATAGAAGTCGAGCTTCACATACCCAAGGCCATGAAACATATGCCCTATCACGAGGAGTTAGATTATGTGGATCTCCTCGATGAAGTTATTGAAGAAGCAATCCCCCACTCTATTAGTGCTCTCCATGACGATGGCTTCGAAGAAGGCCAAGCTTCGGGTGAAGAAGAGAAGTTGGAGGACCCTCCAGATAGCTCCACGGATGGTGATGAAGGCGACGCTGATGTTGCAAGAATACGAGAGCTTTGCAAGCTCTCAAAGGTCAAGAATCTAAAGAAAGCTCCACCGAATGGAAGATCGGTGTCTGATCGCTTCAAAATGCAACCCTAGAGCACAACCTAGTATGGCGCAAATGCACGGAGATAAATCCCCGGCAACGGTGCCAAAAACTTGATCGGCCCCGGATACACACCCGGAGAACGATTGTAGTTTTACCGCAAGTGCACGGTCAAGTGGCGAGCAGGTATCGAACACGAGGAGGTGGTGTTGGTTCCAATCTATCCTAGGTTGGATCGACTACGAATGTCTTATTGGTGGAGATGGTTATGGAATAATATAATGGAAATGGTGTTGGATGTCGGTGTCGGTGATACAGATGTTGGGTAAAATATCGATTCAAATATAATATAATAGAAGTGTCTAGGGCTAGGGAATTCCCACTACGGATCGTCATACATCATTGTAAATAGTGAATCTCAATATTACTAGACTTGCATTGAGGTGAACTAGTCGTAACTGAATATAGAACCAAGCTCACGCTCTCGCGCTATTGCCGGTCTATAGCAACCTAGATTAGAGCCCAATCTCATGCAAACCCTAACCTAAGCCACTAGCATGAAGATCGACGTCATCGTTCAATCACTCCTCGAGCCCACTCTCGTGCAAACTCGAGTTACGATCTAGGTTATGATAGTTCGTATTCGTCCAATCTCTTGCAAACGAATATGTGTATAGATTTACAATTAAAAATCCTAGCTTTGGTCCAATCTCTTGCAAACCAAATCTAGAGAAACCCAATTGTAAACCTAAATCAAATGTCTAGGCCTTCCCATCGATTAGAATCCAATCTCTTGCAAACCCCAAGCGATGGAAATCCCTAGCTATCCGTAGTAAATGAATCACAACCTAACCTCCTAGCAATTCTAGCAATTTAGAAATTCATTCCTCACAAATATGAAATTAGATCCATAGGGTTCATCCCCAAACCCTAGAACAACAAATCTACTCTAGCATAGCAATAAGGATATGAGAATCAATAGAAATCATTGCTTGAATACAAAAAGATAGAAAAACAAAGATTCAAATAAAAAGAAGAAAATACTTAGCTTGATGAAGATCTTCAATCCAAAATACAAGCTTTTAGATCCAAGAGGGGGCCTAGGGCATGGCCTAACCTCTAAAATAATCCTAAGAAAAACATATGGGGGCTAAGAAAACATAATGGGGACCCCCTCTAATGGTGGCTACAAAACCCTTAAATACTCCCCCAAAACCCTAGCAAGAAACCCTAGAAAACCCCTCAAATTCGTGCCCAAAAACAGCCCAAACCGCAACTTAAAATCTGGGCCCGCCGCCGACTCGGCCGAGTGGAAAATTTGACTCGGCCGAGTGGAAATTCCTGCACTACAGCATCAACTTGCAGAAATTCTCCAGATTTCATCCGACCTCCGATTGGCACGTTCTTGGCGGCGTTGGAACCGTCATGAAGTCTACTATCCATAAAAAATATGAGAAAAATACTTTAATTGCTGGAATGATATCAGATTTCAAAAGAGTGGGAGGCTATCTGAAAATCTGGGCGCTGCGTGTCCTCGGCATCACTCGGCCGAGCGGACTTCTCAACTCCATCGAGTGGGCTTCTCTACTCGGCCGAGTGACAGACCCTGTAAAATTCCAGTAAGTCGGGGGGTCTTGGGGGTCTGTCTTCAGAGGTGACTCGGTCGAGTGGCTTTACTCACTCGGCCGAGGTGCATTCGGTACTCGGCCGAGTCGGAACTCGGGAGCTGACTGACGGATTACAGTAACTTCGGGATTTTTGCTTGCCGTCGTCGAGATGCCACTCGGGCGAGCGGTGTCTCTATGCTGGTCGAATGGTCTGGCGATGCTCGGTCGAGTGCACGCTGATATTCAATCTACTGCGTGTCCGATCTGGCCGGCTGAGCGGGCTTCTTTGCTCGGCCGAGTGACTCCTTCACTCGGCCGAGTGGCATGCTAAAAATACCCAATCTTCATCATTTCGCTTCCTCGTCGCTCCTACAGAGTTCCTTCTTCTTCCACCCGTCTCCCATCGCCAAATAGCCCTTAAAAGAGCCTTGGGTGACGCTCCGGAGTGGGTGCAAGTCCCTTAAGCTCATTTTTGCTCCCGATCGCTCCATATTTCCTGAAATCCGACAAAAACAAGAAATAGTGAAAAGTAACGCAATATCGTCGAATACTCGTGAAAATCGCAATATGAGCAATCGAAATGGCGTGAAAACATGCAGAAAAAAGGTGTAAAATATGGACCGATCAAAATCCCCCAAGCTTACCTCTTACTCGTCCTCGAGGAAGATAAGTAGAGAGGCGAACTCCTGAGATGAAAATAAAGAAAATGAAATGAAAAAGAAAGAACACAAGGTGGAAGGGGTCGCTAGATTATTTTCTCAGATCTCAAGCCATAAGCTACACATCACGATAACTTGGAAAATACGAATCACATGCTATAAGGATTTCAAATCTTACTTAGACATGGTACTTGCAAGCTTTTAAGAACAATAAGAAGGACTCTCTAAATTCATACAATCAATTCATATCCACATCACGCATTTCATAGAGTTTAATATACAAATGTTGGCGATGCACTTTTCAATCAAAAGTTATAAATGAAGTATATAAGATACACACCAAGCATGCAATAGAGAATAGAATAAGAGTCATGGCATTCACATATTTATTTCAAATCATGAAAAATCTCCATATCTAATATATTTCGCAAAGTCTAAGAATTATCGAATATTCACATTCATGCACGTCTCCACTCTAATGTCATACTCACTCATATGGTCAAATGAATTCACCCCCCCAAGCTTAGCTTGCGGCATCGCATCTAAAGGAATATGATAGTGGAAAATGGGATTTATGCCTTGGTTTTCCCAATTATTTTGTGGCTCCAATAATAAGATAGAGAAACATTTTTCTTTTTTTTCTTTTTGAACTATTTGTTTCTCATTTTTCTTTTTGGATTTTTGTAGGAGCTATATGATTTGTATTTTTGGCTTTTGGCTCCTTGTTAGCTTTTTGGACTTTTTGGAGCTAACTTTTCTTTTGTGGGGATTTTCGGGAAATAGATGCGACATAAGTAGCTTTAGGAGGTGAACTCAAGTGACATGTAGAGAATAAAAAGATATATGTGGAGAAAGAAATAATGTAACACTCGGTTCACTCTAAGATGTGCACGAACGGTTCAATAAAATAATCCTTCAACTAAAACTCATATGTAAGCATGGATATTCTCAATCATTTCAATAAATAGTGAAGTCAAGCAGTAAAGTTTACAACCATATCAGGCATGCAACAGAAGGTGAATTAAGACAATAAAACTGATGCTTCAGATATACTAATGATGCGTGAATCTTGGTGCATTTCCAACAAAAGCATACTAAACACTAATCAATACATTCAGCTTCAATTAATATCATGCATTCATATAGAGGAATCATCAAAAGAATATATAAGCAAGCACATGGATAGTAGGACTATGAAATACTTTAAGTAGCATGGCAAGGAATAATAAGCATCGTGATGGCTACTAAAGCAATAAGAGATATCATCATAAGGAACAAATCTAGCAAAAGGAGGAAAAGAAAATAAAGAAATAGAAAATAAAAGAGAGGAAAGAAAAGAAAAACAAGCACACAACATGATGCATGACCACACATAAAAGGAAAATAAGATGGAAAAATCAAAAAGATGATGCAAAAATTTTGAAATTTTTTTTTAAAAAAAAAATCCTAAAATAAAGTAAAAATGCAACTAATGCATCTAAATGGCATGGAAATGCACTCCCCCAAGCTGAAACTTCACATTGTCCTCAATGTGATCATAGTGGAAGAATATGAGGAACAACGATAATAATAGGGGGTGAATGAAAAATGATGAAATGAATGACATGAAATCCTAATGCAACTTCATGCACATACAATGATGCATGAGAGCGCTTTCCCCCAAGCTTATACCAAACAATCCTATTCAAATGACTCGATCAAAAATATCATGGCTTCGCAAAGCGTGATCAAGTTAAATGAATAAGAAAGTGAGTATTCACTTGAAAGAAATGCTCGATGGTGGTGAGCAAAAGGATGTGGCGTAACAAAATATGGAGAGGGGAATTAATATATATATTGGGTTTGGGGTGTAAAAGATTTTTGTTGCCGTCATATGAGGTGATATTTATTCAAGCAAATCAATACGGTCCTCTCGCTATCGAGAGGATTCGTGTTTATTGAAAGCATAAAATTTTCTACACTACTGGATTGATATCACCTATATCAAAAGGCGGATCCAGTATCTTTGCTGGTGCAGGCAATTGCTCCAACTGCTCCTTCCGTGGCTCTGCCAGGCGCACATGTCCACGAACTCCATCAGATTCCAGCAATGCGGCTCCCAGCATCTCTCCAAGGACTCCACCTGTACCCTGCAAGAGATAAGCTGCATCAATCTGATGTGGATAATTCTTCCCCAAAATAAATGTATTCCAAAGAGGGTCATCAACATAAGTATTTAAAATTAAAAACGGTTGACAACACTTCCCTGGAAATAAATCTCTACTCTCGTGTACCACGTCAATCAACTCCACATTGTTCGCCTCAGGTTGTTCAGGTAGCTCGGGCATATAAGCGTAGGTCTCATCAGGCAGCTCCTCATCATCATCAGACTTATCCCATCGCACCTCCTGATCATATTCAATAGCGTCCATGGGTGCTAACTCCTCGCTCTCCTCCTCGTATATGTCCCATCGTACCTCTTGATCGTATGTACATGAATCCTTGAAAATGCACGATGAGTCGCCAAAATCTGAATCATAAAAAACATCATACACGGGAGGAGAATCAAATGTAGGAGATGAGGGAGTACAGAGATCTCCCTGAAGGGGAGCCATAAGCTCTGTGGGATTGTCCTCAACATCAGTTGAAGCGTGGTCCTCGGAGGGATGCTCAGCCTCTGTAGAAGGTGGGGATGGCTGCGGTAGCTCGAAAGGAGGGGGCACAATTCGGGCTTCATCTGTGTGCAGATGTCATCGTCCAAAGTCACGTCCTCCTCGATGGTCTGCTCCATTACTATATGCATGACCTCCACAATAATATCCTCTGATGGTATAGGCTGCTCTGACTCAGGTGGGTGGCAGGGGGAGGCGACGCCGGCATAAGGTGGCTCTATAGGCTCATGTATCTCGACCATGGTGTAAAAATGGGTCTTGTGCCCCTCAATTAGAGTGTAGACTCCATCATCAATTGTGCCTGTGGAAGAGATACAATGAGTAATAAAGTTTTGAAATTCAAGCTCAAAAGGATCACATGCCGTTATTGTCAATGGACCGGAATTTCGAACTATGTCGACAATGCTTCTCAATAGGTCCGTGTACGTGTCCTCCTTTGACAGCTCAGATGTCTCTATTTGTGGAGTGTTGATGGTGTAAAGGTGGATATGATCACCTTCAAGTGAAGCATACACTCCATCTATGATAGTACCTGCGTTAGAGACATTAGCCATAACAAAATCGATGAATACTTGGTCATATGGTTTACTTACCGTAATGGTTAGTGAACCGGTAGATCGAGCATCATCTATCATGTGCTCCAAGGCTGCTGCCAGCTGTAGATCACTAAACTTTCCCACTTGCATCCTCTTCAAAAACTCCCGTGAGGGTCCCTTTAGCCTTCTAGTGAAGATATCAAATAGCGTGGAGTCATTCCACTCATGGTCTGACTCCGTCTGGAACATATCTAACATTCCTTCAAACCTAGACAAGGCTTCCCCGAAGGATTCTCCATCAGCCTGATAGAATGCAGCGAGATATATGTAGGATTGTATAGAGCCCGCTCGCATTTTCTTTGGAAGCACCATCGCTGCAACAACTATACCTGATCAATCAAAGTAAACAACCTGGAAAAGACGTCAGTGGTACAAAGTGAGATAAAGATAATAATAGTAGCAGGTGGTGGGGAGAAAAAAAATCTCTCTCAATGTTTTTATTTTTTTTTGTTTTTTTGTTTTTTAATGTAATCTAATCAACCTAATTGTGACAAATTGGCACCCAACGGGAAACACCTCCCCGGCAACGGCGCCAAAAACTTGATCGCTTCAAAATGCAACCCTAGAGCACAACCTAGTATGGCGCAAATGCACGGAGATAAATCCCCGGCAACGACGCCAAAAACTTGATCGACCCCGGATACACACCCGGAGAACGATTGTAGTTTTACCGCAAGCGCACGGTCAAGTGGCGAGCGGGTATCGAACACGAGGAGGTGGTGTTGGTTCCAATCTATCCTAGGTTGGATCGACTACGAATGTCTTATTGGTGGAGATGGTTATGGAATGATATAATGGAAATGGTGTTGGATGTCGGTGTCGGTGATACAGATGTTGGATAAAATATCGATTCAAATATAATATAATAGAAGTGTCTAGGGCTAGGGAATTCCCACTACGGATCGTCATACATCATTGTAAATAGTGAATCTCAATATTACTAGACTTGCATTGAGGTAAACTAGTCGTAACTGAATATAGAACCAAGCTCACGCTCTCGCGCTATTGCCGGTCTATAGCAACCTAGATTAGAGCCCAATCTCTTGCAAACCCTAACCTAAGCCACTAGAATGAAGATCGACGTCATCGTTCAATCGCTCCTCGAGCCCACTCTCGTGCAAACTCGAGTTACGATCTAGGTTGTGATAGTTCGTATTCGTCCAATCTCTTGCAAACGAATATGGGTATAGATTTACAATTAAAAATCCAAGCTTTGGTCCAATCTCTTGCAAACCAAATCTAGAGAAACCCAATTATAAACCTAAATCAAATGTCTAGGCCTTCCCATCGATTAGAATCCAATCTCTTGCAAACCCCAACCGATGGAAATCCCTAACTATCCGTAGTAAATCAATCACAACCTAACCTCCTAGCAATTCTAGCAATTTAGAAATTCATTCATCACAAATATGAAATTAGATCCATAGGGTTCATCCCCAAACCCTAGAACAACAAATCTACTCTAGCATAGCAATAAGGATATGAGAATCAATAGAAAGCATTGCTTGCATACAAAAAGATAGAAAAACAAAGATTCAAATAAAAAGAAGAAAATACTTAGCTTGATGAAGATCTTCAATCCAAAATACAAGCTTTTAGATCCAAGAGGGGGCCTAGGGCATGGCCTAACCTCTAAAATAATCCTAAGAAAAACATATGAGGGCTAAGAAAACATAATGGGGACCCCCTCTAATGGTGGCTACAAAACCCTTAAATACTCCCCCAAAACCCTAGCAAGAAATCCTAGAAAACCCCTCAAATTCGTGCCCAAAAACAGCCCAAACCGCAACTTAAAATCTGGGCCCGCCGCCGACTCGGCTGAGTGGAAAATGTGACTCGGCCTAGTGGAAATTCCTGCACTGTAGCATCAACTTGCAGAAATTCTCCAGATTTCATCCGACCTCCGATTGGCACATTCTTAGCAGCGTTGGAACCGTCATGAAGTTTAATATCCATAAAAAATATTAGAAAAATACTTTAATTGCTGGAATGATATTAGATTTCAAAAGAGTGGGAGGCTGTCTGAAAATCTGGGCGCTGCGTGTCCTCGGCATCACTCGGCCGAGCGGACTTCTCAACTCCGTCGAGTGGGCTTCTCTACTCGGCCGAGTGACAGACCCTGTAAAATTCCAGTAAGTCGGGGGTCTTGGGGGTCTGTCTTCAGTGGTGACTCGGCCGAGTGGCTTTACTCACTCGGCCGAGGTGCATTCGGTACTCGGCCGAGTCGGAACTCGGGAGCTGACTGACGGATTACAGTAACTTCAAGATTTTTGCTTGCCGTCGTCGAGATGCCACTCGGGCGAGCGGTGTCTCTATGCTCGGTCGAATGGTCTGGCGATGCTCGGCCGAGTGCACGCTGATATTCAATCTGCTGCGTGTCCGATCTGGCCGGCCGAGCGGGCTTCTTTGCTCGGCCGAGTGACTCCTTCACTCGGCCGAGTGGCATGCTAAAAATACCCAATCTTCATCATTTCGCTTCCTCGTCGCTCCTACAGAGTTCCTTCTTCTTCCACCCGTCTCCCATCGCCAAATAGCCCTTAAAAGAGCCTTGGGTGACGCTCCGGAGTGGGTGCAAGTCCCTTAAGCTCATTTTTGCTCCCGATCGCTCCATATTTCCTGAAATCCGACAAAAATAAGAAATAGTGAAAAGTAACGCAATATCGTCGAATACTCGTGAAAATCGCAATATGAGCAATCGAAATGGCGTGAAAACATGCAGAAAAAAGGTGTAAAATATGGACCGATCAGTGTCACCGGCCAAGAAGAAGATAGGAACAAGCTCTATGTTGAGGGACTTATCCCCCAACATTACCCATGATGAGGGGGCGTCGAGGAAGACCGATGATCATCACGACCCAAATCCAAGCGGCCGTCCCGACAAGTTCGGCGGGCGCATCTCGTATGCGCCCAATATCGCGAGCTAAACGAATATCTAAAGGGGTCGAGCTCATGACCTTAAACAAGCGCTTGTCGGGAGGCAACCCGACGGTTTTTGCATTATTTTTATTTGATTTTCATTTTTGGTTTAGCCTTTTATTAGTTTTTAGAGTTTTATGTCTATGAAAATAGTGACAACGTGTCTTAATTTTCATGACAGGAGAATGAGAAAGGGATATCAATCATCTGGAGGATGATCGAGGCAAGGAAGAGCGCTCCAGGAACGCGCTCAGGCCTTAGGAGGAGGAAGAAACAGAATGGAGGCAAAAAAACAGAGACCGGAGCAAAAACGAAGAGACGTTGCAGAAAACAGCACATCACTCGGCCGAGTAGCATATGCCACTCGGCCGAGCAAAGACTCCACTCGGCCGAGTGGAGCACAAAATAGGGAAGTTTCTGCAGACCAACTCTCTGTCACTTTCTGTAACTTTTAGCGTTAATTTCCACTCGGTCGAGTACCTTACCACTCGGCCGAGTGAAACAGATACCCTCCTAGCTTAGAAATTGCTGAGTGGCGGAGCCACTCGGCCGAGTGGAGTTTATCCCTTCGGCCGAGTGAACCAAAGCCACTCGGTCGAGTCGTAAGTGGCGAGGAGAATTTTGAAATTTTTTTTCATTTATGCCACTCGGCCGAGTGAAATTTTCACTCGGTCGAGTCGTAACAATTTCTATATAAGTGAAGCGAAGTGGGCGCGGATTTCAAAACACCAAAAAATCCCAATTCCGCCCGAGCCCGCTGTCGCTTGGGCCTCCCTTGCCCGTTGCGACACCTACCGCGCCCGAGCCGACCTCCCATCGTCGGCGATCGCCCACCCCTCGACCGTCGATGATCGGCCACCACCCCCCTCGCCAGCACCGGCCGCCACCGCCTCCGATCGCCCATTTTTCAAACCAAAACTCCCATTTCTCCCCGTTTCTCTTGATTCGTACGCCCGTAAACCCCAAATCCAAATTAACTTTCATATCTATCTATTATCCCCTATCTCCCCCATACATATTGAATATTATCCGCTGATTTGATCGTTTGATTTGTAGGCTAGCTTGGGGGAGCTTTGGGGAGTTTTTGGACGCGCATTGAGCTTTGCGGCGGAGGCGTCTCTTCGCACACACTACTTATTGCTCTTGCGGCATGTTCAGGTACACTTGTTCCATCATTTAGCACGTCGCTGTATTTATTTGGTTGGGACACGTCTCGCGACACACATGCCGCTGCGCATTAGGCCACGTACACGGGGAGCCTCTTCAAAGCGGAAGAGGACCGATGATCCCGGTCCCTCTTCCGTTAGGGAGGACTCCACTCCACCTAGCCCGCCACCGCCACTGCCACCTATACAGCCTATCCCTGCTGATCATGTCCCTCCACCCGCTCCCGCCATCGGGCCGATGGGGATTACGTTTTGAAATGACGCACACCTCGCCAGATTCGAGCGTATCTGTCATCGCTCGATAGTACCCTCTAGGTTTGCACACCTAGCCGACCTTGACCGGCTAGGGGTACTCGAGGGGCTTCTCACATTGTACGACAACGTGGGATGGCGTGATTTTCTGTCGGTGTCGGCGGATACCTACATCCGTCCGACACTAGAGGTCCTTAGTTCTATTGACCGGACCCCTGGAGGATGCACATTCCGTTTGATGGATCGAGAGTGCGAGATCACTCTCGACATGCTTAGAGCATTCTTCCAGTGGCCCGCCGTCACTGTCCCTAACCGCGCCTACGCTCCCACATACATCCCACCCCGTCGTTCGACACCCGCACCTTCTGGACGCGAATCACGGGATCCCCACTTGCCGTTGACCCTAGTAGGGCCAAGGCCTCAGCTATCCTCCACCCCTGCCTCCGCATTGCACAGTGCCTCATGGTGACTACTTTCCTAGCGAGGTATGATCCCGGGACCATGTCTATGCCAGAGCTCTACATGCTCTATGCGATGACTCGTCCTAGGGTTCTGGATAAGGGTAGCGACGACTTGGTCCCCGCCGTCGAGATTGACATTGCTAGTTGGTTTTTGGACCGCATCATCATTTCGATGAGCGCTCGCTCACCTATCTGTTGCGGCAGTCTGATCACTCTTTTGGCCCTTATGACCGGCGTGGACCTACCTGACGACTTGCATCGAGCTCCGGGCCCCACTTCACTTTCGATAGATGTTATGGCCCGGATGAAGATGCTTCATCCTCACGGTAGCCAGCACTGGGTGTGGTTGCACGGTCCCTTTAGCGCTGACTACATGGTTCTTCCGAGCCCTGCTCAGACACATATTGGACCGGCACACGGGGACTGGATTCCAGCGATGGATCTCCTCATCCCCGCTGCCTACGTGCTTGAGCCCAAGGATGCTGAGCAGGATGCCCCTGCACCACCTGTTGATCCAGTGATCCCCCAGCCTGCCCCTGCACTGTCTGCACCTCCCGACACCTCTGTCCACATGTCTGTTAGTGTCGGGAGCACTTTAGCTGAGTCCACCACCGCCACCACCACCACCACTGAGCCTATGTCCGTTGAGCCTATCACCTCTCTGAGTCCCGAGCATCCCACCACCATTTTAGAGAGCGGCGAGACCTCCTTTACCGCCGCAGTGGCGGTTCTGTCCTCACTTTTGTCCACGGCCACCCCGACCGTTGGCCCGTCGAACCCCACTGCCGCGGTCTTTTACAAGAGCGTCGTGACATCTGTCCCCACTTCTGCGTCACTGACCTCTCCTGCTGTCTCGTCGCCCATTTTGACTTCCGCTGCTGCTGCTGCTTCTGCTTCTGCTTCGATCCAGCCTGCGTCCCAGCCTCACACCGAGGCTGGGCATCCCTTAGTGAGCACAGCACCCCTTCCACACTTTCCTGCTGGCCCCGTCATCTACACTGCCCGCCAGAGACAACCCCGCACCTCACCCGTTAGACCTGTGCGTCCCTCTGCTCCACCACCCACCGACACTCTAGTTCAGAGCATTCGTGCTCTTGAGGGGGCTGTTAGTGGACTCAGAGGGGACTTTAGGGCTCTCTCCGCCACAGTAGGTTCCTTGCAGACCCACGTCTCCATCCTTCCCGATATTCAAGCTTGCCTGAACCAGATTCTGGCTCGTCTGCCACCACTGCCCCCTCCCACCCAGCAGATACCACGCCCACCACCTCCACCACCACCTCCGCCACAGGACGGTGCTGGTGCAGTGTCACCACCAGCTTATGCACACTCTTGATGCCTATGATATTTTTGTCGTTTTGCTGCCCGTTTGTTCTTGGGCCTGGTGATATTTTTTGCCCCCCCTCCTCCACGTACTACTTTGGTGCCTTCCTGATCATATCTTTTTGTATCTTTTTGGGAGTGAGGGAGAGACTTTTTGGGGACACTTATATCTGCACCATACAAATCTTTGCATGCATCACATTCATTCACATCTTATTTTCCTTTTCTTTTTCTTTCTTTTTCATCATGCATGCATCCTCACCCACCCCACCCATTTCACGTCTCTCGGTGTACCACACTTTGCACATTGAGGACACTGTGCACTTCAGCTTGGGGTAGTGAGTTCTCACACTTTTTATTTTTGCCACCCTTTATTTTTGATTTCTCACATTTTCTTTCCACTTTTGCACTTATTTTCACCACTTTTTCATTTTTTTATCATGCATCACGTTTTCTTATCTTTTTTGAGTGTGTTGCATTGTATATATAGCTCTATTTTCTTTTATCCTTGTTTCTTTCATCTTTTGCTAGAGATGATTTTTCTGTGATGATGATGACGTGGTGTTAGCTTATCCCTATGTGCATGCTATTTTGTCACGTCATAGCTTTTGTTTCAGATATCATATGCTATGTCCTGCTTTGCATTTGAAATAGTAACCCACTCTTTTCCTGTATGAATGTGGATGAAATTCTGTTATTAACCGATGTCTGATGATTCATATGTATGCTTTTCATAGAAAACACACCAAGCTTCGCGCATTGATTGCTTATATTTGGAGTACTGCTTTTCTCTCTCACATCACTTCTTATTGCATGAATTGTACGCTTTACTTTCAGGTTGATTGAATGTTTGCTAGGACGATATATCTGGACTAGTTTACTTTTTGAGATTAAACTGAGTAGATTATATTACTCTGCTGAAAGTTGTCATGCACGTCCTATAGAGTGAACCGAGCGATACATTTATTTCTTTCTCCACATATCTTGAGCATCATTTCTCTATTTGATATTCATTGGTGAATTCCCCCCTTAGCAAGTCTATTATCGGTATTTCTCCCGCTATTAATTTTCATGCTCCAAATCCCCAAAATCAAAAAGAAAAAAATATACCTGTATATCCTTCTCTCTTTTGATTTGGGATCGCTTATGTATATATGTTTATCAAAAAAAAGAGAGAAAAATTGAGAAAAAGAAAAAAAAGAGAAAAGAAGTTTGTAAACGATCCCAGCTCATACTTTTTCTCTCTTTCTTCCCTCTTTTGTTTTTGTTTTTACTTTTTCTTGGAGCTTCAAAAGAAATGGGGAATGTACATATTGATTTGTTTATGCCGCCACGCTTCTGAATAAGCTTGGAGGAGAGGATCCAATGATGTGTGAGAGAGTGACTACTTGACGGTGCATGACAACCTAGGCTAAGTAATCTTCTATACTCGGTGAGATTGCTAAAGTTTCACGAAATCCAGAAATCGACACCTAGCATTCGTTTCATGAAAACCGTACTCTTCTATTCTTACTATTCCATATCGTGTGATACCTCTTATACTCCTTATAGAAAGCATTCAATTGAAAAGTGTGTGATCTATGGTTATGCATACTGCTTTAGATGCTTCAGACGATGTTAATCCTAGAATGATTCCATATTTCATGCTATTTTGATATTTTGGGGTTTTCTATTTCGAATGCATTATTATACTATGATATCGAGATAAAAGTCTGTGACATGTGTTTTATATTCGATGTATGCTATATGAGTAAATAAAACCCACGTCCTGAGAAAAATTATCTAGCATCCCCCTTCATCGCTTTCTATTCTCTTCTTATTTTTATCTCTATTTTCCTTCTTTTCCATTATTTTGCCCGTCAGGTTTACTTTTTACTAATCTTCCTCGAGGACGAGTAAGAGGTAAGCTTGGGGGATTTAGATCACTTCGTATTTTACACTCTTTTTCTGCATGTTTGCATGCCACTTTGATCGCTCATATCGTGTTTTTCACGATTATTTGACAATATTGCGATGCTTTTCACGATTTCTTGTTTTTGTCGTATTTCAGGAGATATGGAGCGATTCGGAGTGATTTTGAGATCAAGAGGATTTGCACCCACTCCGGAGTGTCACCCAAAGCTCTTTTGAGGGCTATTCGGCGATGGAAGACGAGTGGAAGAAGAATGAACATCGTAGGAGCGACGAGGAAGCGAAAAGATGAAGATTGTGCATCTGCAGCATCTCACTCGGCCGAGTGAATCACTCACTCGGCCGAGCAAGAAGACCACTCGGCCGACCAGACCGGACACGCACCACAGAAGGAAATCAACGTGCACTCGGCCGAGTGACGATAGTCCACTCGGCCGAGTATGAAGATCCCCTCGCCCGAGTGGCATGGGAATTTCCACCATCAAAAGAGGCCGACTTACTGTAAAAGTACAGGCGATTTCAGAGTTTCGACTCGGCCGAGTACTGAATGCCCCTCGGTCGAGTGAGTAAAGACACTCGGCCGAGTCACTTCCAAAGACAGACTCCCGAAAATCCCCAACTTACTGTAAATGTACAGGGTTTGTCACTCGGCCGAGTGACATTTGTCACTCGGCCGAGTGAGCTGCCCCGCCTGCTGCGTAAACTGCGATTTCTGGGCTGTGCATGGGTATTTTTGTCACGATTTTTTGGGCGATTTTGAGGGGTAATTAAACCCAGTTTTTGCCCTAGTTTGGGAAATTTTTTTGATACTTTTGGTAGCCTTTTTAGAGAGTTTTTTTAGATCATTAGATTTAGCTTTTCTCTTGGAGATTAAAAGGTTATTTTTGTTGGATGCTATTGGGTTCTCATTGGTTTGTCTCTTTTCTTATCAAAAACTCTATTTTTGTTGATAATTTCTCTATTGCAATGAATTGTGCTGAATTTGTCATTGATTTTCTTATGAATTGCATGAAGATGTAGTTTTATCGTCTTAGGGCATATGGATGAACCCTATGAACCCTATTTCTAAATTGTGATGAATTGGTGAAATTCTTGCTAGAATTGATTAGGGTTAGGTCGGAATTGATTAATTACGAATGGCTAGGGATTCATATCGATTGGGATTTGCAAGAGATTGGGTCCCAATTGGTAGGAAGCCCTAGAAATTCGATTTAGATTTACGATTGGACTTCTCTAGAATTGGTTTGCAAGAGATTGGGCCAAAGCTAGGATTTTTAATCGTGTTTCTATACCAATATCCGTTTGCAAGAGATTGGACGGGTAGGAACTATCTCAACCTAGGTCGTAGCTCGAGTTTGCACGAGAGTGGGCTCGAGATACGGTTGAACGACGATGTCATTCTTCACACTAGCGGCTTAGGTTAGGGTTTGCAAGAGATTGGGCCCTACCCTAAGTTCGCTATAGAACGGCAATAGTGAGAGAGCGTGAGCTTGGTTCTACATTTGGTTGCGACTAGTTCACCTAAAATTCAAGTCTAGCAATGATGTAACCTACGAATCAAAACGATGAGATACGGTCCATAGCGGGGATTCCCTATCCCTGGGCGCTTTATTTTATTGATATTTCTATCGACATTCGAACGATTGTGATAATTTTACCCCAAACTACTCTCGACCATTTTGATAGCTAGGTGATTAGAAGGAGACACTGTCATTGTTCCTCCCTGAGTTCGATACCCGCTCGCCGCTATACCGTGCGCTTGCGGTAAGATTACGAGTCGCTTGTCCTGGGTGCGTGTGCATACCGGGGCACGATCACCGCCTTCAATCCCCGTTCGAGTGATGGTAGTGCAACGGGCGACTGGCTGGTGGGCTTTGACCGAGTCTATATCGGGCTTCTCTTGTGGGCCTTAACCTCCGTCGGTCAATTCATCTCGAGTGCCGGCCCAATGATTCAACACATACATATATACATGGATAGGTGTATTTGTATATTATACTGAAAGTGTATAGATCTATTAATGTTATTTGGCAGTGTATGCAGTGATACATATGTATTGTATGATAGCATATCTACGCATATGGATATTATGTAGGTATGTGTATATATGATTATATGTATGGATATAAAATGAATGTTTAAAGATGTTATGTAGAGATATGTTATAGGTGTATATATCTATATGAGACAATTGGATAGGTGCATACATATGTATGGGTAGCTGTGAATGTGTATATAGGTGTATGTGTTCGTATGTATACTTATTTGTGTGTAATTTAGTTTTTATCATTGTAGGGATATTTGTATCGTTATATATGTATATATAGTTTGTATAGTTGTGGTATGCAAAACTCTGTATATGCATATATGGATGTAGTTGTGGAGTATAGATATGAGTATGTGTATATGTTTATATAACTAAGATAGTGTGTATATGTCCCATATATGTGTATGTTGTGTCCAAGTGTGTGAATATATTTGGTGAGATACTTGGACGTGTGTTGTACATATCTTGTGGCGTGTATAATAATGTGATTGTGATTGAATATGTATATATCTAGTTTATTATGTAGTGTAGGACCCTTAGACATATCCGACCTTCAATAAGATCCTTCACTATGAAAGTTTGAGGACAGACTTTATTTTAAGGTGGGTAGAATGTCATGCCATGTTGGTATAGTACATGTATTCTACTATATAATCTCTATGTGTGTATGTATGCATGAAGCTACTTGGGTGTAAGTATATGGTTGCCTATAAGTGTAAGACATGTGGATATAATTGTATGTGGCATGAGTGCCTAAGTGTAGTAGATAAATAGGGAGGTATTCTAGTTGGGTGTAGATGCATGTGTATATGGAGGGCTAGGTGTCTGTATATGTGATGTATGGATGTGTGCATGTTGTGTGTAGTAGGATAGTGTGTGTGTGTGTGTGTGTGGATGTGTGGATGTATGTAGTGTGTGTGTGCATGGGTGTGTATGGGGTGTGTAGGATGGCTAGTGTGAATGGGGGTATGTAAGAGGGCTTAGTGTGAAAAGGGGTCAGTGTCTTGGATGTGGGCTTAGTGTGAAAAGGGTTAAGCTTGGGCTTGGTGTGAAAAGGGTTAAGGTTAGTAGCAAACTTGTAAATACCTAGAATAGTGAAGGATATTTTGGTCATTTGACTCTATGGAATATTCCTAATAATATTTTATTCTTGCAAGAGAAGAGAAAAGAAAAAGAAAAGAAAAGAAAGGAAAGGAAAGGAAAAATCTACAAAAGAAAACAATCTCTCATTCTTCTTCTCTCTTCCTTCTTCTTATGTTTTCTTCCTCTCATTTTCCTTTCTCCTCTCCTCCTCTCTCTCCCATGGCCAAAATTCTTCATGGGAAAAAAAGAGAGAAGAAAAGAGAAAAAAAGGAGAAGAGAAGAAGAAGAAGAAGAAGAAGACGACGACGACGACGAGCAAGAAGAAGAAAGAAGGAGGTGGGGTTTCAATGCAAGATAGAGTCTTTTGGAGCCTTGAAGCTCGAAAAAGGGATGAGCCATAGAAAGGAGAAATCTTGAAGGGTTTATGGAGACAAGATACTAGCTTGAGGTAGGGAACCTAACCTCTATTGCATGTTATTCAACTTTAAGTTTTCCTATGAATCCCTTTACGTTTTTGGTGTCACTAATCTGTGTTGTTTTTGGAATACATATAACTTTCTTTTTAGTCATCCAAAAATTACAAAGTAATACATTTTGAAAATCTTGTTACGTTTGCTACAACTTTCATTTAGAAATCAAGTTCAAATTATGCATGTAATTGGACTTAAATTGCCGATTTCTATCATAGTATCAATTTCTGGCAGATTCTTCACCATGTTAGTTAACAAAGCATAACGTTCACTCCAGTTGTCCAAATAACTTAATTTAAGATAATCTGGAATCATAACTTAATTATCTACAAAGTTTATGTTGGGACCCCAATCAGAATCTGATTGTAAAATGATTGAATTAACTAATCTTTATTTCTATATTTATCAGTTTTAGGATAGATTTTGCACCCTTTATGGTACAAGCCATAACTATTAATCTAGATATCCTAAAATTACGGTTCTTATTAATATGAAACATTACTACATTTTCTACATTTTTCATTTAGAAGCTTATATCAAATTCTATTTACAATTGTTGTTGTGATGTGGTTGTTGTGGATTCATGCTATGAAGTTATCACCCTTGCATGTTATTAGTATAATTCATGCCATGCTTAATTGTTATTTTTACTCTTGTTGCTAGTTATCATTGTTGGTAATGGGAGAAAGGTCCATTATGTCATATCCTAATGAATTAATGTCCATGTTTGTTATGCCCACCATGTGTTTGTGAAAATGCCCACACAAAAGCAAGTTTAAGAAACATGAGAACTATCCATTGTACATTAAGGCCATGGGCCAAATTATAGATCGGTGATGTTGGAGGCATGTGTGGCATGTATCTGTAAGTTCTAAATTGTTGAGATGATGTGGATATGATAATGGGCATGGCACATGATGCATGACCCTTGCTTATGAAAGAAAGATATGGAATATATAAACGAAAGAGTAAGATAACATGGGCCAACGATAAGATTAACAATAAAATGTTCAGGGAATGTCTCAATCCTCTCTAAAAGGATGAGCTTGCAAGATGAGATTTGGGGGAATGCCTGAGTAAGGGCAGCCATACAGACTATACTAGAAGGTGGAGATTATTGACACCCACTCAGCTGCAGGGAGTGGTGTGACCCGTAGTATTTGTGGTTATTATTCTCACTTTCCTTACAGGGAGTGAACGGTTATGTGGTATTTATGGTAATGTGGACGATGTTCTCACTCCTGCCAGAGACGGGAGAGTTTGAGAGGCCTCGTTAACCCTACAGTGCTCGTGTACCACTAGCAGGGTAGTCTTTTTCCACCACACCTTAGGGTGAGGTCCAGGTCCTTATGTCCTATGTTTACCTAGGTTTCCAAATGCACATCAAGAAAATAAGATAATAAAACTGTACATAAGACACTTATAGTTCATGCACTTGTGGTTATTCCTTTTACTCGATATAGTTGTAATACGTACTTGCGTTCTCTGGCCATGCTTGTGATGTATTCTCCTATGAATGCGTTCATGTTTCCTTTCCTTATGTCATTATTGTAGCTTTTATGTTTCCATTTATGTTTCAATTCATAATGCCATAATATGTCATACATTGTAACTTGCATGATTTGTTGAATAAAATGTCTTAGGAGTTAAGCATTCCTACTGGACATGCTTTGATGTGTCCTCCCCTCTTTCCCCCAGGTAGTAGCAGGTGCAGCAGAGCGTGGCTTGGAGTTGGAGCCATGTGTAGCTTAGAGTGTGAGATGTATTAGTGGTTGGGAGTTGTACTTGTGAGTTGGGCATTGGAGAGTTGTATATTCAGTTGTAGTTTGCCACTGTTGTTTATATAATACTTTGTACATTATGGTATCATGTGATGTATTTGAACCTTTCTATATGAATGGATGTTATTACATATAATGTTGTTGGACATTGTTCTCTTATGTTGTCTTTTGGTGGAGCATTATGATGGATCCTGTCAAAACAACGTTAGGATCGATAAATGAAGTTGAGACTTACACTTGCGTACGCGGCACGGTAATCTCGGAACTTCGCCCTCGGATTCGCCACAACGGTCGATACTTCGTCACTGAGGATCGAAGCAGAGTTTCACCGTCTAAATCTCTAACTAAAAGAGGATTTTAATGGAAGGGAGATCACCCGCCCAATCAGCATCAGTGTAGCCTTCGAGCCTCAAGGCATCTCCTTGATAGCTGTAACGCCCCGCTTCCCAAAAGACACCGGAAGCGAGAGAGTTACACGGCCCGCTTGAACTGGAGCGGTGAAGCTCAAGTCCAATAAGCATCTGTGATAAAAACACAGAAGAGGTCCTTGCATTTGCGTATCAGAACAATCAGAACATTCAAAGGTAAATGCCACATCCAGATATATAATGCGTACACGAAATTACAAGACAAGCCACAGCAGGGCCAAAAAGAACTACAACAACACACCAATCCTACTACAAGGAACTAAACTAAAACTCAAGCAGTGACGAAGGCCCTAGTCATCCGCAAAAAGCAGCTCAGCGTCTACGACCAACTCTGGCTCCCCGAGCCAGGCGTCACGTACGAATCCTCCGGGTACTCAAGCGCTGAATCTGACATACATCCACAAACAATGAATGTATGTCAGCAAGGTCTGCAAGGAAAGATTAGCATCCCAAGGCAAGATGTACAAATAATATGAATTTTAAGAAGCATTTAATAGTTAAAAGAAATGACTGCGGCAATTTAATATTAGCAAATATATTGAAACGGAAACAACATCCCTGCCATGCAGTTCTAAACAATTGCAAGAATAAGGTTAAGATTTCCTCCGAGTCCATTAGCATTTCAATCATCAGGATGACCAAGTTAGCGTTGCAAGTTTTCATGTCAAGAGTTAGCATTCTAATCTAGGGTTCTCGCCTTTAGGTCGTGATGAGAAGGTCGTTCCTCTCACGGGGGCTTACCGTGATTGACACTAACCCACCGCGTCGGGTGGTGCTCTTGAGGAGAGTACCTTTCATACGCCCAGTGGCCGCTCAACCCTAACCCCACCCAAAAATTTTGCCGGAACACGAGCCGGCCTAGTCGACTCACACGACATCACGATATCACGAGTTCGCCTTTGAGGCGCACGATTTCACGATGTCACTCTCGTTAATGACCAAGCAAGATGGACATGACTTAGATGTTGTCAATATTCTCGTTTTACAACGTTTACAATAAAAACAAGGTTGAGCATGTTGGTGTAATGAACACTTTACAGTGAACGAATTACTTGCCAATGTTTAAATTTAATCCTTGTAGAGTTGTATGTCAAAGTCTCGTTTTTAGTCTAGAACATTATAAAAACATTTTCATGCGTCATTATGCGTGCAGTTTTCAAGATGTACACATTAGAGTAAAAATGACGTAAATATTCATCAACTTCAGAAATTCATATTTAATCGCACACTTGCCTGTTTTTTTTGGCGTTCTTGGTGTCGACGGGTCCGTACGGGAGGCGCGGACGTTTTCTGCGTTTTGAATTCATATTAATAGACTAAAAGATCTTTAACCAATCAAACGGTATTAAGCAGAACTTACATTAAAGCTGTTTATTTGTAAATATAGATGTAATACAAACTTACTGCTATATAATAATATTATTATGATACATGGATCATTTCCACTCACTGTTATAAAATGTATACACATTTTGCTAACCTAACAACATATAAACACATATATAAACTAGTACACTAAGCTGTTAGCTAGGCATAAAACACACGTACGACCTATACTTCCTCTGTTACATAATAACTAATATATAGTGGACTGTAGCAACCAATACTAACATGTATGTAAAGATAAAAATATTTGAATATAAGGACTCATTAAATAACTCACAGTTTGTTCATTATTTGCTGCCGTTGCCGTATTGCAGGTGGAGCCACAAGGACCACATCTCCGGACGGCGGCGCGGTGGGGTGGATCCGGCCGGCCGGCGGTGGCGCTTGCGAAGGAGGCACCGTGTGGCGGTTTCTGGGTAAAGATGGAGCCGAGGAGAGCTCAACGCGAGATGCGGTTGCTGCGGCTGGCGCGTGGAGGAGCTACGAGGGGAGATGCCGCTGCGACGTTACGGGGCTTGTGGAGGAGCTGGCCGCCGGAGGGGCCGGGGAGACCGTGAGATGGGGAGGAGCGGCGGCACTGTCGCCCGGGCGTGGGTTGACGCGTGCGAGGGCTGGGCCACGGGGTTGGTTGCGGCTGTGGAGGGGAGAAGTTGAAGAGGCCGACGTGGGGCTCGGCTTGGAGTGTGGCCGGCCTGTTGCGAGTTGATAGTAGAAGAAGAAGAAGAAGGAGAAGGAGGGGAGAAGAGGCGCAAGCTGCCTTTGCGTGGAGAATATATGGCAGGCGACTGATGGTTGATAGGGTTTTAGTAAAACTAGGGTTCTATTCTAATAGCCTAGGGTTTACCTATATAGGGTACTGTGAAAAGCTTAGGGCTTGTTTCCTTTTTATAAAACAGTAGGTGTGAAACTAGGGTCCTAAAGTTTGTTTGCCTAGGGGTTGTTACTTTATATTTCTTCGCAAAGGGAATGGGCAGTTGCTAGGGCAGCACGTGGGCATGAATAGGTCTTTGGGGTTTCTCTTTTTTTTTGTTTACAGCTGTGTGTGTGAGTCTGGTTGGTGGGATTCGGCCAAGGGGTCAAAGGCTAGGGTTTTTTTATTTAATAAAGGTTATGGAGCAGTTGCTATAAGGGTCCCCTAGTGTTATACATGTGTAGGCTGTGAGTAGGGAGAAACGAAAAGTCGTAGGGTTCTTTATAAGGAAATGTAGTAGGGCTTAATAGCTTGGAAATAGGTGCATGCTGTAGACAGCATGAGAGGGGTTTCCTTATGTATTCATAATAGCTTGGGTGTTTTTTTAATATATTAGAAATGTAGGGTGCGACTGAGTGTGAGAAACAAAAAAACAAGGGCCTAGGTTGAAATTACATAGAAATAGGGCGGGGGTGATGGTTGTAGCATAGGGTTTTATATCATATAGAAATAGTGTGGTGTTGTTGAAGGTACGGGTTTAAATTTTAAAGGGTTTCTAGTGTAGTACTGAGTAGCACGTGAGTATAGGGTCCTTATTATATCAGCTTGTGTGTGTGATCCATGAGTGCGTGAGTGTGTAGGGGGGGTGCGGCCATAGGTCCAAAAAGATAGGGTTTAAATGATAAAATTAAAAGGAAAGTTGAATGAGTAATAATAAGACTAATTAGGAAGGAAATAATGATTTTAACTAATTTAAATCAAAGGGATTAATAGCAATTCAATTTAGTTTAATGGGGTTTTAAAAAGAAATATTTGAAATTCGAATTTAAATTTTTGAAAGTTTATCTAATTATTCCAAAATATTTGAAATTAATAATTAAGGGATAATAATAATAATGATATTAAGTATGAAAGGGAAAAAATACGGGTACGGGTATGGGTACGGAAACGTTTATCTATGAATACGGAGAAAAATATACGATAGGGAAATAGATAGTATCATCGATAAAAAAAACCGGTCGTTACATCCTACCCACCTTAAAATGATTCCGCCCTCGGAATCTTATCCGCTAAGGTACTGGGAAAAATATTAGGGTAACACTCGCATCTCTTTTCTAGTGTATACACACGATAAATAACCAACATGCCGCATCCAATAGTATTTCTAATACCCACAACAACTCCAATAGTATTACCACTGATAAGACTAATCAACGTACATGCCATTAGTAGTAGCAATACACATACACACATTACTAACTACGTATTAACATAACACATTTAATATAATACCATCCTATAAGTATAATCCAACCAATATTATACTCGGCGAATAGTAACACTTTACTATACCACCACATCAATTTACTGGCTGTAAGTGTGCCATCACCTCACACACTCACATTATTACTACTTCACGATGTTTTACCCTATATGTTATACACTCACAATCTATAATGATATAATACCACATGTCACTTAAACATACCACTACCATATAAATATAATCATTCTTAGTCAATCAACACTTCAATCATACAATCACTTTTACATACCGCGTATCACCATATACACACACAATAATACAAATCACTACACGTATATACATGCACGTAATACATTACACCACACACAGATTTATACAAGCCTTACCCTAGCACTAGGGTCATCGAAATCTACCCACCTTAGGATCAAGTCCGTCTCCTGGCTTCCTTAAATAGGCCGACGTAGAGGTGGCAGACTTAGACACTAAAGTCATTCTATCCTGGGCACACATACATTATAAAGAAACCATATACATCCATATACACTCACTTAATCATATAGCACACACTTTCAAATTCCCATACATGTATCAATTTCACATACGTGTACATACGTACTCACACTACTCCACTCTTATCTCGCATCTATATAGGTCACATATACTCTCACCGGCATACACAACTATGGTAATCTACATAGGTAAGTATACTATTTCATACATTCACATATACGTAGTCACAAACATACGGCTATGCATACCTCCTGGTATACACATGCTCACACATCATCCCGTAGGGGTAATATTATAATCTTACTATGCATACAACACACTCATTCATACAATACATATATATACACACCTGTAACTAACTACATACTTATATATGCACAAGTACACCGACATGCTATCACACAATAAACTGCACGCACAACTATGCGTACACCTATTGACATTGCACTTAGCACGCATATCACTATACTAGCATCCAATTACAAACATTAATAAGTACAACTATGGTACATATACTCCTAGTAACTAACCAATACTAAATTTAATACGCTCAGATATTCCTATAGTGATCTAGCCAATCACTCGCCTAAGTGTAAATATAATGGTTACCACTATATACTCGACCATATACATACATGTCACAAATTACCGTACACGCACATACAACGTAATAGATAATCACACTATATCAACATATTAAGGGTAAACACACTTATGCATGGGTGGTATATAGAGATTCGAACACACGGGTCCAAACTCAAAATCTATTTACGTGCACCACGACACCACCACCGAACCAATGGTCCCACTATACTTATATTAAAGCTGACCTAAGCACTCATAAGCACCAATGCGAAAACTAGTCAATAGTGTTGGATTCAGAGTTTGGAAGATGTAATGAATTAATGCTGTGACGGACGGCTCCGGAGGTGGTATGGATAAGCGAGTAGTTTGGTTGGGTGACACAAAATATCTAATAATAATTAAATAATTAGGAAGATAAGGATATGTGAGGGATAAATAACATCGTTATAATTTATGTAGAATAGCGAGCATACGGTAGGGATTAAAACGTAACATGTGATCAGTCAAATAATATGTGAAGAGTAATATGGGCATAGTGTCGTAGTGCTCGTTTTGCAAATGGAAAATAGGTTTGTAAAAAAAAATTTTTTTTTGAAGTTCTCTTTAACTTAGGAAAGTATTTTAAAAGTATGTATCAATGACCGTTTCGAAATACATCAGTAAGGAAAGGAGGTGACATTTAAACTAGCGACTTAGAAATAAAGTTTTAAAAAGTTCATTGTCTAAGGAAAATAGAGCAGTTATGTGAATCAGAAGTGCGAAAGATGTATGTGATGAAATTGTTATAAGATAGTAGTTAAAGATCGCATCAAAAGAGTTTCATAATCAAGATTGGGTTTAAGTCGACTGAAGTGTAGAGAATCTAAGTAAACGTTTTCGAAGGAAATTTAAACTTAGCAAAGAATTCAATAAATGAAGTATCGAAATACTTTTTAGGAGGGGTTCAAGGTTAAAGATGGCGGATCTGGAGAGTTAAAGTGAATCGAGGACAAGGATCAGGTTCGACGATCGAGACGTAAGAGCGGCCAAGAGGTAACTCCGTGAATATGCTACGATGGCTTTCTACGATCATTAGTATGGGGGTAATGATTGGAGAAATAAGATCAGGAGGAAAATAATCATTGGGTCGACTAAGATTTAGCACTTTGATTCTACGACGAACTAGACTGTGATAGGAAAACCGAGGTGAGGGTTCATAGCGGATCAAGATCGAGATCTTAAGGATCTGGAATATCTCACGCTTCGAAATCTACTCTGTGCAGGCATCTCAGGTTCGACTGGCACGTCGACAATCGCTACGTTCGATTGGGCCCAAGATTCGATGAATCTAAGCGAGTGACTAACGAAACTCAAGAATCTAGTATGGTCAGAGTTGGATGATCAATCGCTAGGGTGACCTTAAGATGATAATACTTAGTCGGGGCAAGGGTGTCTAACTAACGAGCACGAGCGCCTAACTCTTCTAACTATCCTAGTATTGGGTTTCCTATCGTGTTGAGACGAGGCATTCGAGTAATTTTGTGTACAAACTATTCTGGATGTTTTGGCTAATGAAAAGTGTTCTCATTGTCCCGAAGTTCGCAGTTGCAAGACCTGCATGGGCCACCACTAAAACCTGTAACGCCCCGCTTCCCAAAAGACACCGGAAGCGAGAGAGTTACACGGCCCGCTTGAACTGGAGCGGTGAAGCTCAAGTCCAATAAGCGTCTGTGATAAAAACACAGAAGAGGTCCTTGCATTTGCGTATCAGAACAATCAGAACATTCAAAGGTAAATGCCACATCCAGATATATAATGCGTACACGAAATTACAAGACAAGCCACAGCAGGGCCAAAAAGAACTACAACAACACACCAATCCTACTACAAGGAACTAAACTAAAACTCAAGCAGTGACGAAGGCCCTAGTCTTCCGCAGAAAGCGGCTCAGCGTCTACGACCAACTCTGGCTCCCCGAGCCAGGCGTCACGTACGAATCCTCCGGGTACTCAAGCGCTGAATCTGACATACATCCACAAACAATGAATGTATGTCAGTAAGGTCTGCAAGGAAAGATTAGCATCCCAAGGCAAGATGTACAAATAATATGAATTTTAAGAAGCATTTAATAGTTAAAAGAAATGACTGCGGCAATTTAATATTAGCAAATATATTGAAACGGAAACAACATCCCTGCCATGCAGTTCTAAACAGTTGCAAGAATAAGGTTAAGATTTCCTCCGAGTCCATTAGCATTTCAATCATCAGGATGACCAAGTTAGCGTTGCAAGTTTTCATGTCAAGAGTTAGCATTCTAATCTAGGGTTCTCGCCTTTAGGTCGTGATGAGAAGGTCGTTCCTCTCACGGGGGCTTACTGTGATTGACACTAACCCACCGCGTCGGGTGGTGCTCTTGAGGAGAGTACCTTTCATATGCCCAGTGGCCGCTCAACCCTAACCCCACCCAAAAATTTTGCCGGAACACGAGCCGGCCTAGTCGACTCACACGACATCACGATATCACGAGTTCGCCTTTGAGGCGCACGATTTCACGATGTCACTCTCGTTAATGACCAAGCAAGATGGACATGACTTAGATGTTGTCAATATTCTCGTTTTACAACGTTTACAATAAAAACAAGGTTGAGCATGTTGGTGTAATGAACACTTTACAGTGAACGAATTACTTGCCAATGTTTAAATTTAATCCTTGTAGAGTTGTATGTCAAAGTCCCGTTTTTAGTCTAGAACATTATAAAAACATTTTCATGCGTCATTATGCGTGCAGTTTTCAAGATGTACACATTAGAGTAAAAATGACGTAAATATTCATCAACTTCAGAAATTCATATTTAATCGCACACTTGCATGTTTTTTTGGCGTTCTTGGTGTCGACGGGTCCGTACGGGAGGCGCGGACGTTTTCTGCGTTTTGAATTCATATTAATAGACTAAAAGATCTTTAACCAATCAAACGGTATTAAGCAGAACTTACATTAAAGCTGTTTATTTGTAAATATAGATGTAATACAAACTTACTGCTATATAATAATATTATTATGATACATGGATCATTTCCACTCACTGTTATAAAATGTATACACATTTTTCTAACCTAACAACATATAAACACATATATAAACTAGTACACTAAGCTGTTAGCTAGGCATAAAACACACGTACGACCTATACTTCCTCTGTTACATAATAACTAATATATAGTGGACTGTAGCAACCAATACTAACATGTATGTAAAGATAAAAATATTTGAATATAAGGACTCATTAAATAACTCACGGTTTGTTCATTATTTGCTGCCGTTGCCGTATTGCAGGTGGAGCCACAAGGACCACATCTCCAGACGGTGGCGCGGTGGGGTGGATCCGGCCGGCCGGCGGTGGCGCTTGCGAAGGAGGCACCGTGTGGCGGTTTCTGGGTGAAGATGGAGCCGAGGAGAGCTCAACGCAAGATGCGGTTGCTGCGGCTGGCGTGTGGAGGAGCTACGAGGGGAGATGCCGCTGCGACGTTGCGGGGCTTGTGGAGGAGCTGGCCGCCGGAGGGGCCGGGGAGACCGTGAGATGGGGAGGAGCGGCGGCACTGTCGCCCGGGCGTGGGTTGACGCGTGCGAGGGCTGGGCCGCGGGGTTGGTTGCGGTTGTGGAGGGGAGAAGTTGAAGAGGCCGACGTGGGGCTCGGTTTGGAGTGTGGCCGGCCTGTTGCGGGTTGATAGTAGAAGAAGAAGAAGAAGGAGAAGGAGGGGAGAAGAGGCGCAAGCTGCCTTTGCGTGGAGAATATATGGCAGGCGGCTGAGGGTTGATAGGGTTTTAGTAAAACTAGGGTTCTATTCTAATAGCCTAGGGTTTACCTATATAGGGTGCTGTGAAAAGCTTAGGGCTTGTTTCCTTTTTATAAAACAGTAGGTGTGAAACTAGGGTCCTAAAGTTTGTTTGCCTAGGGGTTGTTACTTTATATTTCTTCGCAAAGGGAATGGGCAGTTGCTAGGGCAGCACGTGGGCATGAATAGGTCTTTGGGGTTTCTCTTTTTTTTTTGTTTACAGCTGTGTGCGTGAGTCTGGTTGGTGGGATTCGGCCAAGGGGTCAAAGGCTAGGGTTTTTTTTATTTAATAAAGGTTATGGAGCAGTTGCTATAAGGGTCCCCTAGTGTTATACATGTGTAGGCTGTGAGTAGGGAGAAACGAAAAGTCTTATGGTTCTTTATAAGGAAATGTAGTAGGGCTTAATAGCTTGGAAATAGGTGCATGCTGTAGACAGGATGAGAGGGGTTTCCTTATGTATTCATAATAGCTTGGGTGTTTTTTTAATATATTAGAAATGTAGGGTGCGACTGAGTGTGAGAAACAAAAAAACAAGGGCCTAGGTTGAAATTACATAGAAATAGGGCGGGGGTGATGGTTGTAGCATAGGGTTTTATATCATATAGAAATAGTGTGGTATTGTTGAGGTACGTGTTTAAATTTTAAAGGGTTTCTAGTGTAGTACTGAGTAGCACGTGAGTATAGGGTCCTTATTATATCAGCTTGTGTGTGTGATCCATGAGTGCGTAAGTGTGTAGGGGGGGTGCGGCCATAGGTCCAAAAAGATAGGGTTTAAATGATAAAATTAAAAGGAAAGTTGAATGAGTAATAATAAGACTAATTAGGAAGGAAATAATGATTTTAACTAATTTAAATCAAAGGGATTAATAGCAATTCAATTTAGTTTAATGGGGTTTTAAAAAGAAATATTTGAAATTCGAATTTAAATTTTTGAAAGTTTATCTAATTATTCCAAAATATTTGAAATTAATAATTAAGGGATAATAATAATAATAATGATATTAAGTATGAAAGGGAAAAAATACGGGTACGGGTATGGGTACGGAAACGTTTATCTATGAATACGGAGAAAAATATACGATAGGGAAATAGATAGTATCATCGATAAAAAAAATCGGTCGTTACAATAGCATAAAGCAAAGTCTGCAGTTCCTTTGAGATACCACATTATCCTCTTAACCGCTTTCCAGTGTACTTGCCCTGGGTTGGATTGGTAACGACTTACCATTCCAACGGCAAAACAGAAGTCCGGTCTTGTACACATCATAGCGTACATAAGACTACCAACTGCACTGGAATATGGAACTTTTTCCATAATCTCTTTCTACTTTTGGTTCTTAGGACATGATTTCAGACATAAATTATCGCTTTTGCTTATAGGAGTATCAATGGACTTGCAGTCCTGCATATTAAATCGTTCTAGAACCTTCTTTATATAAGTCTCCTGTGAAAGAGAAAGAAGTTTCTTCGAACGATTCCTTGAAATCTTAACTCCAAGGATATATGCGGCTTCTCCCATGTCTTTCATCTCAAAAACTGATGAAAGCCAAGCCTTGATATCCATCACAAAACCCTTGTCATTTCCGGCTATTAAAATGTCATATACATATAGAGCCATGATAACATACTTGCTTTTAATCCTCTTGATATATACGCAGTTATCTTCATCAAGCATGGTAAAACCATTTGATAAGACAACTTCTTGAAATCGTATATACCATTGCCTCGAGGATTGTTTAAGACCATATATGGATTTAAGAAGTTTACAAACCTTATGTTCGTTTTCCTTCTTTTACAAACCCTGTTGGCTGTTCCATATAGATCTCCTCGTCCAATTCTCCATTTAGAAAGGCAGTCTTTACATCCATTTGATGTAATTCGAGGTCTAAGCAAGCTACCATTGCCAGAATCAGGCGAATCGAGGTAAAACGAACAACAGGTGAGAAGGTCTCTTCGTAGTCTATCCCTTCCTGTTGCGTAAAACCTTTTGCGAAAAGGCGAGCTTTATATCTGTCAATAGAGCCATCAGCCTTATGCTTGATTTTGAGAACCCAT
Source organism: Scilla litardierei (assembly GCA_030789695.1). Taxonomy (NCBI): domain Eukaryota; kingdom Viridiplantae; phylum Streptophyta; class Magnoliopsida; order Asparagales; family Asparagaceae; genus Scilla; species Scilla litardierei. The sequence continues at coordinate 744,107,227 of CM061142.1, forward strand.
TTGTTCCCAATAGCTCTACGTCCTCTGGGTAAGTCAACTAAGTCCCAGACTTGGTTAACTTTCATGGATTCTAACTCCTCTTGCATCGCTTCCATCCATTTGTCTTTAGCAGGGCAAGATACGGCCTGTTTGAAAGTAGCAGGCTCGTCATCTTCTTGTAGTAAAGTCATAAAGGTTTGCGGAAATTCATCCTCAAATCTTAGAGGAGCCAACCTTGTACGACTACTACGTCGTATTTGAGATTCTTCAAGTCCTTGTTGACTCGAATTTAGATCAATTCTAATATCACTCCCACTTGGAATGTCGTTAGAATTGCTCCCACTTGGATCATTATTCCCGTATGGAATAGGATAATCGTCATTCGTATAATCCATTGGTGAAGATTGAAACGTATTTTCGTTTTCACCAAGAATTCTCCCACTCGAATGAGGTAATCCTTCTTGATCATAAATCTCAAATAGAGATAAGTCCTGACTTATCTCGCCCTGTCTTGGAAACTCGTTTTCGAAGAAAGTGACATCCCTCGACTCAAACTCAATTAGCCCACATTTGTCTTCCTGACTAACAAAAACATAACCTTTGGAGTTTTCTGCGTATCGTATAAAGATACATTTCCTTCCCCTTGGCCCAAGTTTGCCATACTTATGTGAGGAAATATGTGCGTAGGATGCATAACCCCAAGGTTTCAAAATGTTTAAGTCAGGAGACCTTTGGTTCCACAACTCATAAGGAGTGGAGCTAACTGATTTCGAGGGTACGCGGTTTAAAATGAAAGCGGCCGTCAATAATGCATCACCCCAAAAGGTGATTGGCAAGTTAGCTTGCGCCATCATTGAACGGACCATTTCCATTAAAGTCCTATTTCTCCTTTCTGCAACATCGTTTTGTTGAGGAGTATAAGGCATAGTTACCTGATGTACTATGCCTTTTTCATCACAAAGTTCCTTAAAACTTGTTGATTGATATTCACCGCCCCTATCGATTCGCAAGACCTTAATCTTGCGATCTAATTGATTCTCCACTAAACTCATATAGTTTTTAAAGCAAGCCAATGCTTCACTTTTGTGGCATATCAAATAGATATGTCCGAATCGGGCGAAATCATCAATAAAAGTGATGAAATAGGACTTCCCGCGTCTTGTCTTGACATTCATCGGACCACATATGTCTGAATGGATAAGCTGTAACGGAACCTCGGCCCTTGTGCCGGTTCCAAACGGCTTGCGACAAGATTTCCCCACTAGGCAATGTTCGCAGGTCGACATTTCAACCTTTGAAACATTGGATAGAAGGCCACGTTTGGCAAGTCTATCCATACGCGTTGGTCCAATATGACCAAGCCTTGCGTGCCAACAAATCACATCAGACTCATAAGTCTCAGAATTTGCAATAAGGAAATTTTCATTACACGAGGAATCATACATTGTACTCATTACAATAAATCCTTTAAATACAAACCCAGTACCAATAAGAGTATTATTACAACTTAAGTCCACATTACAATCATGAAAAAACCAGTTATAGCCAAGACCCATTAACACGACCACAGAAATTATATTCCTTCGAATATCTGGAGCGAAGAGAACATCATGAAGTAGGAGAGTGCGACCGTTGTCCAAGACTAGCTTGCAAGTCCCAACGCCTTTCACTTCAACACGAGTGTTGTTTCCTACATAGATCCACTTCGTTCCTTGGGGTATCCGGTGATACTCCACGAAGGACCGTCTGTCCCTTGCTATGTGGTCGGTGGCACCTGAATCAATTATCCAAAATGGATTAGATTCCACAAGAAATATTGAACCAGAAACACATATGTAACTAGTTTATTTACAAGTTACCTCGTCGCCTCCACTCGTACACGAACGAGCATAGTGACCGAGCTTGTTGCACTTGAAGCACTTGATCTTCTTCAAGTCTTTCTTCTTGTGCCATTTCTTGTGCCCACCCCTATGTTTGGGTTTCTTGGTAGACTCAGGTTGCTTTTTACATTCATTTGTGAACTTCAAACGATCTTTCCGTTTCTTTCCCCCATGTGAGGAACTAGCAACCATGTGCACTTCTGCACTTGGCTTGGCAGCCGCAAGCCGCTCTTCCTCTAATTCGAGGTGCTTTGAAACGTCGCTGAAGATCTTGATGCTCTCATTGTGAGTGAGATGCATCTTCATTTGGTCCCACCCATTTGGTAGGGAACGCATGACTGCTTGGATTTGTTGCTCATCAGTGAGCACATGACCTGCGTCCTTTAATTCCGAGATAAGATTCGCTATATGTCACAGATGTTTCCCCATGGAATGATCTGGACGTTTCTTATATGAATCGAACCTTATAGTTAAGGCGCGAAGTTTGGACACCGATGTGCCACCGAACTTCTCTTCTAGCTTGGACCATATGTCCATGGCTAGGTCATGTTCTCGGAAGATGCGCATTATGTCATCAGCCATACTGCTTAATAACGTAATGCGTGCTATCTTGTTCTTCCGAGACCAAGCATCAAAAGCTTCCTTGTCTCGTCTGTGTTGGGCCGTAGTGCCCAACTCGGGTTCAATCATTACGTTCTTTAGAGTTTCGAGCACTTCTTGCTCCTCTAAAACGTATTGTATCTTGATGGACCAAAGTTTGTAATTATCGCCGTTGAGTTTTTCACCTCTGTTTAACTCAGCGACGATATTCTTTGAAGCGGAAGACATTTTACTTTTAAAATGCTGCAAAAGACACAAAACTGAAGGTTTGATCAAAAACATTGCATTGAAAAATTCTTAAAATATAATTCCCATTTGAAGTGATAATAGAATATCCCATTTGGATAGTTCTAATTTCAACTCCCACTTGGAACGACATTTATAATTTGATAAGTTACTTTCGAAAAATACTGAAGATGTTACCCTAGAATCAGAAAGGTTACTACATTTCCAATCACCATCTAGAGTAACTTTCAGTATTTCCCCATCACTTTATCAAATAAAAGTACTCTTATAATACTTTGCAGCGGAAAAAGCGTTTTTTGAAAACGTATTTTTTCAAAACATATGAAAACGTATTTTTCAAAAAATATATTTCAACATAGTACCCTTATGATACTAGTGAAATATTCGGCAATCCCTGGCCATTGCCGGGTTTAAGCCGTTGCCGTGCCAAGGTCGGATCCCCCCCTTAGTGGAGATTTTTCTGCAAGCAATTGTCGCCGGCTCTCGTATGGATCCAGGCGCTTCCTCCCTTATAGAAGAATTTTGCCGCTAATGACTGCCGTCGGCCCCGTATGGGCTAGCCTTACAGATTGCCGGGGCCGAAATTACTGACAAGGCCTCCGGCTGAATTGGTCGACCAAAAAAATCGAATTGGTCGACCAATGCCGACCAAGAGTTCTGGCACCCTCCACCCCCGGCCAGGGCCTCTACCCTGGCCGAGGCTGGCCTAGGGCTGGCCAGTGGCAGCCCTGGCCACTGCCAGGGCTGGCCAGGCCACTGGCCTGGCCTCGGCCAGAGGCCGGCCAGGCCACTCTGGCCTGGCCTGGCCTCGGCCAGAGGCCGGCCTGGCCCCCTGGCCTGGCCTGGCCTCGGCCAGAGGCCGGCCTGGCCCCCTGGCCTGGCCTGGCCTCGGCCAGAGGCCGGCCTGGCCACTCTGGCCTGGCCTGGCCTTGGCCAGAGGCCAGCCAGGCCCCCTGGCCTGGCCTCGGCCAGAGGCCGGCCAGGCCCCCTGGCCTGGCCTGGCCTCAGCCAGAGGCCAGCCTGGCCTCGGCCAGAGGCCGGCCAGGCCCCCTGGCCTGGCCTGGCCTCGGCCAGAGGCCGGCCATGACAGGCCATGGCCCGGCCATGGCCATTTTGGCCTTGGCCGGCCATGGCCCTTTGGCCATGGCCGGCCACCCCCATTCACGGGGTTAGCCGCACACCCCCACCGGAGGGGGTGGCCGTGGTGGTGTTCGTCGGCCGTAGCCAACCCCCTCCGCATGGGGAGGGGGAATGCATTGCCTCTATTGCCCATTTGGCTATAGATTTTCATGCACCAAAATTCATCTTCCCCGATGGGAATAACCACCATCTTCTTCTCCGGTGAAGCACCCGTTCGTCGAGGAAGTAGTTATCCTCCAATGGCCGTGTGCCAAAAAAATAACGCACTTCAAAAATTCGTAAACTACGTGCTCCACATGAAGAGAGTGCCCATTCCCTATGAATGGAAACTCAGCATCCATGAAGAGAGCGAGTTTGACGATATGAACGGTCAGTTCTTCCCGTCACGGAGAGTTCCTGCCATATCTGTAATGGTAGGAGACCCTAACGTGAAAAGAACAACCGCTGCGTTCTCTCCGTCACGAAGCGTTCCTACCATATCCATAATGGTAGGATACCCATTCGTGAAAAAGACAACGACTGGTTCATAGTTTCGACGGGACGACGGTCTGACCGGAGCGAATCCGTATGGCTCCGATACCATTGATGGATCCTGTCAAAACAACGTTAGGATCGATAAATGAAGTTGAGACTTACACTTGCGTACGCGGCACGGTAATCTCGGAACTTCGCCCTCGGATTCGCCACAACGGTCGATACTTCGTCACTGAGGATCGAAGCAGAGTTTCACCGCCTAAATCTCTAACTAGAAGAGGATTTTAATGGAAGGGAGAAGAAGAACATAAGGATGCCTTATGCAAACTTATGGCATGGAAAGTGTGAATGAATGCCTTACCCTTGGGTCCTATTTATAGGCTTTAGGGGTGGTTATTGTAGGAAATAACCAATTATAAGCTTATTAGCCTATAGAAGCACATTCATTTATCCTCTTCTTCATTCACTTATCAAGTGCCTTTATGCACTTATAAAGTGACTTTTTCCACTTATCGAGTGGCTTTTTCCACTTATCGAGTGGTCCTTTTCACACGAGAAAAGGTTCCCTTCGTGCACGCTTTCGTGCACGCGACATCTGAGGTCTGTATACCCTCATACATCCCCTCATGGGTGTATTCATGTCGTCCATATCCAACACATTATATGTACTATCTCAGCATGTGTGCAGTGGCCTGTGGTTATCTTCTTCTTTTGTACTCTCTCTTTTCCTCTCCTTCTTTATCACCCTCGCATCTTCGGAAATATCTGGTACGGATTCGTACTTCCCGGGTATCCTGGGGAGCCAGGCTTGACAGACCGTGTCAATCAGAAGCTACTGCCTCGCGATTTTAATCGGGTTTTGAAACTTGATTTACTTAGGGTTTTCTCTAAACCCATTTCAAAACCCTTGTAAATCTGACAATTAAACCTAGATCTAAGGGAGGAGAGTGATTGGAGGATGAGGATTATATAAATCCTCTCCCCTCTAGAGCTTGGTTAAGCTTTGTATTATCTAAAATCGTTTTGCACATTTTGGGTTTCTTGGAGCAGAGGAAACGGGATTCTAAGGGATTGAAGCTTGTAATCAGCAGAATTGGTGATAAAAACCCATTCTCTATTTTACTCTTATTGTTTTAGCTACTCTTGTTGAATGAGATAAATGTTTTCTTCTATGAATATGTCAATTTTTTCAACTATGCTTCGCTAAATTACTTTTGTGTGTGATTTGGTGAAATTGGGGCTACCCCTAGCTGAAACTTGTGATTTCTTAATGCAACTATTGCAATTGTAGGGTTGGATGATTGTTTCATATTTTACTTCTCTCTATTGTTTTTCTACAAGAACAATGATAGCGGGTTGAATCGCCTCAAAAGAGCGATTATCATCCGATGGTGTTATTCAAAAGGTGCACCATTGAGTAATAGCAATAGAAGCCAAGTCATGCTAGGGTTACAACCCCAATGAATCCACAACACACACATGTCTCTCCCTTACTTTCATCCCATCCGCATTCCGAGAAATAATTGTAGATTAATTACTTAGCTTCAGTCATAACTTCAATCAAATCAATCATTCTCAGAAAGTGGAGTTCTCTCTTTATTCATTTGCTTTTCACTGATCTTAGTTATGGTTTGTGCTACAGTCTCCCGGGGAATACGTCTCTGGACTCACTGGATTTTACTTGAGACACCTTCTATGCTGGAAAGTGCAACATTTTGTGTCAAGTAAGTTTTCGCGCCATTGCCTGGGAGACGGGTTGCCTATCACAACTACATTTCAATTGAAGAAAATTTTTGGTGAGAGTGTTCTATTTTCCGGTATATACTCTTATTAATACACTTTACTTCATTTTGAAAACATATACACAAACCCCATAAAAATTAGGATAACTTTAGGAAGAAGCATTCGTGTGCTTTGCATTGTGTATGTGACATAGGACACCTAGGTCACATAGTTTAGTGAGACATATCAAAATGGTCGACAATGATAATCATGATGGTAACAATGGCAATAACATGGATAATGGTTCACAACACGGATGGAAAACACTTAAGGATGACCTAAGCCTCACTAGGTGTAGTGTTGCTTCATGCATAGTCTATCCTAATGACTATACCTCCTTCATTTTTAAACCTGGGCTAGTCCAACTTCTACCCACATTTCATGGGTTAGAAAGGGAGAACCCTACACACACATCAAAGAATTTGAGGAAATATTTTTGACATGTTTTGATGGCAAGATGAGCGAGGACACTGTTTATATGAAATTATTTCCTTTCTCGCTTAGAGACAAAGCAAAGAATGTGCTAAACACTTTAGCACCACACTATATTACCACTTGGTTCGGTTTACAATCTAAGTTCTTAAAAAAGTTTTTTCCTCTTCATAGGACACATGGACTCAAGCAGTAGATCATGAATTTTGCTCAAAAAGGCAATGAAACTTTTTACCAAGCTTAGGCGCAATTCAATGAACTACTCTTAGCGTGCCCATAACATGGGTTCGATAGAAGCCGGGTTATTGGATTTTTCTATGATGGTATGCAAGCTCAACAAAAATAATTCGTGGAAATGATGTGTAATGGTGGCTTCTTTGACAAAGAACCAAAGGAAGCATATGAATACTTGGAGAGTATTGCTGAGGACGCTCAAAGTTGGTTTACCGCTTCGGAGTATGAAAGAGCAGAAGTCCCAATTTCTCAACCAATGAGGGGTATGGACCCTATACACTTAAGCCAGAAGAATCTATGGAATCCAAGATGGAGGCATTCTTCAATAAGAAGATGTAAGATATGAAGTTGAAGGGTGTGCATGAGGTAGAGGTAGAGGTAGAGCAAGCATGTTCATTATGTGAATACACCAGACATAAGGTTACTGCTTGCCCCAAGCTACTACCTACCATGAAGAATATTTTGCACAACCCTACCAAGGTGAACCAAGTAAATTCAAATTTCCAAGGCTACAACTCCAATACATACAAATCATCTTGGAAAAACCACCCAAATCTGAGTTGGGGGTCCTCAAAGGCAACAACAAGCACATCCTCCTTTCAAGGCACCACCATACCAATCTAACTACCAAGGAGGAACTCAAAGGAGGAACCCTGTGCAAACACATGAATCATCACAACCCGCCATTGGAGATGTATTACAACAGCTCATCCAAATGCAGCAAACCCAAATGCAACTCCAATAAGCTTAAGGGCAACAGTTTCATCAAATGATCAAGAACTTGGCAAAGTTGGTATCGAATTTTAACAAAGGGAAATTGCCATCCCTGCCTCTTCTAAACCCTAACACTCAATCATCATCATCGGGGGTAGGAAACATAAAACCTTGCCAATCGGTAACCACTCTTAGGAGTGGGAGAGAGATAGAGAAACCAGAGCCCCCGCTACAATTGGATGAAGAGGATGAGCCAAGAACCCAAGTGAACCATGAGAGGGTGCAAGAGGAAGAAGCAAGCACGAGAAATGGTCCAAGCAATCAAGCCAATGACGATGAGGAGCCCGCGCCATACACACCTCCCGTACCCTTCCCATCAAGAGTGGCACCCACAAAAAAAGATAAGTATCAATCTGAAATTCGTGAGATTTTTCAAAGATGTCAAATAAATATTCCATTATTAGATGCAATAAACCAAATTTCTAAATATGAAATTTTTAAAAAGACTTGTGCACAGTTAAAAGGCAATTGCATGTTAGGAAGAAGTCATTTTTAACGGAACAAGTCAACACTATCATGCACACAACATAGAAATTTAGTGATCCCGGTACACCTACGATACCTTGCATGATTGGCATGAAAAGATATGACATACATTGCTAGATTTAGGATCAAGGGTCAACAATTTACTGATCGCTCCTTATTTTACACCTTTTTTCTGCATGTTTTCATGTCATTTTGATCGCTCATATTGCGTTTTTCACGATTATTCGACGATATCGTATCGATTTTCACTATTTCTTGTTTTTGTCGGATTTCAGGAAATATGGAGCGATCTGGAGCAAAAATAAGATCAAGAGACTTTCACGCGCGCCGGAGCGTCGCCCACAGCCTTATTGGGGAGCTAGCAGTGCTAGATGATGGGTGGAAGAGGAAGAAGTTTGATAGAATTGACGAGGAGGCGAGAAGGAGAAGAAAAGAGCCCAGAAAAGCTCACTCGGCCGACCAGAGCGTTCACTCGGCCGAGTGAAGGAGTGCGTTCGGCTGAGCGAAACAGATACATGACTGCCAATTTTCAATGTTCACTCGGCCGACCAAGAAAACCCACTCGGCCGAATGGAGAAGCCCACTCGCCCGAGTGGAACAGGTTTTTTCTCTCGAAAATCATCTGACTTACTGGAATTTGGAGAAGACCCACTCGGCCGAGCAAGATAGCTCGCTCGACCGAATGAAGAAGACTACTCGCCCGAATCTGACAGGGTGACAGACCCCCAATTTTCCCAGATTCTCTGTTTTTTCTTTGGGTTTGTCATTCGGCCGAGTGACATGTTTCACTCGGCCGAGTAGCGCAGTCCGAATGTATCGCAAATTAGGTTTTTTGGCTGTGCCAAGGGCAATTCTGTTAGGATTTTCTGGACGATTTTGGCTTGTATTTAAACCTAGTTTTATTCCTAGTTTTAGGAGAGACTTGAACTTAATTTTGACAGCTATTCTATTGTAATTCTCTGCTAGAGATCAAAGACTTGTAATTTGGTTTGTTCTTTCTATCTAAAATTCTTGTTTTTATGAATTGTTTTCTCTCTACAATGAATTGTGCTATGATCTTATATGTTATTTTTGAGATTTCTATGATGAATTGTGAGTAGTTCTGCATTTCTAGGGCATGTGGATGAACCTTATGGATTCGATCTAACAATTGTGATGAATGAATCGAATTGTTGCTAGGATTGATAAAAGGTTAGGTTGAAATTGATTTATTACGAATAGGTAGGAATTTCCATCGATTGGGGTTTGCAAGAGATTAGATTCCAATTGATGGAAAGGCCTAGATATTCGATTTAGGTTCATAATTGAAATTCTATCGATTTGGTTTGTAAGGGATTGGACCAAAGCTAGGATTTTTTATTATAAATCTATACTAATATTCGTTTGCAAGAGATTGGACGAATACAAACTATCATAACCTAGGTCGTAGCTCGAGTTTGCACGAGAGTGGGCTCGAGGTGCGATTGGGCTTAGGTTAGGGTTTGCACGAGAGTGGGCCCTAATCTAGATTGCTATAGAGCGGCAATAGCGTGAGAGCGTGAGCTTGGTTCTATATTCAGTTACGACTAGTTCACCTACATTCAAGCTTAGCAACATTGAGATTCATGATTCACAAGGATAAGTGACGATCCGTAGTGGGGATTCCTTAGCTCTAAACGCTTTTATTATATTGAATTCTATTTGTTATTTGAACGACCGTGACATTATTATCCAAACCATTCCATTCTACCATCAATAGCTAGGTGATCGAGATAGAGTACTGTCAATTGTCCTCCTTGTGTTCGATACCCGCTCGCCATTACACCGTGCACTTGCGGTAAAAGTACAATTGTTTTCCTGGTGTATATCCGGAAGCGACCAAGTTTTTGGCACCGTTGCCAGGGACGGCGACGGTATTCGATTTTGCTCACCCGGTTATATCTCATCTTCTATCTTTCTTTTATTTCTTTTTGACTTTATTTGATGCTCAAATTGACGTGCTCTTCCAGATTTTCCAATAGAATCTTATGCAGGTAATATGGGAGACACGATGATGAGAACAGAGTCTAGCCCGCGAGATGATGATTCATTTGCAACTCTTCTGAAAGAACTTATTGATGAGGTCCTATCTACAGGGGCTTTGGCCATGACATTGAGGACCCCATTGAACAACTATTTGCTAGCTTTGTAATTGATCAAATCTCTCTGAAAGGGACTATCAAGGGAAACATTAAAGTTGACGTAAGGGACGACAAGTTACTATCAAGGGAAACATTAAATTTGACGTAAGGGACGACAAGTTATACTTTGAAGGTAGCGAAGCATGCACCGGAGAGAGGTTTGCTTTCAAAGAGTCCATTTGGCAAGCAGAAGTCCAAGGAATTGCTCTTGACGATCCTCTTTTCAAAACTGATGAACGCACTGACCTATCTCTTGATTTCAGGTGCAAACTTGAGGAAAATGGTAGCTCCGCCGCCGTCAGAGCAGAGTTGTGGAGCATCCACTCCGATGCACCTTCCTCACCAAGAAGCGAATCTGAGCCGACATACGAGAGCCTACCCTCCGAGGGGGGACTGAACTCAGAAGTGATCAAAGATGACATGCTTTCATAAGAAGAGGAGGTAGGGGGTACATCACCCACTGAGGTAGTACTGAAACAATTACATCCAAATTTAAGATATGCTTTCTTGGGAGATAAACTGACCTATCCGGTGATTGGTAATGCCAACCTTAACCACATCCAGCTTGAGAGACTTTTAGATGTCCTTAGGAGCCATAGTGACGTCCTCGGCTACACTATCTCTAACCTCAAGGGAATAAGCCCAAGACTTGTACGCACAGGATCCACCTTGAGAACATTGAAGCCACCTCAATAGAGCTTTAAAGGCGGTTAAATCCTAACATGAAGGAGGTGGTTAAGAAGGATATCCTTAAACTGCTTGAAGCCGATATCATTTATCCTATTTCTGACAGCAGATGGATTAGCCATGTGCATGTCGTTCCTAAAAAGGGGGATGACTGTCATAAAAATGATAAGGGAGAGACTATATCCACATGCACCGTCACGGGTTAGCGGATGTGTATTGATTACAGGAAATTGAATAAGGCCACCCGTAAAGATCATTACCCATTGCCCTTTATTGACCAAATGCTAGAACGCCTTGCCAAACATAAATACTTTTGCTATTTGGATGGGTATTCGGGATTCTTTCAGATTCCCTTAGATGAAGATGTCCAAGAAAAGACCACTTTTACGTGACCCTATGGTACTTATGCCTACCGTAGAATGCCCTTCGGACTTTGTAATGCCCCTGCCACATTTCAAATGTGCATGACATCCAGCTTTTCTGATTATATTGAAAACATCATGGAAGTCTTCAGGGACGATTTTTCTGTCTATGGTGGCGAGTTTGACTCATGTTTGGCTAATCTCACTAAAGTCCTTAAAAGATGCCAACAAAATAATCTCACTCTTAACTGGGAGAAATGCCATTTCATGGTCATAGAGAGGATAGTTCTTGGGCATCTTGTTTCGTCTAGAGGGATCGAGGTTGATAAGTCAAAAATTGAGGTAATCGAAAAGCTTCCCCTCCTATTAATGTCAAGGGAATTAGAAGATTTCTTGGTCATGCGGGATTCTACCGCCGCTTTATCAAAGATTTTGCCCTAATTGCCCGTCCTCTTACTGCTTTACTCGCTAAAGATGCTCCATTTGTCTTTTCAGGAGAGTGTCTGCAAGCCTTTAATACACTGAAGGAGGCCCTCATTTCTGCACCGATCATACAACCGCTAGACTGGAATCTCCCTTTTGAGCTTATGTGCGATGCAAGTGACCAAGCAATTGGGACAGTGCTAGGACAAAGGAAGGACAAGAAGCTTCATGCAATATTTTATGCGAGCAAAACTTTGGACGAGGCACAAAGGAATTACACTACCGCCGAAAAAGAGCTATTGGCGGTTGTCTACTCTATTGAGAAGTTTCGCTCTTACCTCCCTGGACCCAAAGTGATTGTGCACACCGATCATGCGGTATTAAAGTACCTATTGAGCAAAAAGGAAGCCAAGCTGAGACTAATAAGATGGATACTATTATTGCAAGAATTTGACTTGGAAATCAGAGACAAGAAAGGCACGGACAACGTTGTGGCGGATCACTTGTCTAGGCCTGTTCGTGACAAAAGGGATGATAGCCTACCGATTGATGACACTTTTGCTGACGAGAGGCTATTCGCCATCAGACCCCGAGAGGTGCCTTGCTATGCTGATTATGTGAACTATTTGGCATGCGTGATAAAATCGTGCGGGATGGCCATGCAACAAAAAAGGAAGTTCATGCACAAAGTCCGAAACTATTTTTGGGAAGACCCGTATCTCTTCAAGATATGCAAGGATGTGATTATACGGAGGTGTGTTTCAAAAGAAGAGGCCATATCTATCATTTCGCATTGCCATGATATGCCTTGCGGGGGACATCATGCTGCCTCCAAAACCACCGCGAAGATTTTGCAGTGCGGGTTCTTTTGGCCGACCATGTTCAAAGACATACATGACTTCGTCAAGTATTGCAATAGATGCCAACGGACGGAAAACATATCCAAACGGAATGAGATGCCAATGAAACCCATTTTGGAAATTGAGATATTTGATTATTGGGGGGTGGATTTCATGGGGCCTTTTCCATTAAGTAAAGGAAACAAGTATATTCTATTGGCCGTTGAATACGTCTCGAAATGGGTAGAGGCCATTGCAACCCCAACCAATAATGCGAGGGTGGTTTCCAAATTCTTCAAGCAAATTATATTCACGTGCTTTGGAGTGCCACGAATCTTGATAAGTGATGGAGGAAGTCATTTCATAGAAAGCAAGTTTGAGGCCATGCTAAAGAAGTATGGGGTGAATCATAGAATCAGTATGGCATACCATCCTCAGACGAGTGGACAAGTGGAAGTGTAAAATCAGGAAATTAAACAAATTCTAGAGAAGACCGTCAATAGATCTAGGAAGGATTGGTCCATGAAATTGAATGATGCACTATGTGCATATTGCACGGCCTTTCGCACTCCCATTGGCACCACCCCATACCGGCTTATCTATGGAAAATCTTGTCATTTGCCGGTAAAGCTGGAACATCGTGCACATTAGGCAATCAAGACCTTGAACTATGACTACAAGAGCACGGCACTGCGTCGATTCCCAGACATCAATGAGCTTGACGAGATTAGACGGGATGCTTACGAGAGCTCTAGGATTTACAAGGAAAGAACTAGAATTCTCCATGACGCACGCATCACCGTTACAGAGTTCAAGGTCAGAGACAAAGTCCTATTATTCAATTCTAGACTCCGACTCTTTCCCGGAAAGCTAAGGTCACGATGGTCTGGTCCCTTCACCATTAGGCACATACAACCGGGAGGAGCCTTCGAGTTGGAGGGAAAAGACGGTGTCATATTTAAGGTAAATGGACAAAGGCTCAAGCATTATTTAGAGGGAGCCCCCACCAGTGTAGTGAATAGCAGATACCTACCCAAGGGCTGGTCCCAAGATCTTTTGTACCTCCTCAACGAGGTGATTGATGACGCCATGCCATTCGCCATCGGAGCCAAGCACGATGACGGCCTCGAAGATGGCCAATCTTCTAAAGACGACGAGATGATGGGAGACCCGTCGGACCCTCTTACAGACAAGGAGAAAGACGATGCTGATGTCGTCAAGATTAGAGAGCTATGCAAGCTCTCTACGGCGAAGAACAAGAAGAAAGCTCCACCGGACAAGAAATTATCGCCGCCTGTAAAGAAAAAAAATGTTAAAAGCTCAAGCTTGGTGGACTCATCCCTAACTACCACCCATGATGAAGTGGAGCCGAGGAACGCCAATGAACATCAGCAACCAAATCCAAGCGGTATTCCCGGCAAGTTTGACGCGTGCATCTCACATGCGCCAATAATAGAGCTATAAATGCGTATCTTAAGGGGGTCAAGCTCAAGACCTTAAACAAGCGCTTGTCGGGAGGCAACCCGACGGTTCTATCTTATTTTTATTTTGATTTTTTTCCTTATATTTTTGTTTTAGATCTTTTTTAGTGTTTAGAGTCAAGAGTCGAATAAAATCCTGACAACGGGCAATATTTTTCACTGCAGGAGATTGAGAAGAGGAGACCCTTTGAATGGAGGACGACCATGGAAAAGGAGAGCGCTCCAGAAATGCGCTCAGGCGTCAGGAGAAGGAAGAAACTGACGGGGAAACAAAAATCAAAAAGTGGAGTAAAAACAGAGAGTTGGAGCTGAAAATAACAGCCCACTCGGCCGAGTGAAATTTTCATTCGGCCGAGTGAAGACCCTATTCGGCCGAGTAGGGTACTAATCAGGAAAGATTCTAAACCCCCCTCTCTGTCATTTATATGCCACTCGGCCGAGTGACTTTGTCACTCGCCCGAGTGAATCAGACACTTTCAGCACTTATAAAGCTTTGAGTGGCCTTGCCAATCGGGCGAATGCCTTTGGTCTACTCGCCTGAGTGAGACATGATACTCGCCCGAGTCGGTACTATTATTAAAGTTTTCGAAAACTTTTTAAACTGAGACACTCGGCCGAGTGGACGTGTCACTCGGTCGAATGACTTATTCTATAAATTCGAAACTTCGCGGTGCGACTCTCAAAATCCCCAAAATTTCCCAAACTCTTTCGATGTTGCCTGAGCTTCCCCCCAATCGCCCGAACCGCCTCTCCCTTTGCCCGATCCACACGGACCCTGTGCCCGATCGACGCACCCATCACCACCAACGCCGCCTCCCAGCTGCCGCCGGTGACGCTCCCCCCTCCGCCGTGCATCCCCTATTTTGCCCGATTTCTCCCCTTTTCTCCATTCCTCTATTTCGTAAGCCCAACTCCTCCACAAATCGAAATCAAACTCTATACATATCTATTACTCTTGATTTTATCCCATATATATTGATATTCATTGCTAATTTGTCAATTTGTGTTTCAGGCTAGCATGGGGGAGAATCAGAGGCAGATTTGAAGCTTCTAGGAGGAGGCGTTTCTCTGCTCACATCCACTGCTTGCACTGCGTCGTGTTTGGGTACACTCGCTCCTATTATATTGCACTTCGCATTTGTAGGCACGTTTCATCGCACAAATGCCTCCACGGACTAGAGCACGATCGCAAGTGCCCGCCTCGAAGCGGAAGAGGACCAGCAAGCCTAGCTCCTCCTCCGCTAGAGCGGACTCCCCGCCACCTAGCCCACCACCACTATTCTTGAGAGAGGTGAGCCTTCTTTCGTTTCTACAGCCAAGACCCTGTCCACTCTATATTTCTCGACCCTTGGGGAGTCATTTTCTGCACACTTCACGGCCTCCCCAGTCGTCAACACTATTGTCTCCACTGCAGCTTCTTTTAAGAGAGTGTCGTAACGTCTGTCCCCATTTCTGTGTCAGCGATCTCTCCACCCTTCTTGCCCTCTGTCATCACTTCAGCTTCCACCGCTGCTCACACTTCTGCGGCATTCCTGCGTCTCGGCCTCCCACAGAGGCTGAGCGTCTTTTTGTGAGCACATCACCACAGCCCCACCCGGTAGTTGCACCAGTTGTCTACGGTGGTCGTGCTAGGCAGCCCCGATCCCCACCTATTCGACCCTCTGCCTGTCCTCCCCCTGACACCCTAATTCAGCACATGCGTGCTCTAGAGGGGGCTGTTAGTGGGCTCAGAGGACATTTTAGGGCCCTCTCCGCCACCGTTAGCACTGAGCAGTCTCGCGTCGCTTTTCTCCCTGGTTTCAAGCTACCCTGAACCAGATTCTTTCACGACTGTCACAGCCTCCTCAGCCTGCCGCTCCCCGACCCACTTCACAGTAGCCACCTCCACCACCACCTCCACCACAGGACGGTGCTGGTGCTCCACCACCTGCTTAGGCACACACTTGTTGCCTCCCATATTTTTGCTGCTACTGTGATTGATGCTATCTTTTCTGCTGATTTTGCACCCCTCCTCAACACACATTTTTGGTCACTTTTTGTTCATATTTGTCTATATCATCTTGGGAGTGAGGAGGTATTTTTGGGACAGATATATTGCACCATCTTGATCTCCGCACGCATCATTTGCATATCCATCTTATTTTCTTTTATTTTCATACTTTATCATGCATGAATCCACACCCACCCCACCTATATCATATCTCTCCTTGTGCCACACTTAACACATTGAGGACACTGTGCTGTTTAGCTTGGGGGGTGAGTGTCTCACGCACTTTTCATTTTCTTCATTTTTATTTTTCATTTTTTCCACCTTTCTCAATTTTACACTTATTTTTCACCACGTTTTCATTTTTTTCTCATGCATCACATTTTCTTATTTTCGTGTGTGCTGTATATGTATAGTAGTTCTTATTTTTTTCCTTTATCCTTGTTTCTTTTATCCGTTTTGCTAGAGATGAATTTTCTGTGATGATGATGACGTGGAATTAGCTTATTTCTATATGCATATTATCTTGTCATGCCATCATTTTTATTTCAGATATCATATGCTATACCTTGCTATGCTTCGAGATAGTAACCTGCACCTTCATTATATGAATATGAATGAAATTCTACTATTAGTTGAGTCTGATGATTTATATTGTATACTTTTCATAAGAAAACACACCAAGCTTCGTGCATTGATTGCCTACATTTGGAGTACTGCTTCGTTTTCTGCTATTATTTCTTATTGCATGAAAATTGTACGCTTGACTTGCAGGTTGATTGAATGTATGCCTTTTTGATATGACGGGATTAGTTTACTTTCTGAAATCAAAATGAGTAGATTACATTACTCTGTTGAAAGTTGTCGTGCACATTCTAAAGAGTGAATCGAGCATTGCATATTTTTCTTTTTTCACATAACTTGAACATCATTTCTATACTTAGAATCATTGGTGAACCTCCCTTTAGCGAATCCTATATTGGCATCTTCCCCTTGTTATAAAGTCCATGCTCCAACACCCCAAAATCAAAAAGAAAAAAATACATGCATATCTCTTTGTCTTTTGATTTGGGATTGTTATTGTATATATTGGCTTGAAAAAAAAGGCAAAAAAAGAAAAACAAACAAACAAAAGAAAAAAGGGAGCAAAAGAAAAAAAGAGAAGATGTTCATACACGATCCCATTTCTTTCTTCCTTTCTTCCCTTCAAAAATAGGGAAAAGTCTTATTATCCTATTTGATGCCACTACGCTTATAGATAAGCGTGGGGGAGAGGATTCGATGATTTGTGAGAGAGTGACTACTTATCTGTGCATGACAACCTAAGCTAGGTAATTTTCTATACTCGGGGAGATTCCTAAAAGTGTTACGAAGTCCATGAATTGAGATTTGGGATGCATTTCATGAATACCACTCCTTTCTATTCTTATTGCTCCATATTGTGTGATACCTCTTATACTCCAAATAGAAAGCGATCAATTGAAAAGTGTGCAATCTATGATTATGTATATTACTTTAGATGCCTCAGACAATGCTAATTCTAGAATGACTTCATGTTTCATATCTTTTTGATATTCTTGGGTTTCTATATCGAATGCACACACATATATGATCATGATATCGAGACAAAAATCTTTGGCATGTGTTTATTCGTCGTATGCTATTTGAGTAAGCAGCTCCAAATAGTTTCTGAAATTTGGCTTTAACTTATACGTTATTTCTGAAATTTCTTTGATGAATTATGAGTAGTTCCGCCGTTCTAGGGCATGTGGATGAACGCTATGGATTTGATCTAAGAATTGTGATGAATGAATCAAATTGTTGCTAGGATTGATAAAAGATTAGGTTGTGATTGATTCATTACGAATAGCTAGGAATTTCCATCGATTGGGGTTTGCAAGAGATTAGATTCCAATTGATGGGAAGGCCTAGATATTCGATTTAGGTTCATAATTGAAATTCTCTTGATTTGGTTTGCAAGAGATTGGACCAAAGCTAGGATTTTTTATTATAAATCTATACTAATATTCGTTTGCAAGAGATTGGACGAATACGAACTATTATAACCTAGGTCGTAGCTCGAGTTTGCACGAGAGTGGGCTCGAGGTAAGATTGGACGATGATGTCGATCTTCCTGCTAGTGGCTCAGGTTAGGGTTTGCACGAGAGTGGGCCCTAATCTATATTGCTATAGACCGGCAATAGCAAGAGAGCGTGAGCTTGGTTCTATATTCAGTTACGACTAGTTCACCTACATTCAAGCTTAGAAACATTGAGATTCATGATTCGCAAGGATAAGTGACGATCCGTAGTGGGGATTCCCTAGCTCTAGATGCTTTTATTATATTGAATTCTATTTGTTATTTGAACGACAGTGACATTATTATCCAAACCATTCCATTCTACCATCAATATCTAGGTGATCGAGATAGAGTACTGCCAATTGTCCTCCCTGTGTTCGATACCCGCTCGTCACTACACCGTGCGCTTGCGGTAAAACTAAAATTGTTTTCCGGGTGTATATCCGAGAGCGACCATTTACCTTACCATGTTTTTACCTAACTTGGGCCAGGAGAACTAAGACCCATACCTATCACACTTCAATTGGTGGATAGATCCATTAAAGTTTTGAAGGGATGCATAGAAGATGTACTTGTCCAAGTGGATAATTTTTATTATCACGTTGACTTTATAGTCTTAGATCTAAAAGGACCCCAAGTTAATCAATCCACTTCCATCATTTTGGGTAGGCCATTCCTAGCCACTTGCACTGCTTTAATCAATTGTAGTGATGACCAACTCAAAATTAATTTTGGAAATATGATTCTTGATTTAAACATCTTTAATGCATGCAAAAATCCAAGGGTGAGTGACGAGTCGGAAGAGGTGAACATGGTAGACATTCTTGATGTTTTTGTGGATGAACACTTTGTTGGATCTGGATCTAGGCCTAAGGGGGGTGAATAGGCTAATAAAAATTCTTTGCAAACTCAGGCAATTATTCAGCAATCACAAGTAGTTATAATCAGATGCAGGGAAAATAAAAACAATCACATGTGCACATGCAAATTCACCATGTTTCGGTCACACCCACGACCTACTTCCTGCCCCGAAAGCAAATACTAAATTAATAATGTTACTGGTACAACCTGTAGCTAGAGCACCCACTCTACACTCATCTGGCTCTCCGTACCTGTACTCACCAAATTGCTAAACAAAACTAATCTTAATATACATGCTCTCTTGACTAGCCCCAACTAGTCAAGTCCCTCTTGCCTAGCACCAACCAGACAAGACCCCAAAAGTATGACAAATATGGTAAAGTTTCCCCTACAAAGATCACTACACTACTACACAAATATAGTAATAAAGATTTTAGGAAATCTCAGATTGTGTAGGCGTAATCATCTATGTCAATCAGCTCAGGTCAGATCAAGTCTGATAGGATGTAATTGTCAATCTCTGAAGTCCCCTCTATCTCAGCAATTCAAGTTGTGGCTCCCTCCTTAGATGAAAACTTGCGGCCTAGGATAATGGATGGAGAGCTCTTTGGTTCTTGATACTTGCGCAATGTGAAAGACTACGTTGGTGTTGCGCAATGTAGAAGACTCCCTTTGGATGTTGTGGCCTTGTATGTTCCCCCCTTTTGTCTCCGATCACTCCTCCGATCTTTTGATTGCTTGGTCAATTGTCTCCTTCTCTATCGTTCTCCTCTTGGATTAAGTATCTTCGTCTTTTATCGTTTGTTTGTGCCCTAGTCTCTTTCGATCGACATTCATGGATCCATCGAGTCCACCGTCTTCAGGGGAGTATTTGGGTATATCTGTTGTTGACCATATTCCCTCGGCTTCTATCGCTGAACCCACTCCCCTGCCTGCTGACCAACCACCCTCTTCTCCACCGTCTGTTCCACTCGAGGATTTTCTCCTTGCTCAGATGTGTGACCGAGTTTCTTCACTCGAAACGCTTGTTTCCAACATGGATCAGAAGCTCTCGCTTCTCCTTGATCTTCAGTATAAGTCGTTCCTACATCACGGCTTTCCTATTCCGGCCGCTCTCCAGGCCATGTTTCCTCCCTCCGAGGATATTTTCCATTTGGCTGTCCCTCCTCCTATAGCCTTTGCGCCTTTGTCTACTGCTGTACAGCCCTATGTGCATGTTCACGTTAAGTCTCCTGCAGCTGGTGCATCGTCATCCAAGCGGAAGGCTCGTGCGTACCCGACTCGTCGCTCCACCAACTGATGTTCCGTTAATCTGGTCGTCCTTCAGACCCATCCGTCATCCAGATTGACTGATACTAACTGATGTTGCTTTGGATAGACTCACCATAGGATTTTTTTTGTTAGTATGGTTTGAGTGTCTGTCTGTATCTTGTTGCTTTGAGTACTAATGGATGATGACTGTATTTTGATCACCTTGTTTGTTGATGTACATGGAGTTATAGATGTATTTTGTACTCTTGTATATTTTGGATGATATATATGAAAATGTGTTTACTTCATATGTGGCTTCACACTTTGTCTCATTATTAATGTTAATTGTGTGAAAAATTTGTGATATTGTCTCATTGTATGCTATCTCATATATATGATGTGATTTGAGACGATTTTATCATTTGTCTTGTAATGTTGATATTGGATTCTTATTCTTTTATTCAACACAGATTACTTGTGTTTTTATGAGTTTTTGGTTTGTATATCAATGAGATGCCCCTTTTTCTCCGAAAATTTGTTGGCATCACTTTTGATATACACAATATCTTTAGACTTTCATGATTCTTTTATTACTTATTTAGCACTATTGTTGTTGGTATTCTACTCCCACCTTTTGGATAATGCCATAGGGGGAGAGAAATAAACATATCATGATTATGAGCTAAGTAAAGTTTAATTCTAAACTTGAATCTAAGATTGAAGTTGCCTTAGATTCAGGGGAGTAAGATATAATGGACGTGGATTTTAAAATCCTAGATTTCATGATTTCACGAAAATCATTCCATTCATGCATATCTTACTTATTTACTTCATTTGATCTATGGATGCCCTGATATTTATTGACTAACTTGATTGGCATCTATGTAGGGGGAGTAAGTTTTCTTTAAGCACAATTATTTATCTTTTTGTTTATGTTTGTTTGTCATCATTAAAAAGGGGGAGAATATTGAGTATTGGACTTCTCCCTATTTGGTGTTAGTGATGAGCAAGCAGAAATACTTGTGACTAATCCCCTATTTGCAGTTAATCCATTACCTAAGCATATCTTGAAGATCAATTAGCAATGATGTCACTCAAAGATCAATGAAAGCAAGTAAAGTGGATTGGATGATCAAAGATGGTGATTGAAGCTCCTAGAGGTCTTCAAGCTCATAGTTTGGATAGAAGAGAGAGTTCTACATAATGTATTTTTCTTTTTCTCTTCTAGTATGTAGCTTAGAAGTAGAACTATGTTGGAGCACACACACATCTTCATTTCAGTCTTAGGAAATTATTAGATCAATTTTTCTTAGACTCCAATTCATTTCTATCAAGAATGTGCATGTTGTGATTGCAACAGTCGACTGCTGAACATTTTACAGTCGCCTATCTAAAAACAGTCGACTGTGATTTGTTCTACAGTCGCCTGTTATGCACATGCTTAATCGGTTGATTTTTGGGCTTTCTAAGCTTCAACTCTTTCAGGCGACTGCTGTACATTTTACAGGCGCCAGTCCAAAAGACAGTCGACTATGATTTGTTAATCAGTTGCATGTCTATCTTCAGCCCAAAGATCATTCTCAGTTTCATCTGGCCAGTCGACTGATGTTGTATATACAGTCGACTGTCCAAGGCACAGTCGACGGTAAATGCTTCAACAATCGCCTGTCTTTGAGCTTCTCTGCAGACTCAACTCTCTGGAAAATGTCAGGGTTTGAAAGAGTCGACTGATGTTGGTTTCACAGTCGCCTGCCCTTGGCACAGGTGCCTGTGTGTTTCACATCAGTCTCATTCCTGTCTTCCCAGAATTTTCCAAGACTTTTTCACCTTACTCATTTTGCGGCCAGTCGCCTGTAGAAGGATTTATAGTCGCATGTTGGATTTACCGTCGACTGTCTTCTCTTCATCAGTCGACTGTCCACGTGGTAAGTTACCGTTTGAATTCTCACCTACCCTCTGACACAGTGCAACAGTCGACTGTCGCATGTGCAAATTCTATCCGTTGGTTTTTCTCCACGGATTTCAAAGGGGGTTTTGGGGATTCTGTTTGAAGGATTTGAGAAACCTATAAAGGCTGCCTCTACTGTTCCATTGAGAGGTGACTCACTTACTTACTCATTTGCTCAACAATTCAAGCTTTCAATCTTCCTAGATCAAAGCTCTCAAAATCCTAAAAGCCATAGAATTCCTATATTTCAATCTTTTGCTCTCCAACCTAGAACCAAAGAGAAATCTTCTAGGCATTTGGTGCAGTCAAGAGAAAGGGCTTTCCTATCTTCCAAGAGAGACTTCAACACAACACACTTGCTCCTTCAAGTTCTACTTCAAGGCATATGTGATTGTAAGTGTTGTCATTTCATATTTCATAACTTTCGTTATTTGATTTACTCTCGGATTGTGAGAGTGTTTTGCTTGCTCCCAAGTTGTGGGAGTCAAGGACATCGAGTGTACTTCGATTTCACTTGTAGGGTTGCTACAAGTGGGTTTTAAAGGAAAACTTAAGTTAGGGTTCTAACTTGAGTATCTGGTGGTATCTGGGTGGAAGAGACGTAGAATTACCGGGAACAAGTCGGGAATTGACTTGGGTAATTCGAACCCTTGAAACATCATTGTGTTTGCATTGTTACATTTTAGGGTTTATTTTCATTCTGCACTTATTGTTGGTTAGGAATTTAATTGGTGTAATTATCATTGTAAATTGTATAAACACTATTCAACCCCATTCTAGTGTTTTTTCATAGCCAAGGACCTTACAATTGGTATCAGAGCACTGATTTATAACTATGGCATCCAACAACAACAACATACCTCCACCGACTTCGTACAATAATCACGACCGTGATGGCACGTCCACCGTCTTCGAAGGACAATCAACGGTTCTTCCTCCGTATTTCAATGGCACAAATTTCAGCTATTGGAAATGCCGGATGGAGACGTCTCTGAGGAGTGCTTCTCTTTGGAGAACCCTCCACAAGGAATACGCCGAACCCTCCGAAGAGTATTACGACAAATGGACGTCCTCCGAGAAGTCCGCCGAAGTCAACAACGCCAGGGCAATGAACGCTCTTCATTGTGCGTTGGATCCAAATGAGTTCAACAAGATATGCACATGTAAGAGTGCATATCCAATTTGGGACCATCTAGTCGTTACCCACGAGGGAATGAATAAGGTAAAATTATCTAAACTATATGTTGTTGTGCAAAATTTCGATCTGTTTCTTATGCAGGATAATGAGAGCATAGCAACGATGTACGGACATTTCACCGACATCACCAATGAACTCGAAGTGCTTGGGCAAGTCTACATCCAACCAGAGAAGGTGAGAAAGATTATAATGGGAATGACCTCTAAGAGCTTTCGCCATTGAGGAGGTCAACAACATGAAGAATTACACAGTCGTAAATCTCATCGACACTCTCATGTCTTACAAAGTAAGATGGGAGAACCGATTAAAGATTTGAGCAATGATGAACCCTACGGAGGCCAAGAAGAAAGCATTAACATTCAAAGCTAACTCTTCATCCTCCGATAGTGAAGAATCAAAAAATGAGATGGACTTGGAGGAGATGGCTCAAATGGCGAAGAAGTTTCAATGCTTCTTTCGAAAAGGTAAATTTCCCTCTAAGAATAAATTTGATTCTACTAACAACACTTCATCTCTTTGTTTTAAGTGTAATAAGCCAGGGCACATCAAGAAGGATTCCCCGATGCTCCGAAACAAAGAGAAGTGGAAAGCTCCGAAGTACCACAAGTCCGACAAGTACAAAAAGGATAAGAAGAAAGGACTTGTCGGTACGTTCGATGACTCAAGTGGAGATTCTTCAAGAGAATCTAAGGATGAGAAGGGTGAATGTGTAGGATCCCATCGCGCGATGATGGAGGATCGAAAGAGAACTTACGTTGGCATATACTGCGATGTAGTCTCTGAACTTTACCCTCGGATTCGCCAGAACGGTCAGTACTTCGTCACAGAGGATCGAAGCAGCGTTTCCACCGTCTAAATTTAACTTTAGGAGAAGAACTTGATGGAAGGGAGAAGAGGAAAAAGATTGCCTTATGCAAACTTATGGCATGAATGATTAGCCTAAAATGCCTTACCCTTGGGTCCTATTTATAGGCTTTAGGGGTAGTTATTGTAGGAAATAACCATATATAAGCTTATTAGCTTATATTAACACCCTTGCTTATCCTCTTCTTCATGCACGTATCAAGTGCCTTTATGCACTTATAATCTGACTTTTTCCACTTATCGAGTGGTCCTTTTCACATATGAAAAGGTTCCCTTCGTACATGCTTTCATGTACGCGACATCCGAGGTCCATAGACCCTCATACATCCCCTCATGGGTGTATACATGTCGTCCATATCCAACATCTCCCACTCACACTTGAGGGGATTGTAAGGAAATAGTTCTTCTGTTTATCATACTTAGAAATAGACCGTGTGACCGTCATGCGCATAGATTTTGCTGGTATGCACTTGTTAGAGATACACAACACTCCTTGAGGTGCAAAGTTGAGTAGATCAACGCATGCTTTACCCTAGATTATTTCCTCACATTTCTTATACATTATATTCAACAATTGAAGCCCATTTGGATTACAATAGGCTGGCCAGCTTTGAATCTCTAAAGTCCGAATGTGAATATGAAATTAATCTTCCTCTTCTTGCGATCCTTTCGATCTTGACTTGACTCGCTTTTCTAACATGCCCCGCCGGACCGAATTAACCATAGTCCATAAGCAACATGTTAAGACAGTGATCACCTAGTCAAATCTAAAGGAACCAATTAGAGTCCATAAGGGTAAGTAGTTAAGACCCATGTGGTCTTTGGGTCTCACATAATAGTAAACACAATTACTATTCTAACCCAATGGTCAAATGCATACGTAGTATGAATACGTATTACAACATCACTCCTTTTACAGGGAGCGTATGTCTTAATGATGTTGTAAGGATGATGATCAGACACCACAATCTCTGACTTTGAGTCCCTTTTACTACTCAGTAATTTCCTGGACCCACATCCTGCATAAGACAGATAAGATTTAAAAATCTTTTTAGATCTTTTGTAAGCATCCATATGATGCCGATCTTTCATACGACCATTTTGTTTAAGTCATGACTCTAAATCATCCGTCTGACGATTTTGACTTTAAACAGGTCTCATCTTTATCTTATCCGTCTGATAGAATAAAGGCGGTTGTTCATGTGAGAGAGCCAACCTCAATCTGTCCGACATACTAGAAAATACAGCTGAGATAATAGAAATGTACACAAACATTTTCAAGAAACTCATATGCAATGTTGAAAAGAACTTATTCTTTTATTAAATTTGATCTTTCATAGACTTGGGAATTTACATTGGTACAACTCAGCTCTTATGCAATCCTTGAGATGATAAGTGTTTGTAAAACACATCTCTGGGGATCGCCTTCGTAAGCGGATCCGCTATCATCTCATGCGTAGATATGTACCTAATGTCTACCTTCTTGGTCTTATCATAGTCTTTTGCAAATTTGTAGCGGATATCAATGTTTTTTGTCTTACAATGGAATTTTGGATCTTTGACATAGGCTATAGATGCTTGACTGTCACTGTGTATTGGTACAGCACCTGAGTCACTTGCATCAATTAGCCTGTCTAAGAACTTCCTAAGCCAAACAGCTTCTTGGACTGCCATGCTAAATGCTACAAACTCGGCTTCCATAGTTGAAAGTGCGATGCAGGATTGTTTCTTGCTACTCCAGGATATTGCACCAGATCCGAGTAGAAAAACATATCCTGAGGTCGATCGTCGCTCATCGAGATCACCCGCCCAATCAGCATCAGTGTAGCCTTCGAGCCTCAAGGCATCTCCTTGATAGCATAAAGCATAGTCTGCATTTCCTTTAAGATACCGCATTATCCTCTTAACTGCTTTCCAGTGTACTTGCCCTGGATTGGATTGGTAACGACTTACCATTCCAACGGCAAAACAGATGTCCGGTCTTGTACACATCATAGCGTACATAAGACTACCAACTGCACTGGAATATGGAACTTTTTCCATAATTTCCTTTTCCTTTTGGTTCTTTGGACACGATTTCAGACATAAATTATCGCATTTCCTTATAGGAGTATCAATGGACTTGCAGTCATGCATATTAAAACGTTCTAGAACCTTCTTTATATAAGTCTCTTGTGAAAGAGAGAGAAGTTTCTTCAAACGATTCCTTGAAATCTTAACTCCAAGGATATATTCGGCTTCTTCCATGTCTTTCATCTCAGAAACTGATGAAAGCCAAGTCTTGATATCCATCACAAAGCCCTTGTCATTTCCGGCTATTAAAATGTCATCTACATATAGAGACATAATAACATACTTGCTCTTAATCCTCTTAATATATACACAGTTATCTTCATCAAGCATGGAAAAACCATTTGATAAGACAACATCTTGAAATCGTATATACCATTGCCTCGAGGATTGTTTAAGACCATATATGGACTTACGAAGTTTACAAACCTTATGTTCGTTTCCTTCTTTTACAAACCCTGTTGGTTGTTCCATATAGATCTCCTCGTCCAATTCTCCATTGAGAAAGGCAGTCTTTACATCCATTTGATGTAATTCGAGGTCTAAGCAAGCTACCATAGCCAGAATCAAGCGAATCGAGGTAAAACGCACAACAGGTGAGAAGGTCTCTTCGTAGTCTATCCCTTCCTGTTGCGTAAAACCTTTTGCGAAAAGGCGAGCTTTATATCTGTCTATAGATCCATCAGCCTTATGCTTGATCTTGAGAACCCATTTGTTCCCAATAGCTCTACGTTCTCTGGGTAAGTCAACCAAGTCCCAGACTTGGTTAACTTACATGGATTCTAATTCCTCCTTTATCGCTTCTATCCATTTGTCTTTTGCAGAGCATGATACGGCCTGTTTGAAAGTAGCAGGCTCGTCAACTTCTTGTAGTAAAGTCATAAAGGTTTGTGGGAATTCATCCTTAAATCTTATAGGAGCTAACCTTGTACGACTACTACGTCGTATTTGAGATTCTTCAAGTCCTTGTTGACTCGAATTTAGATCAATTCTAATATCACTCCCACTTGGAATGTCGTTAGAAATGCTCCCACTTGGATCATTATTCCCGTATGGAATAGAATTCGCATCATTCGTATCATCCATTGGTGAAGGTTGAAACGTATTTTCGTCTTCGCCAAGAATTC
This sequence comes from Scilla litardierei, assembly GCA_030789695.1. Taxonomy (NCBI): domain Eukaryota; kingdom Viridiplantae; phylum Streptophyta; class Magnoliopsida; order Asparagales; family Asparagaceae; genus Scilla; species Scilla litardierei. The sequence continues at coordinate 744,134,591 of CM061142.1, forward strand.
TCCCACTCGAATGAGGTAATCCTTCTTGATCATAAATCTCAAATAGATATAAGTCCTGACTTATCTCGCCCTGTCTTGGAAACTCGTTTTCCAAGAAAGTGACATCCCTCGACTCAAATTCAATTAGTCCCCCATTGTCTTCCTGACCAAGGAAAACATAACCTTTGGAGTTTTCTGCGTATCGTATAAAGATACATTTCCCCCCTTGGCCCAAGTTTACCATACTTATGGGAGGAAATATGTGCATAGGATGCACATCCCCAAGGTTTTAAAATGCTTAAGTCAGGAGACCTTTGGTTCCACAACTCATAAGGAGTGGAGCTAACTGATTTCGAGGCTACGCGGTTTAAAATGAAAGTGGCCGTCAATAATGCATCACCCCAAAAGGTGATTGGCACGTTGGCTTTCGCCATCATTGAACGGACCATTTCCATTAAAGTCATATTCCTCCTTTCTGCAACACCATTTTGTTGCAGAGTTATAAGGCATAGTTACCTGATGAACTATGCCTTTTTCATCACAAAGTTCCTTAAAACTTGTTGATTGGTATTCACCACCTCTATCGGTTCGCAAGACCTTAATCTTGCGATCTAATTGATTTTTCACCAAACTCATATAGTTTTTAAAGAAGGTTAATGCTTCACTTTTGTGGGATATCAAATAGATATGACCGAATCGGTGAATTCATCAATAAAAATGATGAAATAGGACTTCCCGCTGTAACGACTGGTTTTCGTGTAATTGGATTATCTATATTAAAATATATGCTTGGTGGACTTTCTCCTTGGATGTGTGGTTTTCGTCGCCATAGCTTTCCCTTTCGATCGTTTCGTCGTGATTTTCTAGTTTCTTCCTTTGATCGTCGATTTCGGAGTAAGTCATTCGTGACGAGCTTCAAATCGCTCATATCTTAGAGTTAGAGTGATCTTAGAAGCCATAGGAATCTTCCCGAAGCTCTGCGATTCAAATCGGCACTTTTAGTGCATCTTAGTTGGTTCGAGAAGGGGAACCAACCGACTAGATTGAGATCTAGTCGGTCGGCAACTCTACTCAAACCGACTAGTTCCTTGGATTAATTTTACTTAAGTTACTGTTTCTGTTTAGTCGGTCTAAGTTCATCTTTCGACCGACTAGTTGTTAAACTAGTCGGTTAAGTTTTGTACTCAGACCGACTAATTCTTAGTTCTTCTGTGCAGTCAAGTACTATTCATTATTAGTCGGTCTAAGAACGTTTGTCGACCGACTAGATGAGAAACTAGTCGGTCAGCAGTTGTTCTTTGACCGACTAAATCTAAATCCTATTTTCGTTCAGAAGTTATTGTTTACACTTAGTCGGTCTGCGTTGGTCAACCGACCGACTAGTTCCCAAACTAGTCGGTCAGTGGTTGCTCTTTGACCGACTAATCTATGTTAAAACCCTAATTTTTGGGCAGCCGCCAGCCCATCCTATTTATACCCCTCCCAAACGTTTTCTTCTTCCTCCACTCGACCCAAAACCCTAGTTCTCCAAACTTCTCCATTCGTTTCCAGATCTGAGCCGGATCGTTCTTCCGTTGCCGTGATTGCTCGGCATCGTCCCTCCGCTTCTTCACGGGTAGTATTCTTCCTTTAATAATCTCATAACCCACACTTGATATTTGTGGAACCCTAATAATAATGGATGTTGTTTGACGATTGTTTCTACATGACAGCGATTCCCTTCCCCGTAGATTAGCGCTTGTGGGACGAACCTTCGCGATCGTCTTCCTCGGTGCTAGGCAAGTGAAACTTGCCTCTTAGGGTTTTGGGCCATGTCTTAGGCCATTTTCTTGCTTTAGTGTAAAAGAGACTAGACGGTGAAAGGATAGCCGTCTAGACGCCATTGACCTAGCTTGACAACGAAGCTTGGTCCGTCACCCTCATCATGCTTGTATGACACGTTTACTTTCCCTTAATGGTACGCGTATTAACTGTTCATGTCATCCATGCATCCTTAAATGCTATTGCATTTTAACTGCCATGTTAAATTTAGATAAACGGTACGCGAATATCTGTTCATGTCATTGCATTTTGCCTGTCACGTTTAACTTAAATTAACGGTATGCAAATATTTGTCCATGTCATTGCATAGTGATTATTCATCGTGATTGCGTAGCACACGCTACAATATTATATCCATGGCTCGTGTTCCAGAAGAGAGCCCTGTAGTTGGAAACCCCAACGCTCGATAAATAAGGCTAGGTGCACCCCTATGCCAAGTGAAATACACTTCCTGGCTCGTGTTCCAGAAGCGAGCTCAGTTAGTTGGAAACCCCAACGCTCGACACATATGGGTGGGGTAAGAGATAAGCGGACTGAGCCCCGAGTTGGCCTGATCCGCCACTCCGGCCAGCAGGTGGACTCTCTAGTGCACAAGTGATTAATAGTGATACGAGATAAGCGGACTGAGCCACGAGCTGGCCAACAGGTGGACTCTCTATGCACTAAGTGATAAACAGTGATAAGTGATTAATAGTGATACGAGATAAGTGGATTGAGCCACGAGCTGGCCAGCAGGTGGACTCTCTATGCACTAAGTGATAAGTGATAAGTGATAAGTGATAAGTGACAAATGATAAGTGATTAGTGATTTGGTAGTTTTGGCTACATCGTGCGTGCTTGTCTCTTCCTTTAAACTATCGCATCATACTTAACTGTCATGTCATTGCTTAATATTGTAAATGCTAGGTTGTTAGTTACTTTCAGTTTCCTTGCACAAGTCTTTCCAGACTTGCTGACATGTGCCCCTCTCTCCTTTGGGTGTCACATGTTAGACCCAGAGCCAGAGCTTTGTTGCAGGGGATATGGTGTTGCTGATGCTGATGTTTGCTGTGGTGGTGAGTGGACACCATGGGCCTGTCTTGAAGACCGCTCGTGTTCACTTCCTTGTTTAGGTTTGTTGTTAGTTGTTGGTGCGTGGCACCCTTGTATGTATGTTATACTTTGTTGGCCATGTTTGGGCCTTAGACCCTTTTTCATTTAGCCTGGTGGCTTTTCTGTGATATTGTAATTTGTGTATGGACATTTTGGAGATCCAATAAAATGTCGTCTCATTTCTCCTTATTATCATTGTTGTTTCGTTTCGCTTTGCAAGGACTTGGCATAATAAGTGTTTTTATACGCTTATCAGACTTGGAGCTTCACAGCTTCAAGTTTGTGCGGACCTTCTCATGTCTCGCCTCCACATTTTTGGGAAGCGGGGCGTGACAGGTTTTATTGGTGGCCTATGCAAGTCCATTTGCAAATGCGAAATATCGGAACAACGATAATAATTAAAGAATGTCCATTAAACGAATTAGAACATCCAAATTATAAGCCCGGAGTCTAGGTTTTTAGCGTCCGTATGTCTTAGGTGGCTAATAGACGTGTTAGAGCACCTGTCCCAGCTTGATAGGAAATCCATTAGGTCAGGACTATAGTGAGACTTAGTTAGAAGTTTGTGCTTGCTAGTTAGAGGCCTCTGATTGTTTGTTAGACTCCATGCTAGTGATTGATATGATAGTCTTAAGAGTTACCTTAGTGGTTCCTGTCTAGCTCCGACCATGATAGACTCCTAGGATTTCTTTGGTCGTTCGCTTGGGTTCATCGATTTCGGACCAAGCTGAACTCAATTCATCGCTGTCTAGCCCTTAGGGAGTCTTAGCGCTTAGTTCCATAATCTTTAGCTGGTTGACCGTAGGAGATTCCTGTAGATTTTCCTAAGTCATATCCTAGGCGTATTTATGCTTTGATCATCCGACCAAATCCCTTGCCTCGATTCCCATGACCACCACGTTTCGATAATCGTTGATCCTTCGAATGTCCCCATTCGCAAGGCTTAATTTCTTTTACAGTTATTTTCGATTTCCCTTATTAAAGTTTTCGTTAAGTTTAAATTTTGTTTTAAACCCGCTACGTATATACTTAAAATTTCTCACTTTTCGATTGAGTCAAATTCCTGGTCGATTTCGGAGTCTAATGGTTGTAATTATAATTGCTATCTCGTAACCATTTTCTTGTCTATATTTTCGCATTTCGGTTTAAAGACTCCAATACTATTTTGGAAAATTCGATATACCATTTTCTAGCTATGAGATCCATTTTAATAGCATAGCATACATACTTTAAAATTTTTCCCAAGCTAAATGGAATTTCAATTGTTATATGTATAGTTATATCTCGTACTCTTTCGTTGACTTGAATTAATTTTTGAAATTCGAAAGTTTTGACGAGATTTTGATTACTGTTTTATAATGTTTTACAGCATATACCTTTCATACCTATTTGAATATCTTGTCCCTTTTCATAAATCGATTTAATTCTGAGCCGCAATTCTATTTTCCAAATTCGATTTATGAATTTTCCTTTCTTATTTATGCTATTCAAATGACTCGTCACGCTCCCTTAATATACTCTTCAAGTCACAGATGATTTCGGCTTTCAACAAATCAAAGTTATGTTCAAACATTTTCCCGACTGCAGATTTTTGGAAAATTACGTTTCCGTAACCACTTCCCTTGTCCTCAATTCACACGACCACCTCATTACAATTATCCTTGATCTTTCAAATGTTTTCCGTTGCAAATCTTGATTCTTCCAAAGTTATTTTCGAATGCTTTCCTTATTTGAAGTTCCACTCAATTTAAATTTTGTTCTAAACTTCTTTAAATATGTCTCCCTAAATTTCGATGGAGTTAAAAGTCGTTCTTGAATTTTGAAGACTTTTGGTCGTAATTTTAAAATTACTATCTTGTACTATTTTTCTAACAATGTACCTTTCGCATTTCGATTTTTTTTAAACTTTATTACTATCCTGATGGTTCGATATACCGTCCTTTTTCCTAACTACAAAAATTTATTTTTAACAACTTATCTTACATACCTTTAGGGGTATTTTTCCAAACTGAATGGACTTCAACTAATTTTTGTATATATCAATTATAGGTTCGTCGTACTCGTACTTCAAAAGTTTTTTTTATACCAACACGTTCTTTTGGCGAATCCTTATTTCCCTAAAAATACCTTCGATCTTTTCTTTCGTTAAGTTTAAATTTATTCGAAACACTTTTGATATATGTAAGGTTTCATGCTCCTTCGCCGACTTAAATTATTTATGTTTTTAAATATCGAAACTTGTGTTGAGATTTTTAGATTAGAAGTTTATAATATTTTCAGCATATACTTTCGTATCGATATAAATGTCTTGTCCCATTTCATATACCAATTTCATTCTGAACCGTATTTCTATTTTCCTAATTTGATTCATAATTTCTTTTCTTACTTGTGCCATTAAAATTTTATTCGAAAACACCTCGTGCTTACTCTTAATAAACTTTTCAAGTCCCTGTGGACTTCGGCTTTTAGCAAGTCGATTTTATGCTCAACATTTTCCATACTTCAGATTTTTGTATTTAAAAAAAAATTATTACTGTTTCGAAATCGTTCCTGACTTAGACCCTTCATAAAACGGTTTAAAAGTTTTAATACTAACTTGATGAGTTTAAATATCCTTTTCTCTTTCCATACTACTAAGATATTATCTTTCCATTCACCATACACACTTTTGAGATAATTTCTAAAATATGACTTCAATTATTTTTATATATCGGTACCACGTTCGTTTTGCTCGTACATTAAGATCTTGTATAAATCCATTTTGTTGGCGAACCCGGATTTCTCTAAAAGTATTTTGGACATGGTTTATTTGGGATTTCTCTTCAGTTTTAAGATTTGGAAAACCTTTAGCTTGCGCTTAAATTCTCCACACTATACTTGATCTGATTTCAATCTTCAAATCTCAAAACTTTTCCAAAATTTTTAGATTGCTGCCGCATAACATTTCTGACCTATGTTTTAATGTTCGAGTAAATGATTTCCTTTTTCCTCATGATGATTTTATGTAAGCCAATAAACCACTTTTCCTCTTATTACGTATATTCGTCTCAAACTCGCTTTCAAACAACTTGTTTATCGACCTCTAAATAATTTTATACAAACGAGGACTCTGACTTTTTGAAGTACAACGGCCTTTGAATTCACGTATTTTAACTTATGTTGTTTACACTACCTTCTTTACGTATTCCTTAAGGGTATCATTGCATCATCTTTCCACCTAAACATTCACAGTCTTACCCTGATTCCTCTAACCAAATTTGGCTCCTTATCTTCGTCCTAGCTGAACCCATGTTTTTCGATCTTTCTATTCGTCATGATCTAGGTTCGGTTCTTTCCTATTGTCTAGCCCATAGAGCTTGTCGTTGCCTGTGTCAACCTTGTTATAGTTTGGTGGGCCCATTAGTTAAGTGGTTATGTCGTCGTAGTGTTGATTTCGTGGTGTGTATATAGTGGTATGGGTGTTGGCATTTGTATGTTGTGTGTAGGTAAATTTTCTGCTTGAGTATGATGTGATATACGTATGATAACAGAATGATAATTTTGATTGGTACTACTTGTTTTATGAGATGTCGTATGCGTGTATATCAGGAGGTATACCCGACTATTGCATCTCTTAAACTTGTATGTAGTTGTATGTGTGTTGATATGGTAAATATAAATGGATGGATATGGTGTGAAAATATGTGATACGTGGATGTGTATGCCTTGGAGTGGTGTTGGTATGTGTATGGATACTGTGTTACACATATAAATGTCCTGCTATGATTTGAGTTACACTCAAGCTTGAGTGGGTATACTCTATGTACTATGGTATAATTGTATGTGGTGGTGAATAGTGATGGATGATGTATGTATGGTGTTTGAGTTGTTTTTACTTGGTTGTGTTACGCACACGATTGTGGGTGGCTATGCCACTATATAACTATAGGACTATATATGAGGTGAAAATATGGTGAAATAATTGTATGTGTTTGAATGACTAAATAAATGTGAAATTATTTTCGAATAAGAGAGGCTTGGTTATTTTCTTACAGTAAGTAATAAGTGTTATTGTTGTATAAGTATATTGACTATATATATGTGATTGAAATACGTGTATGAAATTGATTGACTATAATAAGTATGAGTGTACTATGTGCGTGAAAATATGTGTGTAGTGGTAGTAATATTTGATTTCTAGTGCATGTACATATAAGCACTTGAAATGAATGTACTTGGTTGAAATTTTGATGTGATATTGATTGAGGGTAGTTACTAGGGCGACTAGATATGTTAGAAAGTCCGAGGACGGACTTTATTCTAAGGTGGGTAGGATGTAACGACTAGTTTTCGTGTAATTGGATTATCTATATTAAAATATATGCTTGGTGGATTTTCTCCTTGGATGTGTGGTTTTCGTCGCTATAGCTTTCCCTTTCGATCGTTTCGTCGTGATTTTCTAGCTTCTTCCTTCGATCGTCGATTTCGGAGTAAGTCATTCGTGACGAGCTTCAAATCGCTCATATCTTAGAGTTAGAGTGATCTTAGAAGCCATAGGAATCTTCCCAAAGCTCTGCGATTCGAATCGGCACTTTTAGTGCATCTTAGTTTGTTCGAGAAGGGGAACCAACCGACTAGATTGAGATCTAGTCGGTCGGCAACTCTACTCAAACCGACTAGTTCCTTGGATTAATTTTACTTAAGTTACTGTTTCTGTTTAGTCGGTCTAAGTTCATCTTTCGACCGACTAGTTGTTAAACTAGTCGGTTAAGTTTTGTACTCAGACCGACTAATTCTTAGTTCTTCTGTGCAGTCGAGTACTATTCATTCTTAGTCGGTCTAAGAACGTTTGTCGACCGACTAGATGAGAAACTAGTCGGTCAGCAGTTGTTCTTTGACCGACTAAATCTAAATCCTATTTTCGTTCAGAAGTTACTGTTTACACTTAGTCGGTCTGCGTTGGTCAACCGACCGACTAGTTCCCAAACTAGTCGGTCAGTGGTTGCTCTTTGACCGACTAATCTATGTTAAAACCCTAATTTCTGGGCAGCCGCCAGCCCATCCTATTTATACCCCTCCCAAACGTTTTCTTCTTCCTCCACTCGACCCAAAACCCTAGTTCTCCAAACTTCTCCATTCGTTTCCAGATCTGAGCCGGATCGTTCTTCCGTTGTCGTGATTGCTCGGCATCGTCCCTCCGCTTCTTCACGGGTAGTATTCTTCCTTTAATAATCTCATAACCCACACTTGATATTTGTGGAACCCTAATAATAATGGATGTTGTTTGACGATTGTTTCTACATGACAGCGATTCCCTTCCCCGTAGATTAGCGCTTGTGGGACGAACCTTTGCGATCGTCTTCCTCGGTGCTAGGCAAGTGAAACTTGCCTCTTAGGGTTTTGGGCCATGTCTTAGGCCATTTTCTTGCTTTAGCGTAAAAGAGACTAGACGGTGAAAGGATAGCCGTCTAGACGCCATTGACCTAGCTTGACAACGAAGCTTGGTCCGTCACCCTCATCGTGCTTGTATGACACGTTTACTTTCCCTTAATGGTACGCGTATTAACTGTTCATGTCATACATGCATCCTTAACTGCTATTGCATTTTAACTGCCATGTTAAATTTAGATAAACGGTACGCGAATATCTGTTCATGTCATTGCATTTTGCCTGTCACGTTTAACTTAAATTAACGGTATGCAAATATCTGTCCATGTCATTGCATAGTGATTATTCATCGTGATTGCGTAGCACACGCTACAATATTATATCCCTGGCTCGTGTTCCAGAAGCGAGCCCTGTAGTTGGAAACCCCAACGCTCGATAAATAAGGCTAGGTGCACCCCTATGCCAAGTGAAATACACTTCCTGGCTCGTGTTCCAGAAGCGAGCTCAGTTAGTTGGAAACCCCAACGCTCGACACATATGGGTGGGGTAAGAGATAAGCGGACTGAGCCCCGAGTTGGCCTGATCCGCCACTCCGGCCAGCAGGTGGACTCTCTAGTGCACAAGTGATTAATAGTGATACGAGATAAGTGGACTGAGCCACGAGCTGGCCAGCAGGTGGACTCTCTATGCACTAAGTGATAAACAGTGATAAGTGATTAATAGTGATACGAGATAAGCGGACTGAGCCACGAGCTGGCCAGCAGGTGGACTCTCTATGCACTAAGTGATAAGTGATAAGTGATAAGTGATAAGTGACAAATGATAAGTGATTAGTGATTTGGTAGTTTTGGCTACATCGTGCGTGCTTGTCTCTTCCTTTAAACTATCGCATCATACTTAACTGTCATGTCATTGCTTAATATTGTAAATGCTAGGTTGTTAGTTACTTTCAGTTTTCTTGCACAAGTCTTTCCAGACTTGCTGACATGTGCCCCTCTCTCCTTTGGGTGTCACATGTTAGACCCAGAGCCAGAGCTTTGTTGCAGGGGATATGGTGTTGCTGATGCTGATGTTTACTGTGGTGGTGAGTGGACACCAGGGGCCTGTCTTGAAGACCGCTCGTGTTCACTTCCTTGTTTAGGTTTGTTGTTAGTTGTTGGTGCGTGGCACCCTTGTATGTATGTTATACTTTGTTGGCCATGTTTGGGCCTTAGACCCTTTTTCATTTAGCCTGGTGGCTTTTCTGTGATATTGTAATTTGTTTATGGACATTTTGGAGATCCAATAAAATGTCGTCTCATTTCTCCTTATTATCATTGTTGTTTCGTTTCGCTTTGCAAGGACTTGTCATAATAAGTGTTTTTATACGCTTATCAGACTTGGAGCTTCACAGCTTCAAGTTTGTGCAGACCTTCTCACGTCTCGCCTCCACATTTTTGGGAAGCGGGGCGTGACACCCATGTCTTGTCTTGACATTCATCAGACCACATATGTCCGAATGGATGAGCTGTAATGGAACCTCGGCCCTTGTGCTGGTTCCAAACAGCTTGCGACAAGATTTCCCTACAAGGTAATGTTCGCAAGTCGACATTTCGACCTTTGAAACATTGGATAGGAGGCCACGTTAGGCAAGTCTATCCATTCATGTTGGTCCAATGTGACCAAGCCTTGCATGCCAACAAATTACATCTGACTCATAATTTGATGAATTTGCAACAAGGAAATTTTCATTATAAAATGAGGAATCATACATTGTATTTAATACAACAAATCCTTTGAAAACATACCCAGAACCAATTAAAGAATTATTACAAAACAAGTCCACTTTACAACTATGAAAGAACCAACTATAACCAAGACCCATTAAAACGACCACAGATATAATATTCCTTCGAATATCCGGAGCGAAGAGAACATCATGAAGTAGGATAGTGCGGCCGTTGTCCAAGACGAGCTTGCACGTCCCAATGCCTTTCACTTCAACACGTGTGTTGTTTCCTACATAGATCCACTTCGTTCCTTGGGGTATCCGGTGATACTCCATGAAGGACTGTCTATCCCTTGCTAAGTGGTCGATGGCACCTCGTCACCTCCACTCGTACATGAACGAGCATAGTGACCTAACTTGTTGCACTTGAAACACTTGATCTTCTTCAAGTCCTTCTTCTTGTGCCATTTCTTGTGCCCACCCTTATGTTTGGGTTTCTTGGTAGACTCTGGTTGCTTATTACGTTCATTAGTAAACTTCGAACAATTTTTCCGTTTCTTTCCCCCGTGTGAGGAACTAGCAACCATGTGCACTTCTGCACTTGGCTTGGCGGCCTCAAGCCGCTCTTCCTCTAACTCGAGGTGCTTAGAAACATCGCTGAAGTTTTTTATGCTCTCATTATGAGTGAGATGCATCTTCATTTGGTCCCACCCATTTGGTAGGGAACGTATGACTGCTTGGATTTGTTACTCATCAGTGAGCACATGACCTGCATCCTTTAACTCTGAGATGAGATTCGCCATATGTCGCAGATGCTTCCCCATGGAATGATCTGGACATTTCTTGTACGAATCGAATCTTATAGTTAAAGAACGAAGTTTGGACACCGAGGTGCCACCAAACTTCTCCTCTAGCTTGGACCATATGTCCATGGCTAGGTCATGCTCTCGGAAGATGCGCATTATGTCATCGGCCATACTGGACAACAACGTAATGCGAGCAATCTTGTTCTTCCGAGACCAAGCATCGAAAGCTTCCTTGTCTCTTCTGTGTTGGGCCATAGTGCCCAACTCTGGTTCAATCATTGTGTTCTTTAGAGTTTCGAGCACATCTTGCTCCTCTAGAACATATTGTATTTTCATGGACCATAGTTTGTAATTATCGCCGTTGAGTTTTTCACCTTTGTTTAACTCAGCGACGATGTTCTTCGAAGCGGAAGACAGTTTAGCTTTAAAATGCTGCAAAAGATATAAAAAGAAGGTTCGATCAAAAAACATTGCATAAATTTCATATTTATAGTCATCATTTTAGACATTTTCATAATTCAGCAGTCTCGGCCAGCGGACCGACCAGGGGAATGGCTAGTCCATGGTTCACTACCCCCAGACAGAGCTGAGGTGTCCCACAAACTAGTCCAAAAGACCACTGGCCGAATCATGATCCATTGAGACGCTGAATCAATCGAATGTGGAAATTTCAGACTAGTTTAATATCACTTCCACTTGGAAAATCCCACTAGGAATGATATTATTATATTTGATAAGTTACTTTCGAAAAATATTGAAGATGTTGTTCTAGAATCGAAAAAGTCATTACGATCCCAATCACCATCTAGAACAACTTTCAATATTTTCCCATCACTTTATCAAATAACAGTACTCTTATAGTACTTTGCAGCGGAAAAGCGATTTTGAAAACATATTTTTCAAAACAAAATTAGGGAATTTCAACTTGGTACCCTTATGGTACTAAAAATACCCTTGTTGTATTTGCAAAATATTCGGCAAGGCCTACACCCCCTTACAGGGTGACATAGCCGAAATATTTCGACAATTCCTCGGCCATTGCCGGGGTCGTGTCGTGGCCGTGCCAAGGCTGGATTCTTCTCCCTTCCGAAGAGAGAGTTGCCATCGCAACTTGGCCAAGGCCGAACACCCCTTGAGGGGAGTTTTCTGCAAGCCACCACCGCCGGCTCCTGTATGGATCCAGGCGCTCCCCCCTACAGGGGAATTTTGCCGCAGACAACCGCCGCCGGCTCCGTAGAGAACGGCCATGCAAGCCACCGCCCATGCAAGTCCCCCCCCATTTACTGGGCTGACCGGGGCTTGGCCCTGGCCGAGGCCAAGGGCCGGCAGTGGCCTGGCCCTGGCCTGGCCCTGGCCTGGCCCTGGCCTTGGCCAGGGCTGGCCTGGCCCTGGCCTCGGCCAGGGCTGGCCAGGGCCCTGGCCATGGCCAGGGCCGGCCTCGCCTCGCTGGCCCTGGCCGAGGCCAGGCCGGCCATGGCCTTTGTGCATGCCGGCCATGGCCCCTTGGCCATGGCCGGCCTCCCCTTCCTTTGGGGTCCGGTTTGCACACCCCCCCTCTCCCGGAGGGGGGTCTTGGTTGTCATTGGCTGTAGCCAACCCCCTCCGCATGGGGAGGGGGGGTGCATAGCCTCCATGGCCCATATGGCCATGGCGATCATGCACCAAAGAGATCATCTTCTCCGTTGAGAATAACTACTATCTTCTCCGATGAGACACCCGTTCATCGAGAAAGTAGTTATTCATTAATGGCCATGTGCCAAAAAAATAACGTACTTTCAAGGCCGCAAACTTCACGCTCCACATGAAGAGAGTTCACATTCTCTATTGAATTGAGACTCAGCATCCATGAAGAGTGCGAGTTTGGCGAGATGAATGGTCAGTTCTTCCCGTCACGGAGAGTTCCTGCCATATCCGTAATGACAGAAGACCCTAACGTGAAAAGAACAACTGCTGTGATTCTCTCCGTCACGATGCGCTCCTACCATATCCATAATGGTAGGAAACTCATTCGTGAAAAAGACAACGTGTCTCATTCATCGGTGAGACCGGGGCGAACCCATGTGGCTCCGATACCAATGTAGGATCCCATCGCGCGATGATGGAGGATCGAAAGAGAACTTACGTTGGCGTATGCTGCGCTGTAGTCTCTGAACTTTACCCTCGGATTTGCCACAACGGTCAGTACTTCGTCACAGAGGATCGAAGCTGCGTTTCCACGTCTAAATCTAACTTTAGGAGAAGAACTTGATGGAAGGGAGAAGAGGAAAAAGATTGCCTTATGCAAACTTATGGCATGAATGATTAGCCTAAAATGCCTTACCCTTGGGTCCTATTTATAGGCTTTAGGGGTAGTTATTGTAGGAAATAACCATATATAAGCTTATTAGCTTATATTAACACCCTTGCTTATCCTCTTCTTCATGCACTTATCAAGTGCCTTTATGCACTTATAATGTGACTTTTTCCACTTATCGAGTGGTCCTTTTCACACATGAAAAGGTTCCCTTCGTACATGCTTTCATGTACGCGACATCCGAGGTCCATAGACCCTCATACATCCCCTCATGGGTGTATACATATCGTCCATATCCAACAGAATGTGCCCACATGTGTTTCATGACCCGGGAAGATCCACTCTCTGATGAGAGTGATACCAACATCGATGAACCCGAGGTAACAATGGATGAATTACGTATTGCTAATGAAGAACTATTTTCTATGTATCGATCTTTAATTCTTAGATATATTAGTTCAAAGAAATTAACTGTTAGCAAACCATCCATTCCATGCATTATCAATAATGACACCATTGTTGATACACTAACACTTGAGAAAAACTCCTTGGTTTCTCAAAATGACATATAGAGAAATGAGGTAAATTCCATTAAATCTCAACTAAATCAAACGTATCCTAAGGATAATAGTGATCTAGCTTCACAAACACACAATTGGGTTTATAGAATGATTCTCTTAAAACCCAAGTGCACGAGTTCATAGCACGGGTGTCCACCTTGGATACGAATATTTCTTCTCTTAAGGAGAAATATAAGCCCATGTCCTTCCGAGTTATGAGATTTAACAAAGGAAAATGATAATTGGATGATTTGCAAGCAAACCAATATCCAGCCATACATCGTGTTGGTCTTGGTTATGTGGAAGCGAATGCATCCAATACTCGCACCTCCTATAGTGGTGTTACTATAGATTCTATGAGGCCATCCTCCGGTGCATCCACAAGTGGTATCAAAAACACTATTGGTAGCAAACCTACCAAGAAAGCCACCTCTTCACAATCTCTACCTTTTGGCAAGAAACCCACTAAGGGTGAAAACCAAAAGAGAGGCCATGCTTACATGTACACCAACCTTCATCCACGTAGGAAATCTCCAATTTCACAAATGGACACTCATGACACTTTTTATGCTCCACACCCATGGACACGTGCAAACCAACACATGAGAAATACTCATGCACGTGACCCTACACACTCGTATGCTCATATGCATCATTCTTCCATGTATGCACACTCACCTCATGATATGTATGACCCATATGCCTCATATAACATGCATGTTCCTAAGGTTGCATACAACACTTATATGTGCAATGCCTATCCACCTCCATTGTCATATGCTAGAAAGCATATTCCTAGGAAGCACGCATCACATAGAAATTAATCAGTTGTGCATGCAATTAGAAAAAGGACTCCCAAAACATACACAATTTGGGGTCCTAAGAACACTAGCTTAAATGATAGGAATGCTTATATTGATTCCTATTTTCATGATGTTATTACTAATGATAATTATGTTGGGAAGTAAAAGTCCACTTGGACTTGGCTTCCAAAGGGTTAATCTCCTTAGACCCAACAAAAATTGGGTACCATGAGCTTATGGTATACTATGTAGGTACCCAAGAAAAAAAGAGAGAGCAATAAACGACATATTGACTCTAAAAGGAAAGGATGGATACTTGACAGTGGTTGCTCCAAGCACATGACGGGTGATCCCTCATTGCTCTCCGAAGTGATTAGCATCAAGGATGGTGCAACATTCACTTTTGGAGGTAATCAAAAGGGAACCATCATATGAGTAGGTAAAGTCGGTAATCCTTCCAAACCACTTATTACTAATGTTTATTTATTTAGTGGTTTATGTCATAACCTTATCTCCATTAGTCAACTTTGTGACAAAGTTACACGGTTAACTTTGGAGAGGGTATGTGTGAAATTATTGACTTTGATTCACATGTTTTATTTACCGGTATTAGGTGTAAAAATATTTACTATTTGAGTTTGTCTAAAACCGTAGAACATTGCTTAGTTGCTAATACAAATGAACAACTATTATGACATCGCCATTTTGGTCATATTCATTTTAAGCACTTATATAAGTTAGCTAAGCGTGATCTAGTAAAAGGTTTTCTGAAAATTACTTTTAGTAAGAAAAACTTTTGTGATTCATATCAACGAGGTAAACTTAGTAAATCATCTTTTAAACTTAAAGAAGGCATAACTTCTAAGAGGCCTCTAGAATTACTTCATCTAGATTTATTTAGGCCAACTAGAACTGCCTCTTTAGGTAATGCTCACCATGGATTAGTTTTCGTTGACGACTTCTCAAGATTTACTTGGGTCTCATTTTTAACTAATAAGAATGAAGCCTTTGAAGAGTTTATCATATTTGCAAAGAAGATTCAAAATTTCTTAGGATCCATCATAATCACTATTCGTAGTGATCAAGGAGGAGAATTTGAGAATGTGTCTTTTACAAAGTTTTGTGATGACACCGGGATAACTCATAATTTTTCTTTTCCTCGTGCACTACCACAAAATGGTGTTGTAGAGAGAAACAATAGGACCCTAATTGAGTGTGCCCATACCATGCTCTATGATAGTCATCTTGGACTATAATTTTGGACAGAGACGGTGCACACGGCATGCTATGTGCTTAATAGTATCCTAGTGGGACCTCGAACGACCAAAACTTGTTTTGAGTTATTTTATGACAAAAGGCCACAAGTTAAATATGTTCATGTTTTTGGTTCAAAATGTTTTATCAAGAAGACTTTTGGTAATTTAGATAAATTTGAGCCAAGAGCCGATGAAGGAATTTTTGTTGGATATTCCACACGTAGAAAAGCCTACCGGATATACAACAAAACCTCTTCAACGATTAAGGAATCACTACATGGATCATTTTATGAAGATTTTGATTTTCCTAATGTGGTTGATGATAATGTAGATGTTTTATGTGATTCTCTTAGTAATGTTAAACTTAATGATTCCATTATTGAGACTAACAATACTAATGAAGTTGTTGAAGATGTTCCAAGTGATGCAGGGATTTCCAAAGCTTACCCAACCGTTTGTAATCACCCACATGACCAAATTATTGGAGATATTGGTGCGGTTATTCGAACGAGATCAAGAATTTATGAATTCTCTCACTGTGCATTTGTCTCTACCATTGAGCCAAAGAACATCCAAGAAGCATGCGAAGATAGCTCTTGGATAGTCGCAATGGAAGAAGAACTCATGCAATTTGAGAGAAATAAAGTTTGGGAGCTCGTTCCTCTTCCAAGTGCTCACCAAGTGATTGGGACCAAGTGGATCTCAAGAACAAGACCGATGAGAATGAGGTCATCACAAGGAACAAAGCAAGGTTAGTAGCTCAAGGCTATCGGCAAGAAGAAGGTATCGATTTCGAAGAATCTTTTACCCCCGTAACTAGATTAAAAGCTTTTAGATTGCTTTTATCGTTTGCATCCCATAAGAATTTTAAGTTATTTCACGTGGATGTTAAAAGTGAATTTTTAAATGGAATTGTTAATGAAGAAGTTTACGTTTCTCAACCACCCGGTTTCATACATGAAAAATTTCCAAACCATGTTTTCAAACTTAAGAAAGCGTTATATGGGTTGAGACGAGCTCCTAAAGCTTGGTATGATCGACTCAAAACCTTTCTATTGGATTTAGGTTTTAAAATGGGTGAGGTTGATTCAACTCTTTTTATTAAGGATTATGAAAATGACATCCTTTTAATTCAAGTTTATGTAGACAATATTATATTTGGTTCTACTAACTTTAATCTTTGCCAAGAATTTTCTAAGTCTATGAAGGAAGAATTCAAAATGAGCCACATTGGTGAGCTCAACTACTTCCCTGGACTTCAAATTCGGCAAATGAAGGATGTGACTTTCATACATCAAGCCAAGTACACTGAGGAGCTTATTAAGCGATTCTGGATGGAATCGTCTTCAAGCAAAAGGACCCCCATGAGTGCGACAATCCATCTACATAAGGATGAAAACAGAAAAGATGTAGACGTTCGTCTATATCATGGTATGATCGGTAGCTTACTTTACTTAACTGCTAGTAGGCCCGATATCATGTTTTCTGTATGCATATGTCCTAGATATCAAGCTAGACCTAAAGAGTCACACTTGATTGTGGTCAAACGAATTTTTCGTTACCTCAATCATTTACTAGATTATGGGTTACTTTACCCTAAGTCTAGCACATATGAGTTAATCTCATATAGTGATGCCGACTTTGCCGGATGCAAATCTGATAGGAAGAGTACTAGTGGCAATTGCCATTTTCTAGGAAATTCCCTAGTTTCTTGGTTTTCCAAGAAACAGAACTCGGTATCATTGTCCACGACTGAAGCGAAATATTGCCGCGGGTCTTGCATGTGCACAAGTTATTTGGATAAGACACACTCTTAAAGACTATGGTGTCAATTGTGATACTTGCACAGGTTGATAACCAAAGTGCTATTTGTCTTTCCAAGAATCTGGTACACCACTCCCGTACCAAACACATAGATGTGAGACACCATTTTATTAATAATCATGTAGCTAAGAAGCACACCATCTTAGAGTACATTGAAACCCAAAAATAAATCGCCGACATCTTCACTAAACCTCTTAAAGAAGATTCATTTGTGAGGTTGCGTGGAGAATTAAGGATTATGAGTGAATCTGAATTTTACGAGTTCATACTTTCATGTTATATCATGCTTGAACTTAAATCATCATTTTTACTTCTCTTCGTTTGATAAATTATATGCTTCACATATATTTGTTTTAAGAGATGTATTTGAGATTTTTGATGATTTCGATAGCTTTTAATTGATTTACGAGTTTTGTATGATGATCGTTAATATTTTGATAGTGATTTCTTGATTAGATTTGTGTTAGAGTATAGGTCCTAGGGTGAGTTGTCTCTATCCTCTGGATTTTAACCTCACTGTGCATTTCTGGACCCGGACAGACGACTGTCATTCCTTCGATAGTCGACTGCCCAACTCTATTTTCTTATACATCAGACTGTATTTTTCGCACATGCGACTGATAACGATTTTCCAGTCGACTATCTGTTCGACAGGCGACTGCAATTTGGTCATCAGGCGCCTGTCCAAATCGTTAGAGGTCTCAGTTTTTATCATCATATTTTTGATTCTCTGTCAGTCGACTGATGTGTAAGTTACAGTCGACTATCTCTCAGACAGGCGACTGTGAATTATCCAACCGGCGAATGTCTATCAACCTAAGCTTGTCTCTATCTTATCAACCAGTCGACTGATGATTGTTCATCAGTCGACTGTCTACTGATGTGGCGGTTCGTTAACTTGATCTGAGCCGTCGATTTTTCGATCCAACGGCCCAAATTCTTTGGACCCCTCTTTATATTTTTGGGAACCGTCGATTTGATCAGACTGTTTCTCTCTCATCCGACTCAGTTCTCTCGTCTTCCCCCTTTCAAAATCTACTGTTACTGTCGAATTTCTCTCTGATTCGAAGCCCCAGTCTCCGATCACTCCTCCGATCTTTCGATTGCTTTGTCGATTGTCTCCTTCTCCGTCGTTCTCCTCTCGGAATAGGTATCTTCGTCATTTATCATTTGTTTGTGCCCTAGTCTCTTTCGATCGACAATCAAAGATCCAACGAGTCCATCGTCTTCAAGGGAGTATTTGGGTATCCCTATTGCCGACCCTATTCCCACAGCCTCTGTCGCTAAACCCACTCCCCCCGCCTACTAACCAACCACCCTCTTCTCCACCATCTGTTCCAGTCGAGAATTTTCTCCTTGCTCAGATATGTGACCGAGTTTCTTCACTCGAAACGCTTGTTTTCGACATGGATCAAAAGCTCTCGCTTCTCCTTGAGTTTCAGTATAAGTCGTTCCTACATCACGACTTTCCTATTCCGGCCGCTCTCCAGGCCATGTTTCCTCCATCCGAGAATACTTCCCATTCGGCTGTTGATTTGGGTTCAATATTGCGTCCCCCCATTTAGCCCTATTTTGTGCTCATGCGATGCTACATTGTTCTCTAATTCATACGTATTTTCTACACATTTATTTATTAGAGAAAACACACTATTTGAGCACAAAACAGCATTTAACGATGTATTTCTGCACTTTTGATATTTTTCCTAGTTTGGTCTCGATCTCACGATTCCAACGACTATTTATTTGTATTTTTCTGAGATCTGTGCTAATTACTATGTATTTTTGAATGCAGAATACCAAAAAATGAGATGCGCACGAATCTTGGCGCATGACGTGGCGTCGATCAGGCCGTTCCCGCTTCAATCCAACGGCGCGGAGCAACTGAAGATGCGGCACATTTCCAGCCGTCGATCACCGATCGAACGGCTCACGATCGCGACACAAACGCAGCATCGGAGGCTCCTTGAGGGTCCACGTGGCAGTCATCGGGCGTATCCCCGCCTGATCTAACGGCTGTAATCCATTCCGCCTCGCGAAACTAAAGCGGAGAGCGCGCGATTTTGGCGGGCCATGCGGCTTCATCCATACCGTTGAGCGAAGATCTGACGGCTGCGACGCGATCCGAAGCGGATCCGGAGTTCGAATGCGGAGAGGGCGACATGGCGAAACGCGGGCCGTGCAATCGAGAGCGGACAGTGTCGATCAACCCCGAAGCGGAGTTCAGATGCGATGCGGGCTTGCGCGACTTTTAAAGTCCACGTGGCAGCGCCACGTTAGATCCCGCAACGATCAACGGCCCTCGTTTGCCCTGCTCCAGATCTGCGGCGTAGATTGATTCGGGCGCGATGTTAGAGCGGGTTTGAACCCGTTAAGCCCAATAAACCCGCAATCTCTTTATTTAAGCGTATTCTAGGGTTTTTAGGCGTATTCTTGGCGTATTGGAGCATCTAGGAGCCGTATTTTCTTCTGCAAAAATTCTGTAAAATTCCAGAGCCTATTTTCTTATTTCCAGAGAGTTTTGAAGCCTTTTCAAGGAGAATTGGTGATATTTTCTTCAACTCTAGCTCGTATTTGGGTGTTTTAGCTTGTATTTTGCCCTTAAACTTCCGTATTTTGCTAATAAACTTATGAATTCTGATCTGAAATTTGTGTATTTCTGCACCATGAGTAGCTAAATATTTTATGTGCATGGTATGGAGTAATTAGGTGATGTGAATCGTATTCATTGGTTGTATTATTGCGCTTAATCGCTATATTTGCTAAAGTTTAATCGTTGCTCTTAAATCTACTTTTGCATATTCCAAAAGAATTGTTCTAGTTGATGATCACCCCACAAGGGTGAGATTTGATCTCTCCAAAAGAGAGCTTCATACTTCATATGTACGTTTACAACTTTAGCGATATACTATTAGAATTGATGTGTTAACTCCAAAAAGGACATCTTCCAACGATTCGCTCCCAAAAGGAGGGTTCGTTGTGTTATACTTGATCAACTAAAGCTTACGATTCGCTGATCCTAATGAACCCATGCCATGTACATGCCTTTTATATCTATTTTTCACAAACTAGAGTTCGTTGTTTGCATTGATCGCACGTAACAATTCCGTCACCACACACTTTTCATACCACCTTCACCATCACTATTAAAGTGCTTAGATTTTATTCGTAGTTACTCTATTTGATTTGGACTTGTGGTTTCAACAGATTCTCCCGAGGATTCGACATCTGGACTCCCAGATTTTACTACTTGAACGGACTCTTGCGCTTGAGAGAAGCACCTTTCGGAGCCCACCAAGTTTTTGGCACCGTTGCCGGGGAGGACGGTTTGTTACTACGGTTTATTTCATTCAGAGGACCTTCGGTGAGATCCTTCCACTTTATTGTATATAAACTTTTGTTTGCTTTCATATAAAAAAAATATATTTGTGCTAGTTTATGTGGCATAGGACTCCTAGGACACATAGGTTGACGCGACGTTTTGATATGGCTAATAATAATATGGATGAAAACTTTAGCAACAATAACGAGAATAATGTGCAACCTGGAGTGCCTAGTACTTTAAAAGATTTACTTCGACCCACTAGGACTAGCACTGCTTCATGCTTTGTTTTGCCTGTCGATGCAAATTCTTTCAATTTTAAACCTGGGGTGATCCAACTCTTACCCACCTTTCATGGGTTAGACAAGGAAAATCCATATCTTCATATTAAAGGATTTGAGGAGGTTTGCTTGACATGCTTTGATGGGAAAACTAGCGAGGATACGATATATCTTAAACTGTTCCAATTTTCATTAAAAGACAAAGCTAAAAATTGGTTGAATGCATTGCCATCACGCTCTATTACTACATGGATTGATTTGCAGGCTGAATTTCTAAAGAAGTTTTTTCCTATTCACAGGACACAGGGACTGAAGCGGCAGATTATGAACTTTGCCCAGAAAAGCGAGGAAACATTCTACCAGGCATTTGAAAGGTTCAATGAGTTGCTGCTCGCATGTACGCACAATGGCTTCGACAAAAGCAGGATTATTGGCTTCTTCTACGATGGACTGCAGCCGCAAATGAAGCAATTTGTAGAGATGATGTGCAATGGAGGATTCTTTGATAAAGAGCCAGACGAAGCTTGGACGTACCTAGAGGAGATAGCAGAAAATGCGCAGACATGGGACACTACTTCAGACTACGAGAGAGGAGGCCACTCTGCACCATCCCAGCCCACACGAGGAGTGGTATTCAATTTGAAGCAAGAGGACGCGTTGGAGGCAAAGATGGAGGCCATGATCTCAAACAAGCTTCATGCCATGAATTTGAAAGAGGCCAAGGCGGTTGAGATAGAGCAGACTTGCGCACTTTGCGACGTCAGTGGCCATGACACCAGTGCATGCCCCACACTTCCAGCCTTGAAGAGCATGCTAGGGAATCCCACTGGGGTGAATCAAGTGTCTTCGAATTACCAGAACTTCAATTCCAACAAGGGGTGGCGCAACAATCCAAACTTGAACTGGGGCCCCAATCAGCAGACTCAGCAGCAGCAGGCTCCCCCTCAGTTCCGACAACCTCAATACAACAACAACAACTATCAAGGTGGGAACCAGAGGAGGGACCATGAGCCAGTGCAACAACATCAGATGCAACCATTTGGCGACGCGCTTCAGCAGCTTATCCAATTGCAACAAGCTCAGATGCAGCAGCAGCAGGCTCAATTTCAGGCTCAGCAGACTCAGAATCAGCAGATGAGCGAGAGCTAGGCGAGTCTTACAGCGACATTAGAAAAAGGTAATCTTCCATCTCAGTCAATTCCAAATCCTAATATGGGCTCATCTTCTTCTGCAGGAAATAATATGAAGCCTTGCCAAGCGGTGTCCACTTTGAGGAGTGGAAAAGAGATTCAGAAGCCTGATCCACCGAGCAGACAAGCTGAGCAAGAAGAGGGAATTCAGATCCAAGAAGAGGGAATTAAAGAACAAGAGGATGTGCAGGAAGAGAGCACGGACGTGGGTGTGAGCAAAATCGTCATTAAAGAGAAGGAACCCGCAGCATATGTACCTGCAGCACCCTACCCTCATCGGCTACTTCAGAAAAGCAAAGATAAGTATCAAACTGAGATTCGTGAAATTTTTCAGAAGTGCCAGATCAATATTCCATTGCTTGATGCTATTAATCAAATACCTGCATATGCTAAATTTCTGAAAGATTTGTGCACTGTTAAAAGAAAGTTAAATGTGAAAAAGAAAGCTTTCTTGACTGAACAGGTTAGCTCTATTGTGCAACAAAATACACCACCTAAATTTAGAGATCCTAGATCACCCACCATCACTTGCACCATTGGCACTAAGAAAATTGGAAATGCTTTATTGGATTTAGGATCTAGTGTCAATATATTGACATATCCTATTTTTGTGCAGCTTGGGTTAGGAAAGCTAAAGCCTACATCTGTTATATTGCAACTAGCTGATAGATATATTAAAGTTCCAAAGGGATGCATTGAGGATGTCCTCGTTCAGGTGGACAAATTTTACTACCCCGCGGACTTTATAGTTCTAGACATCCAAGGACCCCAAACTGCCAATGCTACTCCCATCATTCTAGGTAGACCATTCCTAGCGACATGCAATGCTTTAATAAATTGTAAGGATGGTCAACTGAAAATTACTTTTGGCAACATGACTTTGGACTTGAATATTTTTAATACTTGCAAGTTGCCACATGTGGATGATGAGATTGAAAGGGTGCATATGATTGATTCGTTGGTGGATGATTATATTTGTTCTGAATTTTGTGATGATACTTCTATTGTTGAGACTTTTATTGGTGATTCTGATGACATATCTTTTGTGCAGGAGAACGTGAAGGAGCTCAATGCGGTATGGGAGCCTAGGTTCGAGGCTTTGCCACCTAATGCATCAATTCAAGTTTCATCTGAGGTGGAGGATCCAAAGCCAGAACTGAAGCCACTTCCTGACTATCTTAAGTATGCTTTTCTTGGAGATGAAAACAGCTTCCCTGTGGTAATATCTTCTAAACTTTCTTTAGAGCAGGAAAGCTCTTTACTTGATGTGCTGAGGAAACATAGAGGTGCTATTGGTTGGTCCATTGCTGACATAAAAGGTATAAGCCCTATTGTATACATGCATCACATTTATTTAGAGGAGGACGTCAAACCCACTAGAGAAATGCAACGTAGGTTAAATCCAACATTAAAAGAAGTGGTGAAAGGCGAGGTTTTAAAATTATTGGATGCAGGCATTATTTATCCTATTTCTGACAGCAAGTGGGTTAGCCCTACACAGGTTGTTCCTAAAAAGTCTGGCCTCACCGTGGTTAAAAATGAGAATAATGAGCTTATCCCAGTTAGAGCCACCACAGGTTGGAGGATGTGCATAGACTATAGGAAGTTGAACTCCCGAACTTGAAAAGATCATTTCCCTCTTCCATTTCTTGACCAAATTTTAGAGAGGGTAGCTGGACATGAGTACTATTGCTTTCTAGACGGTTATTCAGGTTATTATCAGATTGAGATTGCACCTGAGGACCAGGAAAAGACTACTTTTACCTGTCCCTTTGGTACTTTTGCTTTTAAAAGAATGCCGTTTGGTTTATGTAATGCTCCAGCTACTTTTCAGCGATGCATGCTCAGTATTTTTGATGATATGGTTGAGAAAATCGTTGAGGTATTTATGGATGATTTTTCAGTATATGGTAGCTCTTTTCATGATTGTTTAGCTAACTTGGCTCTTGTTCTTGACAGGTGCATTGAAAAGAATCTCCTATTGAATTGGGAGAAGTGTCATTTTATGACCACAGAGGGACTTGTCCTAGGTCACCTGGTTTCTAAAGATGGTATACAGGTAGACAGAGCCAATGTAGCAGTAATTGAGAAGCTACCAAGTCCTAAATGCGTGAAGGACATCAGATCATTTTTGGGACATGCAGGATTTTATAGGCGGTTCATCAAAGATTTTAGCGCTATATCTCGCCCTCTTTGCAACTTACTTACCTTAAATGTGGACTTTATTTGGACACCTGAGTGTCAACTTTCTTTTGAAACTTTAAAGAAGTTGCTGATTTCTGCTCCCATTTTGCAGGTGCCAGACTGGTCCCTACCATTTGAAATAATGTGTGACGCAAGCAATTACACAGTTGGTGCAGTCCTAGGCCAAAGAAAAGACAAAGTTCCAGTGGTGATTTACTACGCTAGCAAGACACTAAATGACGCTCAGAGGAAGTATACGACCACAGAGAAGGAGTTGCTTGCTGTAGTATTCGCGTTGGAAAAATTCAGGAGCTATATTTTGGGATCACCAATTTTGATATATACTGATCACTCTGCTTTAAAATATTTATTGTCTAAAAAAGATGCTAATCCTCGATTGATACGATGGATTTTATTGTTGCAGGAGTTCAATGTCACAATCAAGGACAAGAAAGGCATGGAGAATCTAGTAGCTGACCATTTATCACGTTTGACAGTAGGCCTTGATTCAGCAGATGTGCCTTTGAAGGACTCCTTTCCTGACGAGCATCTTTTTAGCGTTTCCACCTCTCCATGGTATGCTGATATCGTTAATTATCTGGTAACTGGTAAGACCCCTGACACTTGGTCTCTTCAAGACTTTAAACGGTTCAAGTATGAGGTAAAATATTTCGTCTTTGATGATCCGTACTTATATAAATATTGTAGTGACCAAATTGTTAGGAGATGCATTCCTGATCATGAAATAACCAGTGTGATACAATTTTGCCATGATGGAGTATGTGGTGGACATTTTTCTGCGAACAAAACTGTGGCAAAAATCTCGCAATGTGGCTTTTATTGGCCAACTATGTTTAAAGATACATTTCATTATTGCAAGACTTGTGCTGCATGCCAACAATTAGGGGGTATTTCTAAACGTAACATGATGCCTTTAAACCCCATTTTGGAAATTGAAATATTTGATTGTTGGGGCATAGACTTCATGGGACCTTTCCCACCTTCATTTGGATATGCTTATATTTTGGTTTGTATTGATTATGTTTCTAAATGGGTGGAAGCTATTCCTTGCAGGTCGAACGACACTTCCGTTGTGCTTAAGTTCCTCAAAGAGAACATTTTCTCTAGGTTTGGAGTGCCAAAGGCCTTGATCAGTGATGGAGGGTCTCATTTTTGCAACCGCATGTTCGCTACTTTAATGAAGAGGTTTGGGGTCACACATAAAGTTTCTACTCCGTATCACCCCCAAACCAATGGTCAAGCAGAGTTGGCAAATAGAGAGATCAAAGGAATTTTGCAGAAAACGGTGAATCCTTCAAGGAAATATTGGAGTTTGCGCTTACCTGAAGCGTTGTGGGCCTACAGGACGGCCTACAAAACAATTTTGGGGATGTCACCTTACCGTCTTGTATTTGGGAAGTCTTGTCACTTACCTGTTGAGATAGAGCATAGATCTTATTGGGCTATAAAGAAAATGAATTTTGATACTGATGTCTCTTTTTCTTCTCGCAGGTTACAATTGTTGGAGCTGGAGGAGTTGAGGAGAAATGCGTACGACAACGCCAAAATATCAAAAGAGAGGATGAAATCCGTCCACGACATGATGATCTTGAGGAGGGAGTTCACCCCAGGCCAAAAAGTATTGCTATACAATTCCAGGCTGCACATCTTTCCTGGGAAGCTTCACTCTAGGTGGTATGGACCTTTCGTCGTCAAAGAAGTTTTCCCACATGGCGCTGTGCTCTTACTTAATGAAAAAGACGGGAGTGAGTTCAAGGTGAATGGCCAACGATTGAAGCATTTTCACGAGCCTTGGACCAAGGAAGCGAGCACCATGGATCTCACAAACCCCCCTTCGGGTGGCAACTAATCAGGTGTGTTCTTTCCATGATTCCCTCTTCCTAACATTGAGGACAATGTCTATTTTTAGTTGGGGGGAGGGAAATAACTTTTAGGATTTTTATTTTATTTTCTTTTCCTTTTTCTTTTATGATTTTATTTTTTTAGTTCCCTTTTTGCATTGAAAAAAAAAAATTTGAGTTAAGAAATATCACCAAAGTCTATCTTTACCTAGAAATGACCCCTATGTGATGAAATTTCACGATATTTATTCACCACCGTACACTCGTGATTTATTTTCCCCACCACTATTATTCAACATTTCAATCTCATTTTACATGAATTTGAGTGCTTGTGGTGAATTTCTTTTTATACATCTCAATGGCAAGATTAATCGATGACTTAATGAATCTAAAAATTATGGATTAGCAAGTGGTATGCTTTCATTGGAACACACCAAAGTTCATGCACCAATAATTCATAAATTAACTGGAGCATTGTTCTTTATCTCGTATTCATTGCCATTTGCATGCTTGGTGTGATTTTGGGTAGAAAAACGTACCACGTCATTTGAAATGATTAGGATACCCATTCTTGTGAAAAATTAAAGAAGAGGAATTTATCATGCCACGTTGTTTATGCACACACAAAAGAAGAAAAAAAATGAGATGAATGAAAAAAAATGAATAAATGTGCTATTAAAGAAATAACTTGGTTGGCTCGAGTAGTACAGTCCGAGGGGCCCTTCTTGGCCTATTGCCCTATTATCGTCTGATTTGAGAGCCATTGACCGGAACCTCAATTATTTGATGGAGCGATCCAAGTTATATACTTTTCCGCGAATGTTGCTTGATGCGCGTTATGCGGAACTATGAAAAAAAGGCGAAAGGAAATCGAGAATAAGTGTGCATGATTAGCGAGGCAAGAGAACTTCCAAAGCTTAAAGAAAATGCAAGATGTGGTGTGAGTTCCTATGAATAGATATTGACGTGTGTATGTCTTGATACCATCCTATCTTTTGATGCTTGCTTTGCATGAAAATTTCTACGCTCCAAGTTAGAATATTTGATTGAATAGGTGTGGGCCATTGATTTTGTATACTATGAGCTATGAAGTAATTGATAGTGAATTTGGGTCTATTTTATAACCATTTGAGATGCTTGACATTCATTTTTGAAAACCCACAAGTACCATCACTTGATGAGCTTGAAATATTGATATTAGTGTTTGGTCATCTCTTTTGTCGTAGTAGTATGATGGTGAGTAATTTGATATCTGATAAGGTGATCTAGGCGTATTTTTAATCGCTCTTTTTGCTAGAGACTAGCAAAACGCTAGTTGGGGGGTGTGATTTGGGTTCAATATTGCGTATTTAACCCCCCATTTAGCCCTATTTTGTGCTCATGCGATGCTACATTGTTCTCTAATTCATACGTATTTTCTACACATTTATTTATTAGAGAAAACACACTATTTGAGCACAAAACAGCATTTAACGATGTATTTCTGCACTTTTGATATTTTTCCTAGTTTGGTCTCGATCTCACGATTCCAACGACTATTTATTTGTATTTTTCTGAGATCTGTGTTAATTACTATGTATTTTTGAATGCAGAATACCAAAAAATGAGATGCGCACGAATCTTGGCGCATGACATGGCGTCGATCAGGCCGTTCCCGCTTCAATCCAACGGCGCGGAGCAACTGAAGACGCGGCACATTTCCAGCCGTCGATCGCCGATCGAACGGCTCACGATCGCGACACAAACGTAGCATCGGAGGCTCCTTGAGGGTCCACGTGGCAGTCATCGGGCGTATCCCCGCCTGATCTAACGGCTGTAATCCATTCCGCCTCGCGAAACTGAAGCGGAGAGCGCGCGATTTTGGCGGGCCACGCGGCTTCATCCATACCGTTGAGCGAAGATCTGACGGCTGCGACGCGATCCGAAGCGGATCCAGAGTTCGAATGCGGAGAGGGCGACATGGCGAAACGCGGGCCGTACGATCGAGATCGGACGGTGTCGATCAACCCCGAAGCGGAGTTTAGATGCGATGCGGGCTTGCGCGACTTTTAAAGTCCACGTGGCAGCGCCACGTTAGATCCCGCAACGATCAACGGCCCTCGTTTGCCCCGCTCCAGATCTGCGGTGTAGATTGATTCGGGCGCGATGTTAGAGCGGGTTTGAACCCGTTAAGCCCAATAAACCTGCAATCTCTTTATTTAAGCGTATTCTAGTGTTTTTGGGCGTATTCTTGGCGTATTGGAGCATCTAGGAGCCGTATTTTCTTCTGCAAAAATTCTGTAAAATTCCAGAGCCTATTTTCTTATTTCCAGAGAGTTTTGAAGCCTTTTCAAGGAGAATTGGTGATATTTTCTTCAACTCTAGCTGGTATTTGGGTGTTTTAGCTTGTATTTTGCCCTTAAACTTCCGTATTTTGCTAATAAACTTATGAATTCTGATCTGAAATTTGTGTATTTCTGCACCATGAGTAGCTAAATATTTTATGTGCATGGTATGGAGTAATTAGGTGATGTGAATCGTATTCATTGGTTGTATTATTGCGCTTAATCGCTATATTTGCTAAAGTTTAATCGTCGCTCTTAAATCTACTTTTGCATATTCCAAAAGAATTGTTCTAGTTGATGATCACCCCACAAGGGTGAGATTTGATCTCTCCAAAAGAGAGCTTCATACTTCATATGTACGTTTACAACTTTAGCGATATACTATTAGAATTGATGCGTTAACTCCCAAAAGGACATCTTCCGACGATTCGCTCCCAAAAGGAGGTTTCGTTGTGTTATACTTGATCAACTAAAGCTTACGATTCGCTGATCCTAATGAACCCATGCCATGTACATGCCTTTTATATCTATTTTTCACAAACTAGAGTTCGTTGTTTGCATTGATCGCACGTAACAATTCCGTCACCACACACTTTTCATACCACCTTCACCATCACTATTAAAGTGCTTAGATTTTATTCGTAGTTACTCTATTTGATTTGGACTTGTGGTTTCAACAGATTCTCCCGAGGATTCGACATCTGGACTCCCAGATTTTACTACTTGAACGGACTCTTGCGCTTGAGAGAAGCACCTTTCGGAGCCCACCAGCTGTCCCTCCTCCTCCAGGCTTTGTGCCTTTGTCTACTGCTGTACAGCCCCTTGTGCCTGTTCACGTTGAGTCTCCCGCATCTGGTGCGTCGTCATCCAAGCAAAAGGCTCGTGCGTACCTGACTCATCGCTTCACCAGAATGATGTTCCGTCAATCTGGTCGTCCTTCAGACCCATCCGTCATCCAGATTAACTGATGCTGACTGATGCTGCTTTGGATAAACTCACCATAGGATTTTTTTTTTGTTAGTATGGTTTGAGTGTCTGTCTGTATCTTGTTGTTTTGAGTATTGATGGATGATGTCTGTATTTTGATCACTCTTTTTGTTGATGTACATGGAGTTATAGATGTATTTTGTACTCCTATACGTTTTGTATGATATATATATGAAAATGCGTTTACTTCATATGTGGCTTCACACTTTGTCTCATTGTTAATGTCAATTGTGTGAAAAAATTGTGATATTGTCTAATTGTATGCTATCTTATATATATGATGTGATTTGAGACGATTTTATCATTTGGCTTGTAATGTTGATATTGGATTCTCATTCTTTTATTCAACAAAGATTACTTGTGTTTTTATGAGTTTTTGGTTTGTATATCAATGTGATTCCCCTTTGTGATTAGTTTTTCTCCGAAAATTTGTTGGCATCACTTTTGATATACACCCTATATTTAGACCCTCATGATTGTTTTAGTACTTATTTAGCACTATTGGTGTTGTTATTCTACTCTCAACTTTTGGATAATGCCAAGGGGGGAGAAATAAATATATCATAATTATGTGCTAAGTAAAGTCTAATTCTAAACTTGAATTTAAGATTGAAGTTGCCTTAGATTCAGGGGGAGTAAGATATAATGAACGTGGATTGTAAAATCCTAGATTTCAAGATTTCACGAAAATCATTCCATTCATGCATATCTTACTTATTTACTTCATTTGATCTATGGATGCCCTGATATTTATTGACTAACTTGATTGGCATCTATGTAGGGGGAGTAAATTTTCTTTAAGCACAATTATTTATCTTTTTGTTTATTTTTGTTTGTCATCATTAAAAAGGGTGAGAATATTGAGTATTGGACTTCTCCCTATTTGGTGTTAGTGATGAGCAAGCAGAAATACTTGTGACTAATCCCCTATTTGCAGTTAATCCATTGCCTAAGCATATCTTGAAGATCAATTAGCAATGATGTCACTCAAAGATCAATGAAAGCAAGTAAAGTGGATTGGATGACCAAATATGGTGATTGAAGCTCCTAGAGGTCTTCAAGCTCATAGTTTGGATAGAAGAGAGAGTTCTACATAATGTAATTTTATTTTTCTCTTCTAGTATGTAGCTTAGAAGTAGAAATATGTTGGAGCACACACACATCTTCATTTCAGTCTTAGGAAATTATTAGATCAATTTTCCTTAGACTCCAATTCATTTCTATCAAGCATGTGCATGTTGTGATTGCAAAAGTCGACTGCTGAACATTTTACAGTCGCCTATCTAAAAACAGTCGACTGTGATTTGTTCTACAGTCGCCTGTTATGCACATGATTAATCGGTTGATTTTTGGGCTTTCTAAGCTTCAACTCTTTCAGGCGACTGCTGTACATTTTACAGGCGCAAGTCCAAAAGACAGTCGACTATGATTTGTTAATCAGTTGCATGTCTATCTTCAGCCCAAAGATCATTCTCAGTTTCATCTGGCCAGTCGACTGATGTTGTATATACAGTCGACTGTCCAAGGCACAGTCGACGGTAAATGCTTCAATAATCGCATGTCTATGATTACTCTGCAGAACTTGCTCTCTAGAATGTTTAACATTTTAGTGTCATTTGATTGATGTTTTATTTACAGTCAACTGTCCAATGGCACAGTCGACTGTCAATGCTTCAACAGTCGTCTGTCTTTGAGCTTCTCTACAGACTCAACTCTCTGGAAAATGTCAGGGGTTGTGACAGTCGACTGATGTTGGTTTCACAGGCGCCTGCTATGGCACATGCACCTGTGTGTTCCACATCAGTTGCATGTCATGTCTTCCCAGAATTTTCCAAGACTTTCTCAGCTTACTCATATTGCGGCTAGTAGCAAGTAGAAGGATTTACAGTCGCATATTTGATTTACAGTCGACTGTATTCTCTTCATCAGTCGCCTGTCCACGTGGTAAGTTGTCGTTTGAATTCTCGCCTACCCTCTGACACACTACAGCAGTCGACTGTGTTTTTCAACAGTCGACTGTGTTTTTCAACAGTCGACTGTCGCATGTGCAAATTCCATCCGTTGGGTTTTTCTCCACGGATTTCAATGGGGTTTTTGGAGATTCTGTTTGAGGGATTTGAGAAACCTATAAAAGCTATCTCAACTATTCCATTGAGGGTGACTCACTTACTTACTCATTTGCTCAACCATTCAAGCTTTCAATCTTCCTAGATCAAAGCTCTCAAAATCCTAAAAGCCCTAGAATTCCTATCATTCAATCTCTTGCTCTCCAACCTAGAACCAAACAGAAATATTCTAGGAATTTGGTGCATTCAAGAGAAAGGGCTTTCCTCAGGTGATTGTAAGTGTTGTCATTTCATATTTCATAACTTTCGTTATTTGATTTACTCTCTGGTTTGCTCCCAAGTTATAGGAGTCAAGGACATCGAGTGTAATTCGATTTCACTTGTAGGGTTGCTACAAGTGGGTTTTAAAGGAAAACTCAAGTTAGGGTTCTAACTTGAGTATCTGGTGGTATCCGAGTGGAAGGGACGTAGGATTACCGGGAACAAGTCGGGAGTTGACTTGGGTAATCTGAACCCTTGAAACATCATTGTGTTTGCATTGTTTCATTTTAGGGTTTATTTTCATTCCGCACTTATTGTTGGTTAGGAATTTAATTTGGTGTAATTATCAGTTTAAATTGTATAAATACTATTCAACCCACTTCTAGTATTTTCCTCATAGCCAGGGACCTTACAGAGGCTTGCGCAAGGAGCTTGTTAGTATGGAAATGATATCTTTGGCCTTGGATAGTTTGTAACAAGGGGATGATATGCTTTGTTCTTGGCTTGCTTGCAGCTAAGAGGATGAATAGCTTGATATGTTGCGCAATGGAGCTTTGTCAAGGGGATGAAGATGAAGCTTTTTGGCCTTGGTTTGCAACTTGCGCAATGGAGATTCAATACTAGCAACTTGCACACCTAAGGGGTTTGAACATGAAAACATGCGGTCTTGGCCCTCCCCTTTGTGTTGGCCGAAATATCTCTTTGGTTGCCCTCTCACATTTCTCTCCTTTGAATATGTGTTTATATAGGAAAGGATTGGATCAATTAGAATCAAATAGAATCCCATTTATGGAGGAGATTGGATGGAATCCTAACTTAATTAGGATTTGAACGAATCACCATAGAAGATCTCTTCTAGTCATCATTGATATGGAGTTTGAATTTGTATGGCTTTAGGATTAGAATTGGATCTCATTTAATCACAATTGATTTGCATCAGATTCTCCATATCTCTCCATCTTTGACTAAGTCTTCATTTGTGTAAGAATAGGGGATTTATGCACCAATTGATTTGGATCAATTCAAATATGGATTTGAATTTATTCCCTCCTAATCTCCCTATGTTTGACTTAGTCAAATATGTGAAGCCATTATCTCCATAATTGACCAAGTCCACTTTGCTAATGAATAACAAATCCTCCATCACTTTGACTCAGTCTCCCTTTGAGTATTTGCAAGAGTGCCACTCCTGAAAAACACTTAGCATACACATCAAATCGTTCACACACATTTGTTATCATCAAACACGAAGTCATTGATCGTTGCATCCAACAATCTCGCCCTTTTAATGATGACAAACCAATACAAGATTTGAGCAATAACGATTCATAAAATATCATCATGGCAAATGTTTGTGAAGTGTGATGATGGAGGATTTATGCAACAAGTATAACAATGATGTTCAAACATACAAGCATGCTCAACAATGTAACAATGATGCAAGCATATAAGCATGTCATGCTCCCCTTATATTCATGCTCCCCCTTGAACATACATTCACATATTCATTAAGCATATGCATTCATTCATTATTCATTAATGCTTCCCATTAAACCAATATTCATGTATTCAACATATAAGCAGTAATACACACCAAATATTCTCAATAATTTCTCCCCCTTTTGTTATCATCAAAAGTGTATAACAAAGTTAAATTTCATACCACATGCAAACTAAAGAGTATTATAGATTACAACAAACACTTGTATGTAGACATCCGTAGAATAAGCATTTCAAATTCAATGAAATTATAACAACGACTTCTACACCAACGTGTAAGTGTGATGATTAAACATTGAAGCACATGAGGAGAACTTTTAAGAAATTCAACCAAAGCCAGTCAACATTTTCCATGTAACATGATATCACCTAGAATTGATTTTCACATCTCATTAAAAATGAGTTAAAGGTACCACACCCAAAAACATAGCCTATAAGGACTCTTAGATGTGGGGGGGTGGCATTGCTTGACGATTATAACACCAACGCTAAAGATTACCCGTAAAACATATGTTGGATACTCGTAGATATATAGTGTCATTGCCAAGGATTGTATCCATTTTTCATACTGAGCTATTTTTATTTTTTTATTTCAAATTCAATTATTTTGTGCTCAATTTTTATCCACGACAAGACATATCAAATCTCTTAGATTTTCAGTTATTTTTCATCCTACATTCACTTTCCAATATTTCATAAAAGATGTCTCCAAATGTACAACAAAATTTAATGCTCGTGGAAGTGAAAGTGTAGGTGTAGAAATCATATTATTCAAATCATTGAACATGTCTTGCCTATTTAGAAAATCAAGCATGCACATGTAGCCATACCAATAATACATTAATTTCTATATGGATATGATTATCATTTATTAATAGCACTTAAATGATTCAAAAGAAAGATATACATTAAGCTCCATTTTGTTTTTGCTTTTTGCGTTTTTTCATATATTTTTATTTTTGTTTATAAAGAACTAAGATAGCAATCAACCAAACTAGCACACAAATAAGCACACAAGAAAAAATGCTATGAAGGTATGCATGAAGTTCAAAGTAGAAATCATACCTCCGCGTTGTCGTTTGGCTAAGGAACTAAAAAATGCGTCATCCAATTCATAGTTCCTCGCTACCTTCATCTTACATACATGGAAGATGTTATGTGTGACCTTGGAATCCAACAAGGTCCACTCACGTTAGTCATCAAATTTTTAGGAACACATACTTGCTTAAACGTTATGTTTGTGTTTCTAAATTTGCAATGATATGAAGTATGACCAACATTACCACATGTAAAGCACTTTGCATGAAAGTTTCTAACTTTAGTAGGCTCATTGTGAATTCTCTTATACTTAGACTTTTCAGCATGTTTCAAATCATATTCAAGTCCACGTCTATTATTTCCATATAATTTATTTCCAAGAATAATATCCATGGATTGTTTTCCAATAGTGAATTTCTTAATTGACAATTATAGAATCGTGATTTTGGATTTTAAGAAAGTATTTTCATTCACAAGCAAAGTGCATTTATAATGAAAGCTTTCTTGTTTTCCTCTTCATTCTTTTTCACAATTTCAGCTTTCATTTCAAAATCATCCATTTTTTCGTTAAGCTCATTTTTATCATGCACATCTTTTTAATAAGCTCTTTGTTTTCATCTTTTAACATGCACATATTTTCATTAAGCTCTCTAATTTCATTTTCTAGCTTAGTAACGCTTTCTTTATGCATGCTAATATCTTTTAACAAAGTAGGACAAGCAAGGCATTCAGCTTTTTCATGTAACCTAGATTTTTCCTTTTTCAGCACATTAATGGTAAAATCACATGCAACAATTTTTTTTTAAGTTCATCAATTTCTATTGACATGTTGTAATTGTCTTGTTGCAGTTCATTGTTAGAATTTCTAAACTTCTCTAGAGTGGATTCACGTTTCTCTATGGTTGATTCT
Source organism: Scilla litardierei (assembly GCA_030789695.1). Taxonomy (NCBI): domain Eukaryota; kingdom Viridiplantae; phylum Streptophyta; class Magnoliopsida; order Asparagales; family Asparagaceae; genus Scilla; species Scilla litardierei. Next base: position 744,170,022 of record CM061142.1, read on the forward strand.
AGGCTTTCAATTTCATCTTGAATTTCATTAGCAGTACTCAGAAGTTGAGCTTTGGTTACTTCATTGAGCTTTTCCATTAAGCAAAGGGAGGGTGTGCAGTTTCCTCTTGAGATTCATCTTCGATGTCCATATCACACGTTATCGCTAAGGATTTTCCTTTCTTCTCTGCATTGTTGTTCTTTGATTGTGGGCAATGCTTCATATAGTGTCCCTGCCTTTTTTGCATTTATGCTCTTTCTTGAGGAGTCTTGATGTATTTTCTGAAATTTCTGACCATCAGTGCTATCTCCTCATTATCATCGTCATCGTCATCTTCCTTAGCTTGAAGAGCTAGAGGTTTGGTAGCTTTGGCCTCTGGTTTCTCCCTTGATTCAATGATCTACAGCTCAAGCTCATGAGACATTAAGTTTCCTATCAAGTCTTCCACTCTCATCTTTGATAGATCTTTAGCTTCTTAAATGGCAATGACTTTAGGACGGAACAAGTTTGGCAGCGCCCTCAAGATTTTCCTTATCTGCTCCAGACATGAGTACGTCTTACCAAGAGAGCTAGACTTGTAGACGATGTATGTGAACCTCGCAAACATCTCTGAGATAGATTCTGATGGAAGTATGCAGAAGCTCTCGTACTTTGTACTTAGCAAAGCAAGTCTAGACTCCTTCACCTGTGACGTTCCCTCACGCGTCACCTCCAGCATATGCTATATTTCCTGCGAAGTTAAACAATGTGAGATGCGATTAAATTCAGATTTATCTAAAGAGCAAATAAGCACATTCATAGCTTTACCATTAAGAGAATAAAGTCTCCAATCAGCATCATCCCATTTTTCTTTAGGTTTAAGAATTTCAGTATCTTCAATTTTAATCATGGGTGGTTTATATCCTTTTTCAGCAATATTCCACACTTTATAATCAACAGACACTAAAGAAATTTTTATTCTAGATTTCCAATTAGAAAAGTCAACACCATTAAATTTAAGGGGTCGTGATATAGATTGACCTTCAGCAAAAGCAGAATCAAAAGTATTCATGGTCAATCTAGTCTAGATCCTCTAACCTGCTCTGATACCAATTATTGGATCTATATCTAAGCCTAGAGGGGGGGTGTGAATATGCTAATAAAAATTCTTTGCGAACTCAGGTAATTATTCAGTAATCACAGGCAGTTATAATCAGATGCAGGGTAAATAAAAACAATCACAGAGTGCACATGCAGATTTACCCTGATTCGGTCGCACCCACGACCTATGTCCAGCCCCAAAAGCAAATACTAGATTAATAATGTTACTGGTACAACATGTAGTTAGAGAACCCACTCTACACTCACATGGCTCTCCGTACCTGCACTCACTAAAGTGCTAAACAATACTTATTCTAGTATAAGCTCTCTCTTGACTAGCCCCAACTAGTCAAGTCCCTCTTGTCTAGCATCAACCAGACAAGACCCCAAAAGTATCACAAATATGATAGAGTTTTCCCTACAAAGATCGCTACAGTACTACACAAATATAATAATAAAGATTTTAGGAAATCTCAGTTTGTGTAGGCGTAGTTGTCTCTGTCATCAGCTCAGGTCAGATCAAGTCTGACATGATGTAGTCGCCAATCTTTGAAGTCCCTTCTATCTCAGCAACTCAAGTTGTGGATCCGTCCTTGGATGAAAACTTGCGGCCTAAGACAGTGGATGGAGAGCTCTTTGGTTCTTGATACTTGCGCAATGTGAAAGACTCCTTCGGTGTTGCGCAATGTAGAAGACCCCCTTTAGATGTTGCGGCCTTGTATATTTCCGCCCTCAAGTGTTGCGGCCTTGGAGAGGTATGGAAGATCTTGGCTATGGAGATAGGAGCTTTGATAGGTGTGTTGGGCAATATAGGAGGGATGAGCTACATTTGGGATGTTGCAGCCAATAGGGTGTTTAGCATGGAGGCTTGCGCAAGGAGCGTGTGAGCATGGAAATTATAGCTTTGGTCTTAGATAGTTTGTAGCAAGGAGATGATAGGCTTTTTTCTTGGCTTGCTTGCGGCTAAGAGGATGAATAGCTTGCTATTTTGCGCAATGAAGCTTTGGCAAGGGGATGAAGATGAAGCTTTTTGGCCTTGGTTTGAAACTTGCGCAATGGAGATTCAATACTGGCAACTTGCGCACCTAAGGGGTTTGAACATGAAAAATTGCGGCCTTGGCTTTCCCCTTTGTGTTGGCCAAAATATCTCTTTGGTTTCCCTCTCACTTTTCTCTCCTTTGAATATGGGTTTATATAGGAGAGGATGTGCTCAATTAGAATTAAATAGAATCCCATTTATGGAGAAGATTGGATGGAATCCTAACTTGAATAGGATTTGAATGAATCACCATGGAAGATCTCTTCTAGTCATCATTGGATATGGAGTTTGAATTTGTATGGCTTTAGGATTAGAATTGAATCTCATTTAATCACAATTGATTTGCATGAGATTCTCCATATCTCTCCATCTTTGAACAAGTCTTCATTTATGTAGGAATAGGATTTGATTTATGCACCAATTGATTTGAATAAATTCAAATATGTATTTGAATTTATTCCCTCCTTATCTCCACATCTTTGACTTAGTCCAATATGTGTAGCCATTATCTCCATCTTTGACCAAGTCCGCTTTGCTAATGAATAGCAAATTCTCCACTTTGATTATGTCTCCCTTTGAGTATTTGCTAGAGTACCACTCCTGAAAACCACTTAGCACACACATCAAATCGTTCACACACGTTTGTTATCATCAAACACGAAGTCACCGATCGTTGCATCCAACACACTTTGATGCCGAATTTAACAATGCCATGAATTTTGTTGACTCATTTTGTGACAATATTGACGATGTTCCATTCGTGCATAAGAATATGTAAGCGTTGAATGCCGTGTGGAAGCCACACTTTGAACCATTTCCGTCGTTTGTCCCATCTCAAATACCATCAAAAGTGGAGGAACCAAAGCCCAATTTGAAGCCACCTTTGGATTTTCTCAAGTATGCCTTCTTGGGTGACAAGAATGCATTCCCCGTGGTAATATTCTCTAAACTTTCTTTGGAGCAAGAGAATGCTTTATGAAACACTTTGAAAACTTATAGGGGAGCCATATCATGGACCATTGCGGACATAAAAGGAATAAGCCCCTAGTTTGCTAACAACACGAGATACCTAGAGGACAATGCCAAACCCAAGAGAGAGATGCAACGTAGGCTAAACCCTACGTTAAAATAGGTGGTTAAGGGAGAGGTCCTTAAACTTTTAGATGCATGTATCACATACCCTATATCCGATAGTAGAAGGGTGAGTCCCACACAAGCAGTACCCAAAAAGTCGGGCCTTACCGTGGTAAGAACTGAGAGCGATGAGCTAATTTCAATGAGAGCCACCACAGGATGGCGTATGTGCATAGATTTCCAAAAACTAAATGCCCAAACAAGAAAAGACCACTTCCCTCTACCATTTCTAGACCAAATTTTAGAGAGGGTTGTCGGTCACGAGTATTATTGTTTTTTGGACGGCTATTTCAGATATTACCACATTGAAGTAGCCCCGGAAGACCAAGAAAAGACAACATTTACTTGTCCTTTTGGCACATTTGCATTCCAGAGAATGCCTTTCGGTCTATATAATGCCCATGCTACTTTTTAGACATGTATGTTTGGTATTTTTGACGACATGATTGAAAAATGCGTGGATGTATTTATGGATGATTTCTCAGTTTTTAGTAGTTCTTTCGATGATTGTCTATCTAACTTAGCTTTGGTCCTTGGCAGGTGCATCGAGAAGAATTTCCTTCTTAATTGGGAGAAATGCCACTTCATGAAAACCGAGGGATTGGTCCTTGGGCAAGTAGCCTCCAAAGAAGGGATTCAAGTTGATAAGGCTAAAGTGGACGTTATCGAAAAGCTCCCTAGCTAGACCCAAATGCGTGAAAGACATCCGTTCCTTCCTTGGACGCGCATGTCTATATCGGCGTTTCATTAATGATTTTAGCGCTATCTTATGACCCCTTTGCAATTTACTCATTTTAAATGCTGAATTTGTTTGGACACAAGAGTGTCAAGATACATTTGATTGTTTGAAGAAAGCACTAATCTCAGTTCCCATTTTGTTGGTTCCAAATTGGAGCTTACCCTTAGAAATCATGTGTGATGCAAGCAACTATTCCGTTGGCGCAGTGCTTAGACAAAGAAACGGGTGACTACTCGTGGTGATATACTACGCTAGCAGAACCTTGACTACAGACCAAAAGAATTACACCACCTCGGAGAATGAGCTTCTAGCGGTGGTGTTTGCTCTTAACAAATTCAGGAGCTACATCTTGGGTTTACCAATTATTATTCACACTAATCATTCTGCAATAAATTATTTACTAACAAAAAAAGATGCAAAATCAAGACTAATTCGTTGGGTGCTATTGTTGCAGGAGTTTGAGATCATGATCAAGGAAAAAAGGGTGAGAAAACCAAGTGGCAGATCACTTATCATGATTGACATTGGATTCTGAAGTCACTAGCACACCATTGGACGACTCATTTCCCGACGAGTACCTTTTTAGTGTCACCTCTTTACCATGGTATGCAGACATTGTAAATTATTTGGTCACCGATAAGGCTCCTAACACTTGGTCCCTACAAGAGTATAACGCTTTAAACATGAGGTAAAATATTTCTTTTTTGATGATCCATACATCTATAAATATTGTAGTGACCAAATTATTAGGAGATTCATTCCCAATCATGAGGTAGAAAGTGTCATTAAATTTTTCCATGATGGGATACGTGGGGGACATTTTTCGGGGAATAAAATGGTGTCTTATAAGATTTTGTATTGTGGTTTTTATTGGCCATCTATGTTCAAAGACACACATGCTCATTGTAAATCTTGTGATGCATGTCAAAAAGTAAGAACCATGACAAAAAGGAATATGATGCATCTAAATCCTATTTTAGAAATTGAATTATTTGATTGTTGGGGAATTGATTTTCTGGGTCCCTTTCGTCCATCATATGGCTACATTTATATTTTGGTTGCAATCGATTGTGTCTCTAAATGGGTGGAAACTATTCCTTGCAGAACCAATAATGCCACCATGGTGCTAAACTTCTTGAAGGAATACATATTTGCGAGGTTTGGAGTACCAAAAGCTATTGTGAGTATGGTGGATCGCACTTCTACAACCGTTTGTTTGCAAAGTTAATGAAGAAATTTGGGTTCAGACACAATGTGTCCACCCATTATCACCCCAAACAAACGGTCAAGCTGAACTCGTGAACATAGAAATCAAAGGGATCATCAAACAGACGGTAAATCCGCTGAAACAGGATTGGAGCACACGCTTGTGTGAAGCTTTGTGGGTCTACAGAACAACCAATAAAAATATTTTAGGGATGTCTCCTTACCGCTTTGTTTTCGGAAAATTCTGTCATCTTCCTGTTGAGCTTGAACATAAATCATATTGGGATATAAAGTAATTCAACACTAACTTGGATTCTTCTATTGATGCTTGATGGTTGCAGCTAACGGAGCTTGAGGAATTACAGATGGAGGCATACGATAATACCAAACTAGCTAAGGAAATGATGAAGACCGCACATGACCGAATAATAGTAAGGAGAGAATTTGCAAATGATCAAAAAATTCTCCTCTACAACTCAATGTTGAGTATTTGACTTCTCCCTACTTGGTGTTAATGATGAGCAAACATAAATACTTGTGACTAATCCCATATTTTGTAGTTAATCCATTGCCTAAGCTTTATATGAAGATCTACTTGCAATGGATGACTCTTAAAGATCATTGAAGGCAAATGAAATGGATTGGATGATCGTAGATGATGATTGAAGCTCCATGAAGACTTCAAGCTCATACGTTGAATAGAAGAGAGAGTTCGTCAATGTAAATTTCTTTTATCTCTTATAGTATGTAGCTTAGAAGTAGAACATTGATGGAGCACTCACACACATCTTCAATTCTTTCTTAGGACATCATTAGATCATTCATCCTTAGACTCAAATTCATTTCTTTTTGTTTGTGCTTGGATTGTTTACAACAGTCAACTGGTGACATTATACAGTCGCCTGTCTAAAAAACAGTCGACTGTGTTTTGTTCTACATTCGCCTGTTATGCACAATCTTTTACAAACTAGTTTTGGGCCTCTATGTTTTTATTCCCTTAGGTGACTGATGAACGATACACAGGCGTCTGTCCAAGTGACAGTCGACTGTGTTTTGTAAATCAGTAGCATGTCTATCTTTTGCCCAAACTTTGTTGATCTGTCTTTTACGGCCAGTCGACTAATGTTGAATATACAGTCAACTGTCCATTGGATCAGTCGACTGTCTATGCTGCAACATTCGTCTGTCTGTGAGCCAATTTGTTGACTCAGCTCTCTGGAAATTCTCAGGGTATTTGACAGTCGTCTGTATAAGGATTTACAGTCGCCTATTCTAATTAACAGTCGACTACTTTATCCTCATCAGTCGTCTGTCCTGTTATCTCAGAAGATTTCCATAATTCTTCAACTTACCCATTTTGCGGCCAGTCGCCTGTAGAAGGATTTACAGTCGCCTGTTGGTTCAACAGTCGACTGTCTATGCTTCATCAGTCGACTGTCCACGTGGTAAGTTACCGTTATGAATTCTCACCTACCCTTGCTGACTGTGCAACAGTCGCCTATGGTTTCCTCAACAGTCGACTGTCGCGAGCTCAGATTCTATCCTTTGAGATTTTTCTCACGGATTCCAAAAGTGTTTTTACCTAATCTGTTTTGTGGATTTGAGAAACCTATATAAGGGGATTCTACTGTTCTATTGAAAGTTTACCTAGGCTATTGCAAAAATCTCTCAAGCTTTCATTCTTAAGTTTAGAAGCTCTCAAATCCAAAGCCCTAAGAATTCCAATCTTTGATCTCTTGCTCTCCAACCTAGAACCAAAGAGTTATCTTCTAGGCATTTGGTGCAGTCAAGAGAAAGGGCTTTCTCCTCTCTTCCAAGAGAGTCTCCAACACACAGCACACTTCTCCTTCAATTTCTACTTTAAGGCATAGGTGATTGTAAGTGTTGCTTTCATATTTCATAACTTTCGTTATTTAAATTTGCTCTCGGGTTGTGAGAGTGGTGTGCTTGCTCCCAAGTTGTGGGAGTCAAGGTCAATCGATTGTATTTCGATTTCACTTGTAGGGTTGCTACAAGTGGGTTTTAAGGAAACCTCAAGTTAGGGTTCTAACTTGAGTATCCGGATGTATCCGGGTGGAAGGGATGTAGGATTACCGGGAACAAGTCGGGAAGTGACTTGGGTAATCCGAACCCTTGAAACATCTCTGCGTTTGCGTGTGTTTCATTTTGGGTTTAATTTCTATTCCACATTATTTTGTTGGATTGTATTTAAATTGGTGTAACTATCTTTTTAAATTGCAAAAACACTATTCAACCCCTCTTCTAGTGTTTTCCCCATAGACATGATGCTTACACTCAAGGCTCCATCTATTTCTAGGGAAGTTGCGTTCTGGTGGTTCGGTCTGTTCATAGTCAAAGAGGTATATCGACATGGGGCCGTTCTACTAACAAACCCAAGGGACGTCAGCGAATTTAAAGTAAATGCACAGAGGCTCATGCATTATCACGAGCCGTGGCTCAAAGATCAAGGCACCATGATGCTCATTGACCCACCCTCGGGTAGCGCCTAGACGGATGTGTTCTTTCCTACTCGTAGCTTTAGTAGTATTAGTAGTATAGTATAATGGTAGTTTTTGCTTGCTTGCCTTGCATACCTATAAATCTATAGAAGAAAGTTTGAAGAATTTTGCATTTTCCTTTATTCATTTTCCTTTATTTAAAAAAAGAATAAATATAATATGGGTTTATAATCAATAAAATTCACTTAGCTTTATGATGTGAATACACTTCAGAAAAACTCGAATAAACCAATCATATTCTTGAATAATGTCATAACATGGTTAAAGATGCATTTCCTATATTGTAGGACACACTTGGCATGAATCCTAAGATTTTTACTCATGCACCTATAATTTCTCACCTCATGTGGCCCATACTTAGTTTATCAATTTTATAGCATGCATGAGTCAATTTTGAGTAATTAGTTCGTTTAGTCGTTAAACCAATGAGTTGTTAGCTCAAATTTGTATGCAACCGCATCTTGGTGACTAGTTAAGAGTTTTGCTTTCACATGCCCACATATAAAAAAAGACAAAAGAAAGAAAGAAAGAAGAAAAATATATGTATATATTTTGATAGAAAAAAAATTGCATCATTCTTCCAACCCTCTTCTAGTAGACAGATTCTCGTGTCTCAAGAAGCATTGGGAACTCGCGCTGAAAAGATAGGGTATGGAGGAGTGCATGAAAAAAACAAAATTTGGACTTAAATGATTCGAGCCGTTAAGTCCGAGTGGTCCCTCTTGGCCTAATACCCTAAGATCATCCAGTCTAGGAGCTATTGACTTAAAGCTCGTTATATGAATCAACTTAAGTTTCAAAGTACAAAAAAGGAATAAAGTGTGGCATGTGTTGAGTGAACCCAAAACAACGAGTCTTTGGTGAGATTGTGAACATTTTGGCCAACACTTATAGTTTTTAGCAACTTGATGAAATTAATCACTCATAGATTGTACTAGTGCATGACCTGTGGTTATGTACTAATTGGTATGTGTGAATTGAGGGGGATATTATGGTTGTAGAACTAAATCATAGGATTTCCTGGAAAGCGTGAAAATTTGCTAATAGGACAAATGTTTGACACATGTTATGACTTTTGGATAGAATTATGATGCGTTCATTACGTTCACAAGTGTGTTCGCTCACTTTGCTAGAGACTAGCAATGAGCTAGTTGGGGGTGTGATTATGATTGAATATTGCGTATATTACCCCTCAATTCATTTGTTTTATGCATAACCTATGCGTAATTGGGCTCAGATATGTTCGTTTTATGAATATTATCTTTATTGCGAGCTAACTATTTTTCTATGCACAAAATACCATCTTCATTGCTTAATTTTACTCCAACTATTTTGCAGGAATTTATTGGGATTTTTTCGGGAGTGTTTCGCAGCTCAAAGGGATGAAAACACATTGACGCGGTCGTGTGTTACATTTCCACACGACCGTGTGGAAGTGTGACACCGAAAGTCTTAACTGGAGAAGCTCACACGGTCGTTCCAAATGACCGTGTAGACTAAGGAAATGATTGAAGGCCAACGCGCATCCACGCGGTCGTGTTACTAGGTCAAACGACCGCATGGAGAGGACTCAGGAGCCCCAGAAAGTGGAGAAACAATGCGGTCGTTTCAACGGACCAAACGACTGCGTCGTCAGATGATATTTGAAACAGTAAGTCGGGGGGGGCTCAAACGACCGTTTCGAGGCGGCGACGTGACCGCGTCGTTCTGGAGAGGAATCTCATTTCAAGACATGGACGTGGTCGTGTTGACTCGCGACACGACTACAACGATCAAAGGCTGATGCCTCACGATATTAATCGGGTTTGAAACCGGATTTTCTTATGTTTTTCTCTAAACCCATTTGAAAACCCTTGTAAATCTGACCATTAAACCTAGATCTAAGGGAGGATAGTGACTGGAGGATGCGGACTATATAAACCCTCTCCCCTCTAGAGCTAGGTTAAGCTTTGTATTATCTAAAATATGTTTTAAGCGTTTTGGGTTTCTTGGAGCAGAGTAAACAAGATTCTAAAGGATTGAAGCTTGTAATCAGCGGAATTGGTGATAAAAACACATTCTATATTTTTCTCTTGTTGTTTTAGCTACTCTTATTGAATGAGATGATGTTTTCTTCTATGAATATGTCAATCTTTTCAACTTTGCTTGGCTAAATTACTTTTGTGTGTGATTTGGTGAAATTGGGGCTAACCCTAGTTGAAACTTGTGATTTCTTAATGTACCTATTGCAATTGTAGGGTTGGATGATTGTTTCAGATATTACTTCTCTCTATTATTTTCCTACAAGAACAATGATAGATGGTTGAATCACCTTAAAAGAGTGATTATCATTATTACCATTGAAATAATCATCTTAGTCTAAATTCCAATAGATTAACGTTCTTAATCCTAAATGGATCATCCGATGGTGTTACTCCAAAGGTACACCATTGAGTAATAGCAATATAAGTCAAGTCATGCTATGTTTACAACCCAATGAATCCACATCACACACATGTCTCTCCCTTAATTTCATCCCATCTGGATTCCGAGAAATCATTTTGGATTAATTACTTAGCTTCGGTCATAACTTCAATCAAATCAATCCTTCTCAGAAAGTGGAATTCTCTCATTATTCATTCGCTGATTTTAGCATTGGTTTGTGATACAGTCGTCCTGTGGAATACGACTTGGACTCACCGGATTTTACTTGCGACACCTTCTACGCTTGGAAGTGCAACATTTAGAGTCAAGGAACGGGCCCCCTATGTATTGCCAATATTTCCGATGAAGTCCGAGCAAACGAAGTGCCGAGTCGAGCTGTTTGAGCTACCCAAAGCTCGGACTGTAGAGTTGCCGATCCATGAGCCGCCGAACCTCCGAACCGAGGAACCAATACACGGTCGAAGTCCAATATCTCAGTATCTTCGTATCTGACTTGTGCAGAGTCACATAGATAGGATCCGAGCATAGCTGAGCTAGCTCTGCACACGATAGTTCGGCTACCAAACCAATACTTCATCAGCGCCTCAATCGAGCCAGCTCTCACAGTTTTTAGCACAACCCTCATCTAATTTATGTGTTGCGAGTCTTGCGACTGAGTTTCTACTTTGTACGTGTAAGGGAATACCAACTCAAGACCGTCAATCTTTTCAAATGCTAAACTCCAAACTTCCAATAACTCTCTTGTCCTTAATTTATTTTGTTATCCCCTGTGCTTATCCCCAAGTTTAAGGCTGGTCATAAGATGAGATGCACCACCCTGGTGCGAGATTCCAAAGAAGAGACCAAGACAAGGAGAAAAAAAAGAATCCAGCACCATCCTCCCTTTTCCTCCCTTTGCTTATATCCAAGTCTCCCTTCTTTTAGCTAATTAATTCTATCTTAACCTTTTGGTTTGGGGTTTTCTTCTTTACTTTTAGTTTTACACCTCACTTCTTGAAAGGTGGTAGTGCGGTGTCTCTACACGTCAAAGGAGAGAAACCAAGGTCAATGCAAGTTTCTTGCAATCCCAACACCTCCCCGTTTGGTTTTTTTCTTCCTCCTTTATGTAAAATAATCCCAAGTCCCCCTCCACTTGTCCAAAAAGAAGGGCAATGGCCTTGTCCAGGCTTTGATATTAATGTGATAAAGAATGCAAATTAATGCCATCTTGATTTGGGATATGTGGTATGGGAGATTACCACAGTACCATTATGTTTGGCTTAATCTTGTGCTAGTGGGTTAAGATGCATATGGGCCAATGAATGGTTGAATTATTGGTTAATCATTGTAGTTATCATAGGGTGGTTGCATTCTCATTCTCATTGTGAACTGGGTTGATTTGTTTGTTGACTTCCTATTAATTTCACTTGTTAATCTATATGAAAGCCAAAGGGGGAAAGTTGTTGGCCATAGGGCATATATCTTAGGGTTAGCCATGTACACATTGGAGGATGCCTTTCAATAGCCAATGATAGTTGATCTTTTAGGACCTTGTTTTTAAATGAATTTTCCAAACAGATTTCATGCGTGAAATAGTTTGGCTTTTTAGATTTATTGTATGTCCTTTTTGCACGGAATTAGGAATATATTTTGTTTTGGGTCACTTGGTAGACTTCGATCAAAAGTTTTCCTCGACTAATGGAGTAGAATTCACACCAAGGGTTGGACAGTATGACACATTCCACTCTTTTACCTGCTCACGCTAAAAGTGCCCCTAGTTTACTAACATATTAACATAAGCTAACTTCAAATGTTTCATCTTCTAAATGATTTATCTTAGCTAAAAAAGCATTACAATTTCATATTGTCCGCCACGTATTACAATGTGTCACGTGTGTTTGTACTTTTTATATCATAGGTATAATGTGGAGGATAATGCATCATGTATATGAGAGAGATCTCTCATATGTCATATGATACACATTATTCTCATTATATATATACAAGAGAAAGTTTGTCTAATAATATAAGTTGTTTAATGTTTGATTAGATGACCAATTAAGCTAAAATTAAAAGGAGTAACCAAGTTAATGACACTTAAAGGGTTTATCCTATTGCTTCCCAATGCATACAGCATACACAAGACTGAATCACTGTGGGAATCCAAAGCATTATCGCTCCATTTGGTCTTCCAAATGCCCTTAATATATTTAGTGAGCTAGCTTTTTGTAAATTAAGCCGTGATATTAGGTTTGAGGGAAGAAAACTAGTCTTGTCAAAATGGAGCAAGACTGGAGCACTTGTGGAGGTAAGCATACCTTGGTGGACTTTGTCACACAATAGATTTGAAATCCAATAAACAAACATTTATAGTAATTAAAGGAGAAGGTTGCACACAGAGAAAAACATGCATTGAGAAAGTGACGAGAGCAATGAGAAGAAAAAATTGGAGAGAGAAAAAAGCAAGCGAGATAAACCCCAGCTTAGAATTAATCTGTTGAAGTTGAACTGCAGGAGAGAGCAGCCTTTGTCCTATCGTAAGAATCACATCACCTCTCGCCCTCTTTCTCTCCTGGCGTCTTCCTATAAATTCACAGCACACCTTCCTCCCTGTTTCTCACCCAACATCTGTTCTTCACTGTTGAGACCTAGAGAGAGAGAGAGAGAGAGAGAGAGATGGGTCGGGCGCCGTGCTGCGACAAGGCGAACGTGAAGAAGGGGCCGTGGTCGCCGGAGGAGGACGCGAAGCTGAAGGCTTACATGGAGGAGAATGGAACTGGTGGCAACTGGATTGCTCTCCCTCAAAAGATTGGTGAGCCTTCACCCTGCATGCCCTTTCTCTTGCATGGGCCTTGTCGAATTGTTTCTAATCTTAGATTTCATGTTTAATGAGATTGATTTGAATAGTTCGATTGATATTAGCAAGGAAAAAGTTCATGCAATGAACCCCCCTAGCAGTATTAAACAAACAAAGGCTCATGTTGCTTTAAATTCCATAGGGTTTGAAAAGGCTAAATAGGGTTCTACTTGGTCGTAGATTTCTCCCTGAAAATGAGGAGATCTTGCTTGTTTTATGGGGGGACAAAAAACCCTAGAAGCACATCAACTTAAAAGTCATGAAGCTAATCCATTAAATTCGTATCCCTGCTTGGATGCATCAGGGCTGAAGAGGTGCGGCAAGAGCTGTAGACTCAGATGGCTCAACTATCTGAGGCCCAACATCAAACACGGTGGCTTCACCGAGGAAGAAGATCGAGTCATCTGCACCCTCTACATTAGCATCGGAAGCAGGTATCAATCATCATCAAATCCCTTTCTCTCCCCCCATTGGCAACAACACTCATGCCGTAACCCTAATTCCATCGATCAGGTGGTCGATAATCGCCGCTCAGTTGCCGGGGAGAACCGACAACGACATCAAGAACTACTGGAACACGAGGCTCAAGAAGAAGCTCCTCGGCCGGAGAAAGGAGCAGTCGCAGTCTCGGCTCAATTCGGAGGCCGATGGGTCATCGGACCGCGATCCGACCATACAAACCCTAAGTTCTTCGGCCCTCGAAAGGATGCAGCTCCACCTACAGCTCCAAGGCCTCCACAACCCTGCGCTCTGCTGGCCCATGTTCAACCCGCTAGCGAGCGCCGCCATGCGACAAGCTTCCGAGAATTCCCAACTTGAATGTGCTAACCAGCCTCTGCTTCAATCCAGGCCTGCAGATGTCCCCAATTGTCCATCAGCGAACGCCGACATGCTCGAAGGCCTCTGCGAGAGCCCGAACTTCGATGCGGCGGCCGATGGGCTGCAGGCGGAGCTCCAAGATTTGCTTTACGGCAAGAACATCGTGCATTCGGAGGTGCAAGGGGGTGTAAGCTTCCAAGAACTGGATGGGCATATGAAGGAGAATGTGAATTGGTGGGGTGCGAGCGGATTCGACGAGAAATCGCCGTCTGGCTCCTGGGGTTCGGCTTCTGCCCTTCACCCCGACTCTCTTCTTCAAGAGTATGTGTTAGGGTATGATCTGTAGTGTGAGTTTGTTCTGCATGAAGAGTTCCATGACTATTGATGTAAATGTGTGAATAATACTACATATTGTTCTCTTCACTATTGAAACTTAAGCTAGCTAGTTTTTTTTAAAAATCTAGTGACTTCTCTTCCTTTCATGAATATAAAAGCTTTTTATGGCACAGTTGCATGGTTTTCTTTTTTACTCTTGTTAGTTTCTGCTGCATTTGGGTATGTTTGACATTTTCCAGTTGTTAGCATGTTAGCATGTGGGTATGTATGAGCTCCTTCCTGCTTGGTAGGGTTCTGTTTGGCGATTGATACCTGCTTGAACAGTTGAACTTATAAATGAACCTGAATCTTAGTTTCAAGAGCTATGAATCTTAGCTTCAAAAGTTCACCATTAAATCATTAACGTTTTCATGCAAAGTAGGATATGCACCTTAAGCGTGGCAATAATTTCAGTGTTATTAAACTTGGCATATACGCACACAAAATGTACTTGACACTTATAATTTTTACAAATAGTTGGTTTAAATTAACATTATTACCGAAAATTGAAATTTTGTATGGTTTACAATTGCCTGTCCTATTATGGTACAGTATACGCATATGACATGTTCAATAATCTAATTAATCGTCGAAAATGAACTTTATGTCACATTTTGAATATATAGAGTCTTCTGACTTAGCTTTATGTTCTTATTGACAGGTAAGCTAGAGAATAAATCACATGAACATAGAAGTTTGCTAAATGTACCATATTTAAGCTATGATGTGAGAAGAAAATTCAGTAATCCACAAACATACTTAGGTGAACCTTATTAGGGAGAGTATATAAGAAAAAATTAGTATATACAAACATTTTTAAGAAATAGCTTCGATGATTTTCCGTCACCAGATTCCTAACATGTGGTTTTTACATCTCCATAACTCGATTTGCTGGTGTTGACGCTTCGACATCACTCATTATGGTGGGTGTTAAATTGATTATCATCAAAGAGAAAACTAAGAAGAATGGATCAACGATCAAAGAAAATGACAATATCTATGGTCTCATCAAGCAAAGAGGGGGATGGTCTGGAGATGGTCTGAGTTACCTGCAACATTAGGAGTCTTACTTGTAGCTGAAGGAACATGAGCTCTCAAACTAATTGGCGAAACTTCTTGGGCTGGAGGAAGAGATGTTCCATCCAAAGAGCCACCAAGATTGGCTTAGTCTGGGCGATAATGATACTAAATTCTTCTACATTGCCATGAGGACCAGACATGGACACAATAATCTTGGACATTTGATAGATGTTGACGGGAATCAAAACAGACCATAATAATTAAGGGTTGATGGACCAAGATTCTATGAAGCTCTATATAATCATTCTCATTATTGGAACGTGTTTCCCAATTTAATACCAAAGCGCAAATTGACTTGTGAAGCGGCTGATTGGCTTGAAAGACGTGTTTCAAGGAGGAAATCAAAGAAGTAGTCTTCCAAATTGGTGTTGATAAATCCCCGGGACTAGATGGTTATACTGGTTTTTTCTACTAACAAATTGGAATTTGATTGGCAATGACATCACAGCTGCAGTTCAATCCTTTTTTCGATCAGGTTCCTTGCTGCATCAAATAAACCATACTTTCCTCACTTTAGTAACAAAGAATTCTAATGTTACTGAACTAGGTGATTATAGACCAATTGCCAGCTGCAATGTCCCCTACAAGATGATCAATAAGGTCTTATGCAACAAGCTAAAAATAGTTATCCATGAGCTCATCTCTCTAAATTAAGCGGCCTTTCTTAAAGGAATGCTCCTATCTGATTTAATTTGCTCTTCTTGTGCATGAGCAGATTCGTGACTTCAGCAATCCCATGTGGTCCAGAGCATGCCTTAAACTGGACTTGAGGAATGTATTTGATAGTGTGAATCGGGAGTTCGTTTACTTCATCCTGCATCAATTTGGATTCAACAGAACATTCTCTAACTGGATTTAGTAATGCATCTCTTCTCCAACCTTCTCTGTTATGGTTAATGGATCTCCTATGGGATAGTTTGAAGGAAATTGGGGCCTAAGTCAAGGGGATCCTCTTTCACCTTACCTTTTTGTTATGGTTATGGAAGCATTCTCACTTCTGGTTGCCACGGCTACTGCTGTTCGTAGTATCCATCCAATCAGGAGCACAGGTTCTATTTCCCATCTACTCTTTGCAGATGACCTTCTAGTTTTCTGACGTGCTAATTCTTACTCCTTGGGTGGTCTTAAAAACTTGCTCGAAGTTTTCGGTTCGCTAATTTCACAGGTCTCCAGATAAATTGGGATAAGAGTACATCCATCTTTAGCAATGAAACTAAGAATCTCGTGTGCTTAGCAAATTTACTGGGTATCAAGCTAGCGTCCTCTATTACAACCTACTTGGGATTGCCACTTTCCACTAAATATCCTAAATCTCCAATATGTAACAGATTAGTGGACAAGTGAAAGAAGCGACTTATGGGCTGGTCATCATCTATGCTTTCCATCTCGGTGCGTATTGCGTTGGTAAGAACCGTTATTTATGGAATGGTTTCTTTTTGAATGCATGCATTTCGCATCCCAAAATCCATTTTGCGCACTATCACATCAGCTTGCAGGAAATTTATTTGGGGTTCTTCTTGTAATTGGGCTTGGAAAGATGTTTGTACCCCTAAAGAGGAGGGGGCGTGGGTCTTCGACTGCTTACTGATCTCAATTTGGCAGCGGGGGTCAGATTGACTTGGCGTCTCCTATCTACAGAGGGTTGATCACTCCATATTTTACACCTTTTTTCCGCATGATTGCATGCCATTTGAATCGCTCAAATCACGTTTTTCACGATTTATAGACAACATTGCGATACTTTTCACGATTTGTTGTTTTTGTCGTATTTCAGGAGATTTGGAGCGATTTGGAGTGATTCCGAGATACACCCACTCCGGAGTGTCACCGACGACTTCCCTGAGGGGTATTTTGAGATTGGAGAGGAGCGGAAGAAGAAAGAACGTCGTAGGAGCGATGAGGAGGCAAAAATACGTAATTTGGGCATCTTCAGTATCTCACTCGGCCGAGTGAAGGAGTCACTCGGTCGACAAACGAGTCCCCGCTCGGCCGGCCAGATCGGACACGTTCCAAGTAGTATATCAGCATGCACTCGGTCGAGCATCAGAAGCTGACTCGGCCGAGTGACGTATCCCGTCCGCCCGAGTGGCACCCAGACGACGGCCATCAAAAAGAGCCAACTTACTGTAATCCGTCAGTCTGAGTAGCAGAAGCCCGACTCGGCCGAGTGGCAATTGCTGTCCGCCCGAGTGAAGATAAGCCCATCGGCCGAGTGACGCCCGATGTGACGACCCCCAAGACCCCAGAGTTACTGGAATCCGTCAGGGTCTCTCACTCGGCCGAGTGACCTTTGTCACTCGGCCGAGTGAGCAGCGCTGCCTGTAGCGGAAATCACGATTTTGGAGCTGCGCAGGGGCAGTTTGGTCACGAATTTTTGGGCAGTTTTGGGGGGTATTTAACCCCAGATTCTAACCTAGTTTAGAGAGCTTTTCTATTGCTTTTGGCAGCCTTTTTAGATTAGATTTTTTAGAGTTTAATTCTTGTGATTGGAGAGGAGAGAAAAGTGTTATTTTGTTGGATTCTTGGAAAGCTACATTGGTTTGTCTCCCTCTCTATTAAAAATCCTATTTTTATTGCTATTTTGAATATTGCTATGAATTCCATTGTTGTTTCTATTGATTATTCTTCCATTAGCAATATGACTTGTGAGTAGTTTTAACGTCTTAGGGCGTGGGGATGAACCCTACGAGCCCAATCTCCGATTTGTGACGATTTGGTAGAACTATTGCTAGGATTGATTAGGGTTAGTTTTGGACTGATATAATACGGATAGCTAGGTGTTCATATCGATTGGGATTTGCAAGAGATTGGATCCCAATTCGATAGGAAACCCTAGAAATCCGAATTGGGTTGAAATTGAGTTTCCTTAGTATCGGTTTGCAAGAGATTGGACCGATACTAGGATTCTCGGTTGCAATCCTATACCGATACCCGTTTGCAAGAGATTGGACGGGTAGGAACTATCCCAACCTAGGTCGTAGCCCGAGTTTGCACGAGAGTGGGCTCGGGATGCGATTGAATGATGACGTTGATCCTAATGCTAGCTTGCCTAGGCTAGGGTTTGCAAGAGATTGGACCTGAGCCTAGGTTTGCTATAGACCGGCAACAGCGCGAGAGCGTGAGCTAGGTTTTACATTCAGTTGCAACTAGTTCACCTGACATTCTACCCTAGCAATTGTGAAACCGATGAATCACAATGACGAGATACGGTGAGTAGTGGAGATTCACTATTCCCTAGGCGTCTTTATTTGATTTTATATCTCTTTTTACATTGTTTGACGATTGTGACAACATCGCCGAAAGGCAATTTCCTAATTTCCTGTCCCCATAGCCAGGTTGTTCGGAGAAGGCACTATCATACGTCCTCCCTGTGTTCGATACCCGCTCGCCACTACGCCGTGCGCTTGCGGTAAAACTACAATCGTTCTCCGGGTGTATATCCGGGGCCGACCAAGTTTTTGACTAGGTTGTGCTCTTGGGTTGCATTTCGGGGCCGATCAAGTTTTTGGCGCCGTTGCCGGGGAGGCGATTGTGTTTGATCCTACCACCCTAGCTATTTCTTTCTTTTTGTTTTATTTCTTCAATTTTTTTATCTAAGCCTTCCATTGTGCTAATCATTTCTTTGAAACTTTGTTTTCCCGTGCATGTACACGAGATCCACATCGGACCCCGTAGATATATTGTTTGATCCTGAGATCGAGCGTACATTACGAAGAATCAGAGCGGAGAGGAGACCCGATACGGAAGGGAGGTTTATGAACGTTCAGGAGACACCTGAAGAGTTAGCGGCAAGAATGGCGATGATTATTTCCATTCGGGATAGGCTCCGGCCTAAGACTTCCTCCACTACCTCGTCCATAGCTATGCCGCAGTTGGCGGCCGATAAAAACTTCGAGTTGAAGACCGGATTAGTGGTCCTTATGCAGCAGGATCCTTTTCATGGGAATCCCCATGAAAATTCCCACTACCACATCCAGCTCTTCTTATCAAAGTGTGCCACCTTCCAGATGCCGGGCGTCACCCTAGATGCCATCAGACTGCACCTCTTCCCCTTCACACTAAAGGATAAAGCTCTTTATTGGTTGAGGACGCAAGCTGAAGGAGTCTTCACCACATGGGATGAGTTGGCGAGCGCGTTTGTCGACAAGTTCTATCCGCCCTCCAAGACGGTGAAGATTAGGAGTGCTCTCATGTCCTTCAAGCAAGGACCTCAAGAGACACTCTACGAGGCATGGGAGCGCTTCAAAGACCTGCAGCATCAGTGCCCCCACCATAGCATTGAAGATTGGGAGCTCGTCCATAGCTTCTACAATAGTCTCCAACCGGGGACCAAGCAGATTATTGATGCCACAGCAAATGAGGCCATCCTATCGAAGACTCCCGACGAAGCTACGGCCTTACTTGAGGAGATGGCCTCAAACAATCAACAGTGGGGCGATGAGCGAGGACACTCTTCGTCCTCCTTAAAGCCATCTAGCATCTATGAGGCCAAGGCAGTGGCGGAGCTTGCCAACAAGTTTGATTCTCTCCACAAGGTAGTGGAGAGACTGGAGAAATATATTACGGAGCCCCAAGGAACCCCTTCCACATCCACACAAACAAATCAAATGTGTGATTGGCAAGACCAATCCCAAGCTATGTATTTGGGAGGAGAACAAGGAGAGGGATCTTTGGAGCAAGTTCAATACGTCGCGGGGAACCAAGGATATTGGGCCAATCCGGCCACTAGAAACCATCCCGGTTTCTCCTATGCCAACAATGATGGAGCATTGAACCCCCCGCAACAACTACCTCCTCAAGCTCGACCACCACCACAACAACAACAACATTATCCACCAAGGGGGCCACCGCAACAGAATTTCCCACCAAGGCAACAAGTGGGACCCTATAGGCCGCCCGGATACAATTAAGGGTGGAGAAATCCAAACCCTCCACAAGCTCAACAACGATCTGAATTTGAAGCTAAGGTGGAGGAGTTTATGGTCGAGCAGAAGAAGATCAATGCTTCCTTAAAGGCGGGCCAAGACTCTCTTACGACTGTCGTTGGACAAATTGCGGAGCAACTTGCGTTGCTCAATAGAAACAGTCAACAGTTGCCGGCTCAACCCGAGCAAAATCCACGGGGCAACACCGGCCATATCAACGCCGTGGTTGTAGTTACTACGAGAGGCGGGAAGGATACCACTCCCGTCATGATTCCTACCGAGGAGCCCGTGGTGGAGATTTTAGAGCCAAGCGAGCCGGTCATTGAAGTTGAGAGAGAGAAAGAGCCGCAAGGGGAAGAAAAGTCCAGAGCGGAGAAGCAACTTGAGGAGCGCCGTTTTATGCCACCGATCCCATTCCCTCAGAGGCTAGCTAGAGCAAAGATGGAGAAACGGCTAGCCAAGTTTCTCGAGTATTTGAGAGGGGTAAGCCTCAATATCCCCTTCCTCGACGCTATCGTGGAGATCCCGACATACGCCAAGTTCTTAAAGGATTTGATTACGGGAAGAAAGAGGAAGGAGAAAATCATGCTCGCTGAGGAGGGGACTTGGTTCACAAGGAAAGAGAAGGAGCCCGCCAAATTCAAAGATCCGGGGAGTTTCCGAATTCCTTGCACCTTAGGCGGCGTCCCTCTACAAAAGGCGTTAGTAGACTTAGGGGCTAGTGTTAGCCTCATGCCTCTCTCTATGTTCCGAAGACTGAACACCGGCACAGATTTGAAGCCTACCGACATGCGGATACAACTAGCAGATGGTCGGATCACAAGGCCGGTAGGGATCGCAGAGGACATCCCGTTACAAGTCCCGGGAGGCATATGTTTGCCATGCGACTTTGTGGTCATGGATGTCAAGGAGGAGGGCGATACGTCGCTAATACTTGGACGCCCATTCCTCGCCACCACCGGTG
This sequence comes from Scilla litardierei, assembly GCA_030789695.1. NCBI lineage: Eukaryota > Viridiplantae > Streptophyta > Magnoliopsida > Asparagales > Asparagaceae > Scilla > Scilla litardierei. The sequence continues at coordinate 744,191,141 of CM061142.1, forward strand.
TCATTGTCGACGTACGTGAAGGGACTCTAACATTGAACGTCGGCAACATCGAAGTGGAGCTTCATATACCCAAGGCAATGAAACACTTGCCTTATCATGAGGAGCTCGACTATATGGACCTCCTTGACGAGGTCATTGAGGAGGCGATCCCCCATTCCATCGGCGCACCCCACGAAGATAGCTTCGAAGAAGGCCTAGACTTGGCCGAAGAAGAGAAGATGGAGCACTCCCCCGATATCTCCATGGAAATTGATGATGGCGACGCTAATGTCGCAAGAATACGGGAGCTCTGCAAGCTCTCAAAGATGAGGACTCCGAAGAAAGCTCCACCGATACGGAAATCGGTGTCATAAGTGAAGCCAAGGCCCAGAGCAAGCACTAGCTTGGGGGAGCCACCCCCCAACACTACCCGAGATGAAGGAGCACTGAGGAAGAACACGCCGCCACAACATCCAAATCCGAGCGTTCTTCCCGATAAATTCGACGGGTGCATCTCATATGCACCCAATATCCCGCATTAAATTGAAAATCCAAGGGGGTCGAGCTCAAGACCTTAAACGAGCGCTTGTCGGGAGGCAACCCGATGGTTATCGCTTTAGTTTTACTTTGTTCTTTATTTTTGTTTTAGAAATTATTAGTGTTTTGAGTCGTTTGCCTGAAAAATTCGTGATAACGGGTCCTATTTTTCTTTGACAGGAGAGGAGAAAGGGATATCTATCATTAGGAGGATGAACAAGGTGACAAAGAGCGCTCCAGGAATGCGCTCGATGCTTAGGAGGAGGAAGAAATCAACTGGAGGAAGAAAAACAGAGATTAGAGCCCAAACGAAGCCAAACAGCAGAAAACAGGGGTCACTCGGCCGAGTAGAATATCCACTCGGCCGAGTACATAAGTTCGTCCGCCCGAGTGGCGCACAAACGAGGGAAGTCTGTTGTACCCAACTCTCTGTTTCTTTTCTTGATTTCGGTATAATTGCCACTCGGCCGAGTATATATCTTCACTCGGCCGAGTGAAACTGATACGCTCCTAGGGCGAGAACTGCCGAGTAGCTTGTGCCACTCAGCCGAATGGACTTTTTCCACTCGGCCGAGGGTGGCAAAGCCACTCGGTCGAGTCGTAAACGGGGAGGAATTTTCAAAAAATATTTCCGTTACGATCACTCGGCCGAGTGACACTTTCACTCGGCCGAGTCGTAACTTTTCCTTTATAAGAGGCACGGGCTCGACGCGGAATTCGAAGCATCACAATCCTCGCTCGCCCGAACCCGCGCCCCTTCACTCCCGACCGCTGCGACCCCCACTCGCTCGATCTCACCTCGCCGCTGCTGCGCTCGGCCGACCACCGCCGGCCGACGCCGCCGCCCCTCCGCCCGAGTCACCGGCGACGATCTCACCGCCGGCCGAGCTCTGGTAACCACATTTCGCCCAATTTTCTCCTATTTCTTGTATTTTTCGACGATCCATGTGCTAATCGAACCCCTAAATCAAATTAACTTCAATATTTATCTATTATACCCCTAACCCCCCATACATTTTGAATGTTACGCGCTGATATCTTCGTTTGATGTGCAGGCTATATTGGGGAGCTTAGGGGAGCTTAGGGGAGTTTCCGTGGAGCGTTTTTGGCTTTGTGGAGGCGGCGTCTTCACACGCATCCATTATTTTGCTCTCGCGGCGTGTTCCGGTATATTCGTTCCACTTATTTTCGCACGCCGCACTTTTTCTGTTTTTGGTGAGCACTCGGGCACCTATGCCACCCCAGACACGGCCACGGTCTAGGAGAGCTTTCACCAAGCGGAAGCGACCGGATGAGCCCGGCCCCTCCCACGAGATGGATGACTCTCCTCTGCCTACACCACCTCACCCCGCACAGCCACAGCCTGCAGACCCCGTTCACCCCGCACAGCCACAGCCTGCAGACCCCGTTCACCCCGCACAGCCACTCCCAGTCGACCCACTGTCACCACCGGCTCCACTTGTCGGGCCGCTGGGTATTACGTTTCGAGACGACGCACATCGCGTCGCTTTTGAGCGTATCGCCCAGTGCTCGATAGTGCCCTCCAGGTTCGCACACCTTGCTGACCTAGACCGCCTGGGGGTACTCGATGGATTACTCACGTTGTATGACAATGTGGGTTGGCAAGACTTTCTTTCTGTGTCGGCGGACACCTACGTCCGTCCGACACTCGAGGTCCTCAGCTCGATCGCCCAGACCGCTGATGGATGCTCCTTCCGACTCATGGATCGAGAGTGTCAGATCACTCTCGATATGCTTAGGGCATTCTTTCAGTGGCCCGCTGTCCCCACACCCGACCGAGCCTACGCCCCCACACACATCCCTCCCCCATCCTTCGATTCACATGCCTTCTGGGCCCGGATCACAGGTTTACCACCGGCCTTTGACCCTAGTAGGGCCAAGGTCTCGGCCATAGTCCACCCCTGCCTCCGCATAGCACAGCGCCTTATGGCGACCACCTTTCTGGCGAGGTACGAGCCTGGGACGATGTCGACGCCTGAGCTCTATATGCTCTACGCGATGACTCGCCCCAGAGTTCTTGATAGGGATGGAGTTACGTTGGTCCCCGCCGTTGAGATCGACGTCGCTAGCTGGTTTTTGGACCGCATCATCGTATCGGTGGGCGCTCGCTCCCAGATATGTTGCTGCGGTCTGATCACTCTGCTAGCCCTGATGACCGGCGAGGACCTTCCGACTGAACTGCGACGAGCCCCGGGCACCACTGCATTATCGATAGACGTCATGGCCCGGATGAAGATGCTTCGTTCGCACGGTCAGCGGCACTGGGTTTGGTTGCACGGTCCGTACGGTGCTGACTACATGATCCTTCCGAGCCCCGCTCGGACACACTTAGGACCAGCACACGACGACTGGCTTCCGGCGATGGATCTCCTGATCCCGCCGCCTACGTGCTAGAGGCCGAGGGAGCTGAGCCTGCACCACCTGCACACCCTGCACCGCCAGCTGACCCTGTGTTCCCTCAGCCTGCACCTACACTTTCTGTCGCTCCCGACACTTCTGTCCCCACTTCTGCCAGTGTCAGGAGCACACTTGCTGAGCCTACGCCCATCACGTCTACCACTGCCAACACCACTGTTGTGCCCTTTTCAGTTGAGCCACTTACTTCTCTGCTACCCGAGCATCCACCTACTATTGTTGAGAGCAGAGAGCCTTCTTTCGCTGCCGTCGTGGAGACCATGGCCAGTATGATCTCTGCTGGGATTTCACCTTTTGGACCACACACTGCCTCCCCAGCGGTTGACACTTCTGTCTCCACCGTAGCCGTTCTATCTGATAGCGTCGTGACGTCTGTCCCCACTTCTGTATCACTGACCTCTCTTGCCGCCTCGTCACCGATTTTGTCTTCCACTCCCACTGCTGCTGCTTCCACCTCACACCAGCCTACGTCCCAGCCTCGCACTGAGGCTGGGCATCCACTAGTGAGCACAGCACCCGTACCACCCATGCCTGATGTCCCGATCACCTACACTGCCCGTATTAGACAGCCCCGACCAGCTCAGCCTAGACCTGTCCGTCCCTCCGCTCCACCACCCCCTGACGCCTTAGTTCAGAGCGTTCGCGCTCTTGAGGGGGGGTTGAGTGGACTCCGGGGCGATTTTAGGGCTTTGTCTTCCACAGTCACCGCCATGCAGCACCGCCTTGACCTACTTCCCAGCATTCACTATTGCTTGACCCAGATCCTCGAGCGACTGCCACGGCCACCACCCACCCAGCAGACTGTACCACGTCCACCACCACCACCACCCCACCTCCGCCTCAGGACGGAGATGGCGTAGCACCACCAGCTTAGGCACACCCTTGATGCCCCTGATTTTTTGTCGATATGCTGCCCATCCTCTGCTTGGTCCTGTTGATTTTTGACCACCCCCCTCCCATCACTACTTTTGTCCACTTTTTGATCATATGATTCTATATCCTTTTTCCGGGAGTGAGGGAGAGTATTTTTGGTGACACACACATATCTGGATCACTCTTGTCCTTGCATGCATCACATTCACATCATATTTTTCATTTTGTTCTTTTTACTTCTTTTTATCATGCATGCATACCCACCCCCCTCCCATTACACGTCTCTCGGTGTGCCACACGTCGCACATTGAGGACACTGTGCACTTTAGCTTGAAGGAGTGAGTTCTCACGCTTTTTACTTTTGTCACCCTTTATTTTTAGTTTCCCCACGTTTTCCCACTTTATCACTCACTTTTTCATCACTTTTTCATTTTTTTACCATGCATCACGTTTTTCTTATTTTTCTTGTGTGCCGCATTGTAAATAGTTTTTATTTTCGTTTATCTTTATTTCTTTCATCTTTTGCTAGAGATGACTTTTCTGTGATGATGATGACGTGGTTAGCTTTCTCTATATGCATGCTATATTTGTCATGTCTTAGCTTTTTTTTGTGATATCATATGCTATGATCTGCCTTGCATTTAGAGATAGTAACCCGCACTTTTTCCGTATGAAAATGGATGAAATTCTATTATTAGCTGAGTCTGAATATTCATATGTATGCTATCGTAGAAAACACACCAAGATTCACGCATTGAATGCTTATATCTGGAGTACCGTTTTTTTTTCCTATATCACTTCTATTTGCATGACTTGTACACTTCACTTCAGGATGATTGAATGATGTTAGCTATGATAAATCTGGATTAGTTTGCTTTTTTGAGATTGAAACCGAGTAGATTAGATTACCCTGCTGAAGTTGTCATGCACGTCCTATAGAGTGAACTGAGAGACATATTTATTTCTTTCTCCACATATCTTGAACATTAATTCTCTATTTTAAAATCATTGGTGAATCTCCCCTTAGCGATTCTAGTATTTGGCATTTCCCCCGTTACTAAATTCCTAGCTCCAAATTACCCAAAACCAAAAAGAAAAAGAAAAATTCTTGTATATCCTTCTCTCTCTTTTGATTTGGGATCATTTGTGTATTATTGCTATATAAAAAAATAAGAAAAGAAAAAGAAAAGAGAAAGGAAGCTCAAAACGATCCCATCTCATACCCCTTCTCTCTTTCTTCCCTCTTTTTGTTTTCATTTTTATTTTATTTTACTTTTGGAGCATCAATAGAGATGGAGAATGTAAGTATAGTTTTGTACATGCCACCACGCTTATAGATAAGCTTGGGAGAGAGAATCCAATGATGTGTGAGAGAGTGACTACCTGACGGTGCATGACAACCTCGGCTAAGTAATATTCTATACTCGGTGAGATTGTTTTAGCTTCACGAAATCCAGAAATCTACGCCTGGCATTCACTTCATGAAATCCACGCTTTTCTATTCTTCCTACTCTATTGTGTGATATCCTCTATACTCCTCATAGAAAGCATTCAATTGAAAAGTGTGTGATCTGCGATATTGTATACCGCTTTAAATGATTCAGACAATGCTAATCTTAGAATTATTCCATTTTTTCATGCTATATCGATATTCTTGGGTTTTCTATCTCTATTTGCACCATTATACTATGATATCGAAATAAAAATCTTTGACATGTGTTTTGCATTCGATGCATGCTATTTGAGTAAGCAAAACCCACGTCCTGAGAAAAATGATCTAGCAGCTTCCCTCTTTGCTTTCTTCTTTCTTTTTTTCGTTTTCCGTTTTTCCATCGTTTTCATTTTCAAAATCCACCGGGTTCGCCTTTTACTTATCTTCCTCGAGGACGAGTAAGAGGTAAGCTTGGGGGATTTTGATCACTCCATATTTTACACCTTTTTTCCGTATGATTGCATGCCATTTGAATCGCTCAAATCACGTTTTTCACTATTTATCGACAACATTGCGATACTTTTCACGATTTGTTGTTTTTGTCGTATTTCAGGAGATTTGGAGCGATTTGGAGTGATTCCGAGATACACCCACTCCGGAGTGTCACCGACGACTTCCCTGAGGGGTATTTTGAGATTGGAGAGGAGCGGAAGAAAAAAGAACGTCGTAGTAGCGACGAGGAGGCAAAAATACGCAATTTGGGCATCTTCAGTATCTCACTCGGCCGAGTGAAGGAGTCACTCAGCCGACCAACGAGACCCCGCTCGGCCGGCCAGATCGGACACGCTCCAAGCAGTATATCAGCGTGCACTCGGCCGAGCATCAGAAGCTGACTCGGTCGAGTGACGTATCACGTCCGCCCGAGTGGCACCCAGACGACGGTCATCAAAAAGAGCCAACTTACTGTAATCCGTCAGTCTGAGCAGCAGAAGCCCGACTCGGTCGAGTGGCAATTGCCGTCCGCCCGAGTGAAGATAAGCCCATCGGCCGAGTGACGACAACTCATTCGGCCGAGTGACGTCCGATGTGACGACCCCCAAGACCCCAGAGTTACTGGAATCCGTCAGGGTCTCTCACTCGGCCGAGTGACCTTTGTCACTCGGCCGAGTGAGCAGCGCTGCCTGTAGCGGAAATCACGATTTTGGAGCTGCGCAGGGGCAGTTTGGTCACGAATTTTTGGGCAGTTTTGGGGGGTATTTAACCCCGGATTCTAACCTAGTTTAGAGAGCTTTTCTATTGCTTTTGGCAGCCCTTTTAGATTAGATTTTTAGAGTTTAATTCTTGTGATTGGAGAGGAGAGAAAAGTGTTGTTTTGTTGGATTCTTGGAAAGCTACATTGGTTTGTCTCCCTCTCTATTAAAAATCCTATTTTTATTGCTATTTTGAATATTGCTATGAATTCCATTGTTGTTTCTATTGATTATTCTTCCATTAGCAATATGACTTGTGAGTAGTTTTAACGTCTTAGGGCGTGGGGATGAACCCTACGAGCCCAATCTCCGATTTGTGACGATTTGGTAGAATTATTGCTAGGATTGATTAGAGTTAGTTTGGGATTATATAATACGGATAGCTAGGTGTTCATATCGATTGGGATTTGCAAGAGATTGGATCCCAATTCGATAGGAAACCCTAGAAATCCGAATTGGGTTGAAATTGAGTTTCCTTAGTATCGGTTTGCAAGAGATTGGACCGATACTAGGATTCTCGGTTGCAATCCTATACGGATACCCGTTTGCAAGAGATTGGACAGGTAGGAACTATCCCAACCTAGGTTGTAGCCCGAGTTTGCACGAGAGTGGGCTCGGGATGCGATTGAACGATGACGTTGATCCTAATGCTAGCTTGCCTAGGCTAGGGTTTGCAAGAGATTGGACCCGAGCCTAGGTTTGCTATAGACCGGCAACAGCGCGAGAACGTGAGCTAGGTTTTACATTCAGTTGCAACTAGTTCACCTGACATTCTACCCTAGCAATTGTGAAACCGATGAATCACAATGACGAGATACGGTGAGTAGTGGGGATTCACTATTCCCTAGGCGTCTTTATTTGATTTTATATCTCTTTTTACATTGTTTGACGATTGTGACAACATCGCCGAAAGGCAATTTCCTAATTTCCTGTCCCCATAGCCAGGTTGTTCGGAGAAGGCACTATCATACGTCCTCCCTATGTTCGATACCCGCTCGCCACTACGCCGCGCGCTTGCGGTAAAACTACAATCGTTCTCCGGGTGTATATCCGGGTCCGACCAAGTTTTTGACTAGGTTGTGCTCTTGGGTTGCATTTCGGGGCCGATCAAGGGTCCGTGGGCAAATCATATGAGGAGAAGCTTTGGGGACATTGATACTTTCTTTGCTGCCAAGAGCAAGACTATTCATTCGGGCACCTGGAAGTTTATGCTACACTACAGGAGCATTTCTCAGAAGCTTATCTAACGGAAAGTAATGGATGGCAGATCCACTCTTTTCTGGTATAACAATTGGCTCCCCTGTGGAGCCGCTTAAGGATCTTTATGATATCCCCTCTGAGGCTCACAACAAGCGGGTTAGTGATTACTGGGGGCCCACGGGTTGGATCGAGGATCCATCTATTCTCCACATCCACCCTGTCATGCATCATGTTTCCCTACGGCAAGGTGATCAAGACTGTTGGGATTGGGCTCCTGGTCTTGTATTCCGTTTCCGTGATGCTTGGGAGGGCACTAGGAGGCAAGGTACTTTATTTCCGTATCACAGGTTAATCTGGTATAAAAATCATATTCCTAATATGGCACTTACTCTGTTGCGATCTTTCCATGGTAAATGCTCACCAGTGACTTACTCATTAAATGGGGCCGAAACCCACCAGCCCATTGTGTACTATGTGATGACTGAACGGATGAGAGCGTCCATCATCTTATCTTTGAATGTAGTTACACCTGCTTTGTACTGTGCCGGAGCCTATTCAAGTTGGGTGTTTCTACCCCCATAGATCCCTCACTTTCTGAAGTTGGAGACTACTACCTTGCCCACTTTGCAAAAAAGGATGTTATGAGTTTGCTTGTCAATACCACCCTTGCAGCTATGGTTTGGCATATCTGAAAAGAAAGGAATATGAGGATCTTTGATAACATTAAGAGGACCAAGACTCTGATGTTTGAGGATATTGTTGCAGATATCGAGGGACCAAGACCGCACTGAACCCAGATGCAGCTGAGGCCATGTCTAATTGGGAGTTTAGAGATGAAGGATGAGAACTATTGTACATTGTACATTTTATATTTTATATTTTGGAAGAGTGGTTAAGACTTGATAGTAGAGAGTGACGGTGCCTGTGCCATCTCCTCTCTCTACCAAATCCAAACTCCATTAGCTTCCACATTGTTTTGTACATTCCACTACTCAATAAAGATACACACTAACTTTCCACACACACACACACACACACACACACACAAGTCATAACCCGTGCCCGTAGGGCACGGTTCATTTAAGATATCCCCGCCTAAAAAGCTTAGTTCCCTGTAAATTTTCCTCATCTCAGAAAATTTAGTTCCTACCAAATAACTTAGTTTCTCCCAAATTTTAGTACCACCAAATTTAGTTATTCACCCCTTAAAATCTTAGATCCCCTAATTTTAAACAAACAACAATAATTAAAACATAATAATTGGAATTTAGTTCCGCCAAGAATTTTTGTTTCACATAAAGTTTAGGTCCCCCAGAGAATTTAATTAATCAAAAAAATTTATGTTTCCCCCAAAATTGTAACATGCACCCTAAGGGCACGATTCATTTAAAATATTCTCCCCTCTAAATTTTGGGTCCTCTTATTTTAAACAAACAATAATAAAACCACAATAAGTGTTATATAGTTTCCTCCAAAAAATTTCATTCCCACCAAAATTTAATTCCTCACAAAACTCAAGCAAGTATTGGTAGAGGAGGCTCGTAACCAAGGCATGGTCCAACCTGATGTGCACAAAACTCAAGCATGTATCAAGTTAATTGAGTTACATAGAAGAGGTAGATGTCAATGCACCCAAGACTGAACAATTGACAGTATTGTCTTACGTAATATGATCATTTGCTAAAAATAATTTCTACATCAAACTATATCAAATATGCATAGGCGTGACAAAATCGGTTAAGCCTTAACAAAATCTGACTTGTAACAAAATCTAAGATGTATAAACTGATAATACCTCTTGGGTTAAGGCTTATTTTGAGGAATAATTGTATTCATGGATCAGGGAATAATTGCAAATTAAATTCTATAGTGTGATACCGCGTTTTGTTAGGTGACAAAAACTTCTGTAATGGCTAAAAACTTCTAAAAGCTAACCCAAAATAAGCCTTAACACAGAAGTTAGATTGAATATCTGTAAAGGGTTTACATATTTTGAAAAAAAACTCAAAATAGATCAGGGAATAATTGCAATAGCTCTTCCAAAAGCTAAAAAACTTCGGATTGCTACATATGCAAAAAAATTGAATGCTTTTATAGTTGATTCAGAGTGCAAAATGCTTACATAATGCAAAAATCTTATGAAAATGCAAAAAACTTCTAATTGTGTTCAATGCTTACAGATTACAAAAAGCTTACTGATTGTATAAGATCACAAACTAAATCTGCAAGTTTGGTCAATGAATTGTTGAGTATTGGACTCCCCGGATTTGGTTTTGGATGATGAGCAAACATAAATAAATCGTGAACTAACAATTTGTGAGCGCAGTTATGGAGATCGTCGCCAAAATACCACGTACAACAAAAGCGACGTCTCAAGACTTCTCATTATGCGTGATCGTGTGCCTGGAGCTTCGTTGAAGCTCAAGGAGCAATATTGAAGTCAAGAGGAATGAAGATTGAAGCTTTGAAGACGGCTCGTAAGGTTTATTTTATAGTCTTCTAGCTTCATAGATTAGAATGTTAAGCCTTGAGTAGGACTTACCTTATAACCTTCATTTCGCTCATATCTTAGAGCTAGGATTATCATAGAAGCCATTAGAAACTTTACCGAAGCCTAACGCTCTTTCCCTCGGCTTCTAGTGCATGTTAGTTGGTTCATGAAGAGTCACCAACCGACTAGATGACGATCTAGTCGGTCGGAAACTCTACTTAAACCGACTAGTTTGCATTCTCTAATTCAGCTCTTTCTATGTCTACAGTTAGTCGGTCAAAGAAGAGTCACCGACCGACTAGATGACGATCTAGTCGGTCAGTAATCCTTCTTAGACCGACTAGTTGTGTTCACTCATTTTCAGCCTGAGCTACTGTTTCGAGTTAGTCGGTCAAAGAACGTTTACCGACCGACTAGTTGAGAAACTAGTCGGTCAGTATTTGTGTGATGACCCGTATTTAGCAATACCCATTTTCTACGTATTTTCTTAATTAATAATATTTTATAATGGTTTGTTAGGAGTTGAACATCAAAATAGTTTATAAATCATTTATAAAAAAAATGTTTTGTGGAACCAATATAGTTATAACCTATTTTAGGGTATACGAGTACCAACCTAAATCCCTAAATGATTTTTATAATTATTTAAACCCAATTTTAACATTATAGCCGTAACAATTATTTTTCTAAGTAAACGTTTTCAAAATGATTTCAAACTTCTACAGTGTCACTCTAAGATCATTTAGAGCCTCCCACATTAATTTCGTAATTTTCCGAAGTCAAATCAATAGAGAACCCGCAAACCCGCTTCCTAAACGTTTTGGCCCAAAACACGTATTTTCGTAGTCCAAACTACGAAATAGATCTCGTAGTCACGATCCTCGTGACGATACGAACCCGTGGCTATATTTTCGTAATTTTTCGGAGTCGTTTAACCCGAGGGGCAAAATTGTAATTTCACTAATTACTTTCACTAATTACTGTTTACGTTACCCTAATTACCATGTTAATTACCTAGTTTAAATCCCTAATGTCGGCAACCTCACACGTTGTGATTTAGAGTTTTAGTCTAACCTTCTAACCTATTTGTCAAAAAGATAATCTTTGCATTAATATCATCTTGACTAAATATTTAATACCCCCTATTAATTAATTAATACTTAAGCCTATTTAAACCCCTGCTTCTCTTCACAAAAACCCACACCCAGGCAAAAGCCCCCCGCTCTCTTCCCCTTCACGTCGAACCCAACTCCCCCTCTCCTCTCCCGTTCGTTCTCCGACCACCGACCGCCACTCTCCTCCCTCCGAGCTCGCAGCTCTCCCCCGCCGTCCGCCGCCGCAGACAACCGCCCCTCGCCGCCTTCGTCTCCGCCATCGGAGCACCCCCGCACAGCCCCGCTCTCTCTTCCGCCTTCCTCCCTCGCCGTAGCCTCCGTGAAGCAGCCCAGCGCCGCCGTCCGCCTTCCCACGATCGCGAGCCGCACCGCCGGAGCTCCGACGAACCCCGCACCGCCTGCAACCCCCATCCGCCGCCGGTACTCCCCGCTCCGCCGCTGCCAGCACCCACCGCCGCTCTGCCCCTCCGACGAGCCGCTCCGACCAGCCCGTCGTCGCCTCCCTGCTCGCCGGCGACTCCCGCCTCCGTGCCGCCGTCGTCTCGCCATCGCCGCCACGAGGTCGCAGCCCCTCCGACGTCGGAGTCGAACCCCCACGCAGCTGTCGACAGCGAGCGTAAGCTTCGAGTGGCAAACTTGTAAATATGATTAATTTCGTATTTTTAAGTATTTTATTAATTAATAAATGGGTTTTATGGTTTATAATCCATAAGTAATTATATAGGGCTCAGAAAATTGCGAGACTAGTCCCAGAAAATCAGAAACGTCGAAACGAATCCATTGGCGCTAGTTTCATCACCAAAAGGCAAGTATATTTCTCACAGTGAATTTTTAAAGGCAAAACTTAAATAGGTTAAAATCCTTTTAAAATTCGTAGCTTGCAATTTTTACGTACACTGCTGTACGATAAAAATATATGTTACAGTACTTGTAAATACGATCGTTTTGACATCTTGTTTACAGAATTCCGACGTACGGTTTGCCCGGAATAAATCTTTGAAGATATGTTGTAATGATAAATTCTTGTTTTAAAAATCCTTTTAAAATTCGTAATCTGTGATTTTTACGTACACTTATGTACGATAAAAATATATGTCGTAGTACTAGTAAATACGATCATTTTGACACCTTGTTTGAAGAATTCTGATGTACGGTTTGCTCTAAACAATTCCTTGAACATATGTTTTAAAAATCATTTCTTGATTTAAAATTGCTTTTTGGCTATTTAAAATTGTTTAAAAATTGTTTAAAAATCTTGAAAAATAACTACTAGTCTTAGAAAATATTTTAAGCTAATTTAAACTCTTTTGCTTAGTTAAAATCATATCTTACTCGTTCTTTCATCTATTTAAGTGAATTTTTATGTTTTCATTTAATTGCTGAATCAAGTCGTGAAGTTGTGAACTTTGGTGAAACTGTTGTACGGACTACTGAGACACCGAGATTGAATTGACTGAATGGAAGATGGAACTTCAACAATATTGAATGGAAGATGGAACTTTAATAATATAGAATGGAAGATGGAATTTCAATAATAGACAGATAGTACACGTTCTTTTGACCGACACTTGACTTGACCTGGGATTGGGGTAGTCTATGATCACAAGTGTTACAGAATGACTGGATGCGCCATACTAAATTACCTCCAACACATTACGGGGGTTAGATCCTTGACCGTTGCCATATCGGAACGGTGGGTAAGCCTCGGAGTTGCTCCCGTCGCAGGCTGCATGTTGGTTATCTCTAGTACTCTTGGACATGGACTTATCACTAGGATAGACTGGTTTTTGATTAATTGTTCTAACATCTTTTCTGCAGGTTGCTACAGTATCATTGAAATGTTAAATTGTCACAGGTTACAGATGGCTTTGAAAATTGCTATTGAATAATATTAAATTGTTGCAGGTTGCTAGCAGTATCGCCAATTGCTATCAGATTATTAAATTGTTGCAGGTTACAAATGGTTGCGAACATTTAACTGCTTTAACTGCTTTACACTGCTATAACTCTTTTCTACTTATCTTATTACTTGTGTTTTCAGTTTTTAATTTAAATGTCTAACATTTTGGTTTTGAGAATATCTTGCCGAGTATACCTCGCTGACGGACATTTCATTTTGTTGTTTTTACGAAATGTCCGTCAGGTACCGACAGTGAGTTCGTTGAAGTCTTTGCTGCAGGAACCGAGCCAGAGCTCGAAGGCTACGTGGAGTACCTACCCACAGAAGACTAGACATTCCCCTTCGCGACTGCACTTTATATATTTGAATAATGTAATTGTTGTACTTGTTGATTGCGGCCATACTAGGCCTATGTTGTACTTTACTTTCAGACGCTTTGGTATTGTAATAATGTCATCTGTACTATTTCTTATAAGCATGCAAGATCCTGCCATATTATTTCATAGACGCTTAGTGTGTTTAAACCAAGGAGGAAGAAAAAAAAAAAGTACTCCTCTTTGTTTTAAGCACATCGCGGACCCGCTCGCGTCCTCGCTCCCGGTAAAATGGGAAGCGGGGCGTGACAGGTTTTAGTGGTGGCCCATGCAGGTCTTGCTTATGCGAATACCTTAAGAAATGGTTTGGATGTCATTGATATCAAAGTATCTAACTAGTATATAATTACCGAACTTACCTTGTGGTTTGTTTTGCAGCATGGCAGGTAGACCCAACACCAGGAACACCAACGGCATCACCGAGAACGACTTCATGGGGATCATCAGAGAGATGTTGGACATCCAGCATCAAATCCTCGAGCGTGAACCTAGAACTGAACGCCGAGGAGAAGCCGGAGTTAAACAATTCCGTGAGATGCGTCCTAAAACGTTCTCTGGAAAGGAAACTCCATTGGAAGCTGAAGAATGGGCACGTAACACTGAAGATAATTTGGCCGCTGCCCGCATCCCCCAGGCTGGATGGGTGGAAATAGCCAGGCTCCAACTGACTGATTACGCCCGAACCTGGTGGGACACTGAGGAAAAGCGTATAATGCGACCTATTGCCTGGGCCACATTTCGCGAGCGTTTCGACACAAAGTTTTTCCCTAAAGCAGCAAGAAGGGAACTTCAACAACGTTTCGTCAACTTAAAACAGGAATCAATGACTGTTGACGAGTACGATGCTGAGTTCTCTATGCTGAGTCAATTCGCTCCTCACATGGTCGAGAATACGGAAGATCATGCCTTCCAGTTCCGCCAAGGTCTGAATTACAATATTCAAGCTTCAATGACCTCGGCTGATCTGACCAGCTATGAGAAGATACTGGAGTTTGCCCGCAACCATGAGGCTCTTGACAAACAGCGTAAAGCAGCCCAAGGAAAGCGCCCGATGGAACCACCGAGGAACAATCTTCGACCGATGCAGACTACTACCTTCAAGAGGCCTACTGCTCCCAACAACTACAGGCCTGTTGCTCCAGCCAACAACCGGACCGCTGCTCCTCCAAACAACAATCGAGCTACTATGGTATGCTTCCACTGCAACCGACCGGGCCATACCAAGAAGGACTGTCGCCAACTGTTGAACCAATGCTTGGCATGTGGATCACCGGAGCACACTGTTAAGGACTGCCCTCAGCGCATCAACAAACCATTTACTACTGGAGCTCCTGGATCAACATCCCGTGGACCACCCTTACCGCCACAGCAGAGGGTTTTCCAACAGGCCCAGCCTAAACGCCAAGCTTTTACCATGACTGCTGAAGAAGCCGAGGCGACTGAACCAGTGATCACAGGTAACATCTAAGACATCCTCCCTTACCTTACTAGATGCTCATAGCTTTACTTTAGACTGCTAAGAATACCTTATCGTACTCTAGGTATCGTTTTAGTAGCATCTACACCAGCCTTATCCCTCTTTGATTCTGGAGCATCCCATTGCTTCTTATCACTTAAGTTCGCTACAACACATTCCATTCCTATTGACCCTCTTTCTAACCGATGGAACATCAACACCGGGAATGGCGTAGTGAAGACTTCCGGTGGCTGTCGATCATGCCCTTTGGTGATATGTGGTCGCGAGCTCTACGCTGACTTCATGATAATCGACATGCCAAACTTTGACGCTGTATTCGGAATGGATTGGTTAGGAACTTTTTACGCTACCATCGATTGTCGTAAAAAGAAGGTAGTGTTCGAAATTCCCAACCATCCAATGTTCGAATTTTCGAGCGGAAGCCAGTCGCTTGGACCTATTCAATTCCGGGCCAAGCCTCTGAAGATGATGATGGCCTCTATGCTAGCTGAACCTGAGAAGCCCAGAGTAGTTCGAGAATTCGACGACGTATTTCCTGAAGAAATTTCAGGATTACCACCCGATCGAGCTCTCGAATTCACCATTGACCTGATGCCAGATACTCAGCCTATCTCCAAAGCTCCTTATCGTATGGCACCAGCAGAATTGGAGGAACTTCGTACCCAATTAGACGACCTGTTGCAGAAGGGATTGATACATCCCAGCGTATCTCCCTGGGGTGCACCAGTCCTATTGGTCAAGAAGAAGGACGGCTCAAGAAGGATGTGCGTGGACTACCGAGAGCTGAACAAGGTCACCGTGAAGAACAAGTATCCATTGCCGCGCATCGACGACATCTTCGACCAACTTGGTGGATCTCGAGTCTTCTCCAAGCTTGACCTCCGAAGTGGATATCACCAAGTGAAAGTCAAGAAGGACGACATATCCAAGACTGCTTTTCGAACCAAGTATGGACACTACGAATTCGCAGTTATGCCCTTTGGCGTGACCAATGCGCCAGCGGTATTCATGAATCTCATGAACCTCATCTTTTATGAGTTCTTGGATAAATTCGTAGTGATCTTTATTGATGACATTCTGGTCTATTCAAAAAGCGAGGAAGATCATGCTGACCACCTGCGGATCGTATTGAAGACTCTGCGTCATCATCGACTATACGCCAAGTTCAGCAAATGTGAATTTTGGCTTAACCGCGTTGCCTTTCTTGGGCATGTGGTATCTGGAGATGGTATTTCTGTCGATCCGGAGAAAGTCGCATCTGTTAGAAATTGGCCAACCCCTCGGTCAGTTTCGGACATCCGGAGTTTTCTTGGATTGGCTGGCTACTACCGCCGATTCATCCAGGACTTCTCCAAGATTGCTGAGCCTATGACTCGACTGACGAGGAAGGACGTCAAGTATATTTGGTCCGAGGCTTGTGAGCAAGCTTTCGAAGGATTGAAGACGAAGCTAACAACTGCACCAGTTCTGGCTATACCAGACAGAACTGGGGGATTTGAAGTATATTGTGACGCATCTGGCAAAGGTCTCGGATGCGTGCTACATCAACATGGTCATGTTGTGGCGTATGCTTCTCGACAACTGAAGACTCATGAGAAGAACTATCCGACTCATGATCTGGAGCTAGCCGCAGTTATTTTTGCTCTGAAGATCTGGAGACATTTTCTACTGGGCGAGCAAGTGAAGATCTTCACCGACCACAAAAGTCTGAAGTATATCTTCACGCAGAAGGAGCTGAACATGAGACAACGCAGATGGTTGGAACTCATGGCTGACTACGACATCGACCTCCAATATCATCCTGGGAAGGTTAATGTCGTACCAGACGCATTGAGCCGGCTACCAACTGTTATGACACTCACGGCTCAGAAGAGACTACAACTAGAGCTGCGAGAGATGGAGATTGAAATCATTCTACCTGGGATTGAAGCTTCATTGATGAATCTTCAAATTCAGTCTACCATCATCGACCGTATCAAAGCCGCTCAAGCTGGAGATGCAAAGTTACGGAAGATCAAGACTCAAGTGGAAGCAAGTCTTCGAACGGATTTTCTTATCCATGAAGACGGATCCTTGAGATATGGCAGCAGAATCTGTGTGCCTTCAGGCGATATCCGAGAAGAGCTGATGAATGAAGCACATAGTTCCCCATACTCTGTACATCCTGGTGGCACCAAAATGTACAAGGATCTTCGTCTAAATTTTTGGTGGCATGGAATGAAGAGAAGCATTGCTCGAAGCGTCGCCAAATGCCTGGTATGTCAGCAAGTGAAGGCTGAACATCATCGCGTCGCAGGATTGCTTCAACCGCTGCCTATTCCCGAGTGGAAGTGGCAACACATCACCATGGATTTCGTCACTGGACTACCTCGGAGTACAAAGCAGAATGATGCCATCTGGGTGATCGTTGATCGATTAACCAAGTCGGCACATTTCATACCATTCCGAGTAGGACAATCGACTGAACTACTCGCAAAGAAGTACATGGAGGTAACGATTATTTCTATACCTTATAACTTCTTCCTAGTTTATGTCGTAATATGAGCGATGACCGTACAGGAAATCGTGAGATTGCACGGAGTCCCAGTGAGCATTGTCTCTGATCGAGACACGAGATTCACATCTCACTTTTGGAAAAGTCTGCAATCAAATCTTGGTACCAATCTGAGCTTCAGCACTGCGTATCATCCGCAGACGGATGGACAATCAGAGCGCACCATCCAGATACTCGAAGATATGTTGAGAGCTTGTATGCTTGACTTCAAAGGCTCGTGGGAAGACCACTTGCACTTAGTGGAGTTTTCATACAACAACAGCTACCAAGCAAGTATCGGTATGGCCCCATTTGCAGCACTCTATGGAAGAAAATGTCGTTCTCCATTAAGTTGGGATGACATTGGCGACCGAGAACTTTTGGGTCCAGAGCTGATTGTAGAAGCTGTTGATGTGGTGCGTACTATCAGAGACAAACTTCGCATTGCACAAGACCGATACAAGCACTGGGCCGATGCGAAGCGTCGTCATCTAGAGTTTCAACCTGGAGATCATGTATTTCTGAAAATATCTCCTAACCGTGGAGTAATCAGATTTGGAAGAAGAGGAAAGCTCAGTCCGAGATTTATCGGCCCTTTCGATATACTGGAGCGAGTTGGAGAAGTAGCTTACCGCCTGGCCCTACCTCCTTCACTGGAAGGAGTACATGACGTATTCCATGTCTCACAGCTGCGTCGTTACATTAGTGATCCTACTCATGTGGTTGACCACTCAGAGATCACAGTACGACCAGATCTTTCATATGAGCAACAACCAGTGCAGATTTTGGATCGACGTCAGAAGACTCTCAGGAATAGCGTAGTCAATCTCGTTAGAGTGATGTGGCGACATGACTCACCTGGCGAATCCACCTGGGAACGAGAAGATGAAATGCGCGAGAGATATCCATATTTGTTCACTGAATCTTAGTTCATTGTATCTTTATTATATGTATTTTAGTGTGAGAAATTCCGAGGACGGAATTTTTATAAGGTGGGTAGAATGTGATGACCCGTATTCAGCAATACCCATTTTCTACGTATTTTCTTAATTAATAATATTTTATAATGGTTTGTTAGGAGTTGAACATCAAAATAGTTTATAAATCATTTATAAAAAAAATGTTTTGTGGAACCAATATAGTTATAACCTATTTTAGGGTATACGAGTACCAACCTAAATCCCTAAATGATTTTTATAATTATTTAAACTCAATTTTAACATTATAGCCGTAACAATTATTTTTCTAAGTAAACGTTTTCAAAATGATTTCAAACTTCTACAGTATCACTCTAAGATCATTTAGAGCCTCCCACATTAATTTCGTAATTTTCCGAAGTCGGATCAATAGAGAACCCGCAAACCCGCTTCCTAAACGTTTTGGCCCAAAACACGTATTTTCGTAGTCCAAACTACGAAATAGATCTCGTAGTCACGATCCTCGTGACGATACGAACCCGTGGCTATATTTTCGTAATTTTTCGGAGTCGTTTAACCCGAGGGGCAAAATTGTAATTTCACTAATTACTTTCACTAATTACTGTTTTACGTTACCCTAATTACCATGTTAATTACCTAGTTTAAATCCCTAATGTCGGCAACCTCACACGTTGTGATTTAGAGTTTTAGTCTAACCTTCTAACCTATTTGTCAAAAAGATAATCTTTGCATTAATATCATCTTGACTAAATATTTAATACCCCCTATTAATTAATTAATACTTAAGCCTATTTAAACCCCTGCTTCTCTTCACAAAAACCCACACCCAGGCAAAAGCCCCCCGCTCTCTTCCCCTTCACGTCGAACCCAACTCCCCCTCTCCTCTCCCGTTCGTTCTCCGACCACCGACCGCCACCCTCCTCCCTCCGAGCTCGCAGCTCTCCCCCGCCGTCCGCCACCGCAGACAACCGCCCCTCGCCGCCTTCGTCTCCGCCATCGGAGCACCCCCGCACAGCCCCGCTCTCTCTTCCGCCTTCCTCCCTCGCCATAGCCTCCGTGAAGCAGCCCAGCGCCGCCGTCCGCCTTCCCACGATCGCGAGCCCGCACCGCCGGAGCTCCGACGAACCCCGCACCGCCTGCAACCCCCATCCGCCGCCGGTACTCCCCGCTCCGCCGCTGCCAGCACCCACCGCCGCTCTGCCCCTCCGACGAGCCGCTCCGACCAGCCCGTCGTCGCCTCCCTGCTCGCCGGCGACTCCCGCCTCCGTGCCGCCGTCGTCTCGCCATCGCCGCCACGAGGTCGCAGCCCCTCCGACGTCGGAGTCGAACCCCCACGCAGCTGTCGACAGCGAGCGTAAGCTTCGAGTGGCAAACTTGTAAATATGATTAATTTCGTATTTTTAAGTATTTTATTAATTAATAAATGGGTTTTATGGTTTATAATCCATAAGTAATTATATAGGGCTCAGAAAATTGCGAGACTAGTCCCAGAAAATCAGAAACGTCGAAACGAATCCATTGGCGCTAGTTTCATCACCAAAAGGCAAGTATATTTCTCACAGTGAATTTTTAAAGGCAAAACTTAAATAGGTTAAAATCCTTTTAAAATTCGTAGCTTGCAATTTTTACATACACTGCTTTACGATAAAAATATATGTTACAGTACTTGTAAATACGATCGTTTTGACATCTTGTTTACAGAATTCCGACGTACGGTTTGCCCGGAATAAATCTTTGAAGATATGTTGTAATGATAAATTCTTATTTTAAAAATCCTTTTAAAATTCGTAATCTGTGATTTTTACGTACACTTATGTACGATAAAAATATATGTCGTAGTACTAGTGAATACGATCATTTTGACACCTTGTTTGAAGAATTCTGATGTACGGTTTGCTCTAAACAATTCCTTGAACATATGTTTTAAAAATCATTTCTTGATTTAAAATTGCTTTTTGGCTATTTAAAATTGTTTAAAATTGTTTAAAAATCTTGAAAAATAACTACTAATCTTAGAAAATATTTTAAGCTAATTTAAACTCATTTGCTTAGTTAAAATCATATCTTAACCGTTCTTTCATCTAATTAAGTGAATTTTTATGTTTTCATTTAATTGCTGAATCAAGTCGTGAAGTTGTGAACTTTGGTGAAACTGTTGTACGGACTACTGAGACACCGAGATTGAATTGACTGAATGGAAGATGGAACTTCAACAATATTGAATGGAAGATGGAACTTTAATAATATAGAATGGAAGATGGAATTTCAATAATAGACAGATAGTACACGTTCTTTTGACCGACACTTGACTTGACCTGGGATTGGGGTAGTCTATGATCACAAGTGTTACAGAATGACTGGATGCGCCATACTAAATTACCTCCAACACATTACGGGGGTTAGATCCTTGACCGTTGCCATATCGGAACGGTGGGTAAGCCTCGGAGTTGCTCCCGTCGCAGGCTGCATGTTGGTTATCTCTAGTACTCTTGGACATGGACTTATCACTAGGATAGACTGGTTTTTGATTAATTGTTCTAACATCTTTTCTGCAGGTTGCTACAGTATCATTACCAAATGTTAAATTGTCACAGGTTACAGATGGCTTTGAAAATTGCTATTGAATATTGAATGCAGGTTGAATAAATTGTTGCAGGTTGCTAGCAGTATCGCCAATTGCTATCAGATTATTAAATTGTTGCAGGTTACAAATGGTTGCGAACATTTAACTGCTTTAATTGCTTTACACTGCTATAACTCTTTTCTACTTATCTTATCACTTGTGTTTTCAGTTTTTAATTTAAATGTCTAATATTTTGGTTTTGAGAATATCTTGCCGAGTATACCTCGCTGACGGACATTTCATTTTGTTGTTTTTACGAAATGTCCGTCAGGTACCGACAGTGAGTTCGTTGAAGTCTTTGCTGCAGGAACCGAGCCAGAGCTCGAAGGCTACGTGGAGTACCTACCCACAGAAGACTAGACATTCCCCTTCGCGACTGCACTTTATATATTTGAATAATGTAATTGTTGTACTTGTTGATTGCGGCCATACTAGGCCTATGTTGTACTTTACTTTCAGACGCTTTGGTATTGTAATAATGTCATCTGTACTATTTCTTATAAGCATGCAAGATCCTGCCATATTATTTCATAGACGCTTAGTGTGTTTAAACCAAGGAGGAAGAAAAAAAAAAGTACTCCTCTTTGTTTTAAGCACATCGCGGACCCGCTCGCGTCCTCGCTCCCGGTAGAATGGGAAGCGGGGCGTGACAATTTGTTCTTAAACCGACTAAGTCATCTTGAAGTCAACCTATTCCTTTTCCACGTTAGTCGGTCCAAGAACATTCACCGACCGACTAGTTGAGAAACTAGTCGGTCGGCAAGTCTTCTTAGACCGACTAGTTGTCTTTGCCTGGAACTTCACCTTTTGGCTGTTCACCTCTTAGTCGGTCTACGTTGTATCACCGACCGACTAGTTGATGAACTAGTCGGTCAGTGATCCTTCTTTGACCGACTAGTCTGGTTCAGAAAAGAGCCATTGGGATCTTTTTGAACTCGTTTTTCCTTGCCCCTTTAAATAGAATCCTGATTCATTTCTTGAAGGGGTGAAGCAACATATTGGAGATATTTTCAGATCAAAAGAGAAGAGCTATCAACTCTATTTCCAAGCTCTCTCTTCTCACAAGAATCTCTCCCTCAAGTTCTTGAGTCCTATATCATCAAGAGAGATTCTCTCCATTGTGAGCCATTCAAGCTAGAAGCTTGATTCTAGGTCACCATCTCCACCCTAGGCTTCCATTGCTGGTCATCTTCTTGAAGCTAGGGTTTGATGCCATCTTCCTCCATCAAAATCCTCTTTGCCCTAATTTGGTAAGAAATCTCAAGGCATAGGTATTTTGTTGGTAAGCATTTCATTTCAGTTATATTTGAATTGTACACTCTCGGTTGTGAGAGTTTGCGTGATCCCGGGTTGTGGGAATCACGGATATCGATTGTAGGTCGATTGCACTTGTGAGGTTTTCGCAAGTGGGCATAGTGGAAATCTTGAGTTAGGGTTTCTAACTCAAGTATCCGGAAGGGATCCGGGTGGTTGGGACGTAGGATCACCGGGAACAAGTCGGGGAGACTTGGGTGGATCCGAACCCATTTAAACCATTTGTTTGCGTTTGCATTTATTCTTGTTGATCGTTGTTATTCCGCATTGTTGTTTGTTAATTGCACGATAATTAGGAATAACTCTCCCTATTATTTAAAAGTACTATTCACCCCCCCTCTAGTACATGTGCAGTAGCTTCCCAGGGCACTACAATTGGTATCAGAGCCAAGTTCAAAGCTACACATAGCCAAAGTTCAAAGCTATGACGAACAACGACTACAACGTCTTCAGGAACCGCGATGGAGCTTCTTCAGTTATGGAAGGACTATCCTCTCTCAGGCCTCCACACTTCAACGGTACCAACTACGGGTACTGGAAATGCCGGATGCAAATTTTCCTCCGGAGCGCTTCACTATGGAGAGCCACCATGACGGAGTATGTCGAGCCTTCCGAAGAAAATTTCGCGAAGTGGACTCCCGCGGAGGTCGCCGCGGAAGTAGCCAATGCCAAGGCAATGAACGCCTTGAATTGTGCGTTGGAGCCCGAGGACTTCAACAAGATATGCACATGTAAGAGTGCATATCAAATATGGAACCAACTCCTCATATTGCACGAAGGATCGAGTACGGTAAAAGATTCTAAACTCGTCGTTGCTAATAAAGAATTTGAGTTGTTCCATATGGAGCAGGGCGAAACCATGAAGGAATATTACGCTCGCTTCGTGGATATATCAAACGACTTGGAAGCTCTTGGGAAGGTCTATACCCAAAAGGAGAAAGTCGCGAAGATTATCGACGGTCTTCCATCATGTTGGGAAAAGCGTACCTTCGACATCGAGGAAGGTAATGACATGAATAAATATACCGTCGTACAACTAATGGGTACCTTGTTTTCTTACGAGGTACGCAAGGATAGTAAGATCCGAATGAAGGAAAAGATGAAAGCGTACTTGAAGCAAGATGAGCCAAAGAAAAAGACGATTGCCTTCAAGGCCGCTCCATCTACCGATGATGAAGAATCGGAAGACGAATTGGACATGGAAACCATTGCCCGTATGGCAAGGAAGTTCGATCGATTCCTCCGAGAAGGTATATCTTTGAATAAATCTAAAGTTAGTTCGACTAATGCTTCTACTCCCGTGTGTTATAAATGCAACAAGCCAGGACACATCAAACCGGATTGTCCTTTCTACAAACACAAGGAGAAGGGGAAAGCATCGAAGTACGACAAGTCGAGAAAGTACAAGAAAGGACTTGTTGGCACATTCACCGACTCCGAAGAGGATTCCTCAAGTGGAGAGTCGGATGATGGAAGAGTGGAGAAAGCAAAACTCTGCTTCATGGCTAATGAGGCAAAAGATCGAAAGTCCTCCTTCGATGAAAGCGAGGATGAAAGCGAGGATGGTAGCGAGAATGAAAGCGGAGAACCTACTATTGATGAAATGAGGTTAGCAAACCAAGAAATTTGGTCTAAATTTACTAAATTAGTAGATAGATATAATAAGACCAAAAATGAACTTGTTAGCCTCCAAACCTCTCCTAAGTCTACCATCACCAACAATGACACCATTGTTGAGACACTCGCCAATGAGAAAGCAAGTTTGCTTACTCATAATGGCTTGTTGAGAAATGAGGTGAAGAACCTCAAATCTCAACTTGAGCATGTTCATTTTGAGAAATCGGATGAACACAAGATGGCGGATTTGACGTCTCAAAACTCAACTTTGAGTATTGAGAATAAGAATCTCAAATCACGTGTTTATGCACTCACATCGCAAGTATCCACTTTGGATGCTTCTTTGCATTCTCTCAAAGAGAAGTATGAGTGCACGTTAGGCCGTATCAATGATTTCAATAAAGGTAAGGGCCATTTGGATAATATCCTAAATGACTTACTTCCGGCCAAACACCACATTGGCTTGGGGTATAAGATGGGAGACTCATCCAAATCGCCTACCACCTTTGTTAGGCCGACATCCGATGCCTCGACGAGTGGGAGCAAACACTCCATTGGTAGTTCTCCTACCAATAGTGCTTCCACTTCGTACACACCCCCGATTGGAAAGAAACCCACTTTGGGTAGACCTCCAAAGAGGGGTCATGCATTTTTGTACTCACATGCTATGCCACGTAGGAACACACATCCTACTCCACCGGTGCATGCTAATATTAATGATGATTTTTATGCTCCGCACCCACGAGCACGTGCGAACACTCATATGAGACACCCACATGCACGTAATCATGCTCATGCACATCCTAATGCTTATGTTCAAACATCTCATCCACATGTGCATGCTTTCTCTCATAATCATCCTCATGCTCATCATAATGTTATTGCTAGATCTCATGCTCCTAGGCCACATGCACCACATAGAAATCAACCTTTTGTGCATGCAACCACTAGGAAGAGGATTCCCAAAATGTACACTATTTGGGGTCCCAAGAACACTAGCGATGACGCTATGAATGTTTATGTGAAATCATATATTAATGATGTTATTTTGAATGATGATTATGTTGGAAAGACAAGTTCCTCTTGGACTTGGTTTCCGAAGGGTTAGTTCCTTTAACCTTTCAATGCTTGGTACCATGAGCTTATGATCATGTTATGGGTACCAAGGCATTTGTTTATAAAATTGATTTTGATTACATTAACTCATGGGTTACAATTATTTTAATTTCGTATTTCAAATTTGTTGTCTAACCCATTGGATCCAAAAGGATTTTTGGATACCAAAATGAAGTTTTCTAGGTTCAATCCACCATGGGATACCAACCCTACCAACTCCTCGATTTGCGAAGACTTTCATTCAAACGGAGTTGATGGTGCTTAGGTAATGCACCAATGTAGGGGGAGCTTAATGTTGTAAGTATGACATTACATTTGGTATCCATGAGGGTTGAATGCATGCTTGGTTAAAATCTATTTTTTTACATTGGTATCATTTTGTTTCTCCTAGCATGATAGAATTATGAATGCCATAAATACTTTGAAATTCATATCTATTTTTGGCATGACATTTTTTAAAAAGTTATAATGATATTTTTCGTATTACTTTTATCACATTGTCACTTCTCATCGCACACTTCACTTAGTTTTGATGTGCTTTTACTTTATGTTCATTTTTGATCGATTTTGTGTCATTTGATATTCTATGATGTGCACCACTCTTCTGATGGTTCATTCCTTTGTGCACATTTTATGTATGTCTCTGATATTGATTTCGTCGCTCGATGATTTATGTTGATTCAATAGCTTTAGTTGTATGAAAACATAGAATTGTTTTCCATGCACTAAAATAGCTATAAATGTTGATATTGGAGAGTAAATTCATTTCTTCAATAAGTGAATTTACATTTGATATTTTGATGATTTTAGTTTTTCGATTTTCGACTATGGTCTCATTGACGCGCTTTGATTGTATTCGAATGTTATTTTGGTGTCATATGAAACATGGTCGTATTCTTAGACTCCCATGCTTAATGAATTATTTGGACATGATTTATTGTCATTGGCTTCCTCCCGCTCTTTTTGGATTATGCCAAAGGGGGAGAGATATAATAATGGCATAATAATGGCATGTGCTAAATGATAATTTACCATGAATCTAATTTGATATGTTAGATTCAGGGGGAGTTAAGATATAAAAATGGATTACAAATCCTAAATCTCAAATATTGGATTTGCATTTTTACTTTCCTCGTCTGCTTGATGTATGTGCTTATTATTTCATATGGAACTAATGTGTCATCAATGCAGGGGGAGTAAGTATATTTCATTTAGTTCATTATTTTTGATTATTATTTATGTTGGTTTGTCATCACCAAAAAGGGGGAGAATGTTGAGTATTGGACTCCCCGGATTTGGTTTTGGATGATGAGCAAACATAAATAAATCGTGAACTAACAATTTGTGAGCGCAGTTATGGAGATCGTCGCCAAAATACCACGTACAACAAAAGCGACGTCTCAAGACTTCTCATTATGCGTGATCGTGTGCCTGGAGCTTCGTTGAAGCTCAAGGAGCAATATTGAAGTCAAGAGGAATGAAGATTGAAGCTTTGAAGACGGCTCGTAAGGTTTATTTTATAGTCTTCTAGCTTCATAGATTAGAATGTTAAGCCTTGAGTAGGACTTACCTTATAACCTTCATTTCGCTCATATCTTAGAGCTAGGATTATCATAGAAGCCATTAGAAACTTTACCGAAGCCTAACGCTCTTTCCCTCGGCTTCTAGTGCATGTTAGTTGGTTCATGAAGAGTCACCAACCGACTAGATGACGATCTAGTCGGTCGGAAACTCTACTTAAACCGACTAGTTTGCATTCTCTAATTCAGCTCTTTCTATGTCTACAGTTAGTCGGTCAAAGAAGAGTCACCGACCGACTAGATGACGATCTAGTCGGTCAGTAATCCTTCTTAGACCGACTAGTTGTGTTCACTCATTTTCAGCCTGAGCTACTGTTTCGAGTTAGTCGGTCAAAGAACGTTTACCGACCGACTAGTTGAGAAACTAGTCGGTCAGTATTTGTTCTTAAACCGACTAAGTCATCTTGAAGTCAACCTATTCCTTTTCCACGTTAGTCGGTCCAAGAACATTCACCGACCGACTAGTTGAGAAACTAGTCGGTCGGCAAGTCTTCTTAGACCGACTAGTTGTCTTTGCCTGGAACTTCACCTTTTGGCTGTTCACCTCTTAGTCGGTCTACGTTGTATCACCGACCGACTAGTTGATGAACTAGTCGGTCAGTGATCCTTCTTTGATCGACTAGTCTGGTTCAGAAAAGAGCCGTTGGGATCTTTTTGAACTAGTTTTTCCTTGCCCCTTTAAATAGAATCCTGATTCATTTCTTGAAGGGGTGAAGCAACATATTGGAGATATTTTCAGATCAAAAGAGAAGAGCTATCAACTCTATTTCCAAGCTCGCTCTTCTCACAAGAATCTCTCCCTCAAGTTCTTGAGTCCTATATCCTCAAGAGAGATTCTCTCCATTGTGAGCCATTCAAGCTAGAAGCTTGATTCTAGGTCACCATCTCCACCCTAGGCTTCCATTGCTGGTCATCTTCTTGAAGCTAGGGTTTGGTGCCATCATCCTCCATCAAAATCCTCTTTGCCCTAATTTGGTAAGAAATCTCAAGGCATAGGTATTTTGTTGGTAAGCATTTCATTTCAGTTATATTTGAATTGTACACTCTCGGTTGTGAGAGTTTGCGTGATCCCGGGTGGTGGGAATCACAGATATCGATTGTAGGTCGATTGCACTTGTGAGGTTTTCGCAAGTGGGCATAGTGGAAATCTTGAGTTAGGGTTTCTAACTCAAGTATCCGGAAGGGATCCGGGTGGTTGGGACGTAGGATCACCGGGAACAAGTCGGGGAGACTTGGGTGGATCCGAACCCATTTAAACCATTTGTTTGCGTTTGCATTTATTCTTGTTGATCGTTGTTATTCCGCATTGTTGTTTGTTAATTGCACGATAATTAGGAATAACTCTCCCTATTATTTAAAAGTACTATTCACCCCCCCTCTAGTACATGTGCAGTAGCTTCCCAGGGCACTACATGAATCACTTTACAGTTTGGTCATTGATCACTTTACAGTTTGGCATTGATCACTTTGCAGTTTGGTCATTGAGCAAAAACTAATATTTATTAGTTGTCGGAGAGTCATTCTACTGATTCTGCTTTCTAAATTCTGCAGCTGATTCTGCAAAGATGAATTGCAGCTTATTGGAGATACATGACACACATCGAAGCTATCTTCTTGGGATAGCTGAGGACGAAACATATTCTCCTTGTATAGCGTCTGATACCGCATTCAAAGAAGTCATGTTAAATAGCAAGTTGAGAGTCACGATATGTCATCTAAAAGGAAAGGTGTTTACTATAGAATCATTATAACCTGGAACTTACATTTGAATCTGAGGCCTTAGATCCTTGCTGGTTTTGTTCGCCAAGGGAACGACTTGGAGCAGGCTCTACACCCAACTTTTGTCTCATGAGAGGGGACTTCAAAACCTTCTTATCTTCCAGTTGGCTATATTTCTTGACATTCCAACAATCGAATTCTCGATGCTTAACCTTCTTGACTGTGGCGGAGTGATCTCAGTGGCATATTTTTGACTTTCTATCTTTTGTGATAATAAAATTTTTTTCTCCTTCATTAGCTGCGCGTGCCTTCTTCAAGTTATCTATCTGCACATGTTTTGGAACGGAAGATGCCATTAAACCAAGGGCAATTAAATTGAATGAGAGCAATAAGATACTGAATGAGAGCATAGAATCTGATTTTGAATGGTATGCAATAAAATATTGAATGAGAGCATAGTATCAGCAAATTGGTTTTCTCAATGAAAATACTTCCATGAAAAAGAATTAATAGCTTAATAAAAATATTTCAATGATGCATGTTTTAAGATAAATAATGCTAGTAAATAATGGTAATCAAATATTAAGAACTTCACCTCTTCTTTGAACTGTCGAACCTCACTGCTTTCTTTGTTTACATGAATTAAGGACTAAATATTAAAATTTAATGTTTACAGTTTCCTTTAAAAAAATCGCAAAAGAAAATAATGAATCATTCAAATAATAAAACTCATTATGCATTAATGAGCTAATAAATCGGTTTGAAAATAGAAGTCTACCATGGTTTTCATGTTTGAAATCACAAATCGATCTATCAAGCTGATAATTTCACGGTCTGCAAGGGATACTCATCGACCACTAATGGTTTACATCTCTGCTCTACTCGAAGTAATATCAATTGAAAGAAACCATAGCATTAGAAATTGAAATGATAATGATGCTGATGATGCCCAAGACAAAGGCTGTAATGTAGCAGGGCCACATAGAAGAGGGTTATTAGCAAAGCTGTAAAAAGGAAGTATGTTAAGGAAACCTAGCCCCTTCACGATCAGAAAAATATAATTGCAACTATCAAAACTAATCACAATACAGAACCTAATAGGGGTGAATAACGAAAAGGGTCCATTGATGGAATGTATATGATGTTGGTATCTATTTCAATGAGAGGTTTTTGGTAGTTTATTCCCAACTCAACACCTAATTCAAATTTTGCAACTCATGTAGCTCTATTTAATTCACATATTATGGCTATGTCATTAGCAAGGTGTTCCTGTGCTACATCTATTTCAATGAGAGGTTTGTGGTAGGTTACTCCCAACTCAACACTAGAAGCTTCAAGCACATAGTTTGCATTCCACCTTGGACTGCTAGAACTTTCGAATTTGCTTGAAATTGTGAAATTTTAGTGACAATTGAATTCTGATTATGAAAGTAGATTATGTTTTGTGAAAACTTAATCTAAGAAGGAAATTTTATGAAATAAATTTTTGGTAGTTTTCATAACTTGTTATCAATAACAAAGTAAGTAAAAAATTGTTTTCCATGAAAACAAAAATCTGTAAGAAATTTTATATAGGTAAAATTTGGATAGTTTACATAAATTGTTATAAGATAACGATGTTAAGAATATTTCTTCATGAAAACTATAAAATTCATAAAACTTTATGCGATAAAATTTTATGGAATGGAATTTTAAAATAGTTCCTTGTGATGTAATCATAAGTAGTGTAGCTACAATGAGAGTATTAGCTAAATTATTATGAAGAAATTTTAAATATAGGGATATATAATTGTTTGCAGGGTCGCTAGCAAAATAAAATCTCTTGCTGTGTTTGCAAATAATACATGATTACAAATAGTTTGTGGACGAGTCACATTTTGCACAAAACCTAATTAATTGGATTAATTGGAATAAGTAAACCTAAATGAGTAGGAACTACAAAAGGATTGTAATTTAATTGGATTTGGAATTCAACCTTTCACATTGGTGCTTTAACTAAGAAAGGCAAGTCTAAGCAAGGCTCGCAATTAAGGAACGTGGACTTGGTGATTCAACCCACGGAAAACCTCCCTCCCCAGGTTGTGTCGGCCTAGCCAATGTGATTAAGTGTTGTATTCTAAAATCTAATCGAATTACATGAATTAAGTTTTTCCAACCATATTAAGTCCATTATGTTTAAAGTCCTTTTAAGGATTATCCGTATCCTTCCGTAACTTTAAAACAGTAGAGTACTTAGTGTCGGTGTCATGGTTATTGACAATGGTCAAGCTATCGAATTTCAACACTAGATGATGCATTCTTCCAACCATGAGATGGATTCTGGGGGTCAAAATATGAACCTTGTTGACGGCGGAGGGCACTTATCTCTCATCCTACCGAATACGAAATGGGCGGGTCGGACTTAACTAAATTTCATGGTTTGTTGACAGCGGTCAATGTCATAAAGGGTTAGCGGCAAAAATCGTAATTGGGAATTGTAAGGAGTTGAAATCGACAAAGAGTTCGTCTACCAACTATGGAGAAAGATAACTTGTTGACATCAGGCAAGGTTATCAATCTCAAGATAGTTGGATCTCAATTCCCACTATAAGATTATGTCTATAATTTTCGTCTATCTTATGGGTTAATGACATTGGTAAAAAATTAGTGGGATAAGTAATTAGATAAAAACCAATCTAATTACTCTTAAGAACGTCTGCCTTCATTATCGTAACTCTTTTAAATGTCATATTTGCTGAATAATGTCAGGTCTAAAACTTATCCTTGAAAAGAATAGACTCACGTGACCTAACTATAGTGACTGGTTGATGAATATATATAGCCTTACCTTATGAAAAACTCGCATACATCCTGAACACAACACCTCCTGAAGCCCCAACTGATAAGTCCAGCATCGAGGAGAAATAGTTCTTCAATGTCTAGACTCAAGATTATGCCACAGCCAAATGCATCGTGTTAGCCTCCATGTGCAATGAAATGCAAAGGAGTAATGAACAGATGGATGTTCACGTAATGCTTCTCCATGTAAAAGAGTTATATGAAAAACAATCTCATACTGCGAGGATGAGACTTCGAATCAGTCGAACATGGCAGTTGGCACACCAATCCAAGACCATGTTCTCAAAATGATTAATTATACTAAGGAACTAAAATAATTGGGTTTTGTACTGGACAAAGAATTATATACATACATACATACATACATACATACATACATACATACATACATACATACATATATGTAATTCTTCAGTCGCTTCTTGGCACCTTCTCTCGGTTCATAATGAACTTCAATATGAACAAATTTGATGCTACACTTCCAGAGCTCATCAAAATGTTGAGGCAAGCTAAGAGCTCCTTTACTAATGAGAAGACACCGGTTATGGTAGTGAAATCTTCGTCCCATCCCAAAGCTTCGGCCAAGGGAAAGAAGAAGGCTCACAAGCTAAAGGAGGTGTCAAAAAGTGAAGGGAAAGAAGGAGTCGGTTGCATCAGCTGAATGCTTTTTCTAGAAACTGCAAGGAATACTTGGAATCCCTGAAGAAAAAAGGGCACATGGATACCTTAACTTCAGGTGTCTTTATGATTCAAAACATACTCTTAATTTCTCCTACTACTTGGGTATTAGATACCGGAGTAGGTTCTCACATCTGCAATTTGTTACATGGATTGCATAGAAGTAGAAAGCTGAGAGAAGGTGAAATGACTCTACAAGTTGGAACCGGAGCAAAAGTTGCTGATATTGCCATTGGAGAATACTACATTGGACAACCAAATGGAAAAGTTCGTATATTGTGCAATTGTTATCGTGTGCCTAGTATGAAATGTTATGTTGTATCAATATCCTTATTAGATAAGGAAGGGTACAATTTTGTATTGAAAGAGAATGTTATGAACATCTTCAATGAAGACATATTTTTTTGGCTATGGTACATTGAGCAATGGCATCTATGTTTTGAATGTTAGCACAATTTTGAATGTTCACAATGTGAATAAACGAAAGACTCCAAGAAAAAACAAATCTTACTTGTGTCATTGTAGACTAGGCCATATCGGTGATAAAAGATTGTTAAAGTTGCATAAGTAAGGACTCTTGAGTACGTCTGATTTTGAATCATATGAAACTTGTACATCTTGTCTCAAAGGAAAAATGGCCAAGACACCTTTTGTATGACAATGGAAAAGAACTAGTCAACTCTTAGGACTCGTACATACTGATGTATGTGGTCCAATGTTTACACAAGCAAGAGGAGGATTCTATTACTTTATTACTTTTACTGATGACTTATCAAGGTATGCATATGTGTTCTTGATGAAACACAAATCTGAGGCCTTTGAAAATTTCAAGGAGTATAAGAATGAAGTAGAAAACCAGATAGGAAAACGTATTAATGTTATTCGATCAGATCGAAGAGGAGATTACTTAAGTCTAGAATTCCTTGTATATACAAAAGAGAATGGAATTCTCTCTCAGGTTACTCCTCCCTACACATCATAACACAATGGTGTGTGTGTGAGTAGGAATCGTACCTTATTAGATATGGTATGATCCATGATGAGTGACGCTGGGTTGCCTCTTTCATTTTGGGGTTATGCCCTAGAAACGATAATGCGGATATTGAATATGGTTCCATCTAAAGCCGTGCCAACCACTCCATATGAAATATGGAATGGTTGAAAACCCAATCTTAAGTTTGTCAAGATTTGGGGTTGTACAACATACGTAAAAAGACACATTCCAGATAAACTGGAGGTAAGATCTATAATGTGTAAGTCTGTAGGATATCCTTAGGATTCAAAAGGATATTATTTCTATCACCCTGATGAACAAAAGCTGTTTGTTTCTCAACATGCCGCCTTCCTTGAGAAAGAGTCTCTGTTGAAGACATCACTGGCAAAGAGATAGAACTAGAAGAGGTTCTAGGAGCTAAAACTTCAATAGAAAAAGATATGGAACCAAGCATCAATATTACTCATGCTGAATCTCAACCAATTAAGAGATCTAGTAGGGAATCTCAACCACTAAAGAGATACTACGGTTTTCTCATTGATTGTGGAACAGAGGATTGCATTATTATGGATAATGACCCTACTAGTTTTCAGGAAGCCATGCAGAGTAGGGACTCTGCAAAATGGTTAGACGCATTGAAATCTGAAATAGAATCCATGCACACCAACAAAGTATGGACTTTAGAGGCTGTTCCCAAAGGGGT
This sequence comes from Scilla litardierei, assembly GCA_030789695.1. NCBI lineage: Eukaryota > Viridiplantae > Streptophyta > Magnoliopsida > Asparagales > Asparagaceae > Scilla > Scilla litardierei. The sequence continues at coordinate 744,224,858 of CM061142.1, forward strand.
AATACCCGTAGGAAACAAGTGGATCTTTAAGAAAAAGATCGGTGTAGATGGAAAGCTAGAGACCTTTAAAGAAAGGTTAGTGCCAAAAGGATATCGTCAAAGTCTAGGAATAGACTATGACGAAACTTTTTCACTAGTGACCATGCATAAATCCATTCGGATTCTGCTTGCTGTAGAAGCTCACCATGACTACGAGATGTAGCAAATAGATGTAAAGACAACTTTTCTAAATGGAGATTTAGAAGAGCATGTTAACATGACTCATCCAGAAGGCTTCTAGGTTAGTGGGAGTGGTGGGAGGGCATGCAAGATGCTTAAATCCATTTATAGATTAAAACAAGCATCAAGGAGCTGGAACATCCGATTTGATGAGACTGTAAAAAAGTTTGACTTTATCAAAAATAAGGATGAACCATGCGTTTATAAAAAGGTCAGTGGGAGCGATGTCTCATTCCTCGTATTATACGTGGATGATATACTTTTAATTGGTAACAATATAGAGATGTTGAAATACATAAAATTATGGATGTCACAAAACTTTTCAATGATGGATTTGGTTGAAGCATCATATATACTCGGTAAAAGATCTATAGAGATAGATCGAAGAGGATGCTGGGATTGTCCCAGTCTCGGTACATAGAAACCTTGCTAAAAATATTTAACATGGAAAATTCCAAGGGTGGTAATGTACCTGCTTGTCATGGAATGATTCTCTCCAAGGACATGTCTCCGAAGACAAAGGAAAAGATAGCTATCATGAGTAGAACTCCTTAGCTTCAGCTGTAGGTTCTATCATGTATTCCATGATATGTACTAGGCCAGATGTCGCATACGCACTTGCTGTTGTCAGTCGATATCAATCAAATCCTGGGGAGAAGCATTGAACTAATGTAAAGAGCATACTTAAGTATCTGAGAAGGACTAAGGATGTGTTCTTAATATACGATGGGAGTAGTAATCTTTCAGTTGAAGGATATACTGACTCAAGTTTCCAAAGTGATATAGATGGTAGTAAGTCGGTATCAGAATATGTATTTACCCTCAATGGAGGGGCAGTAAGTTGGAAGAGTTCCAAACAGGATACTGTATTAGACTCGACGATGGAAGCTGAGTACATCATAGCAAATGATGCTGCAAAGGAGGCGGTTTGGATGAAGAAGTTCATTACCGAACTTGGTGTGGTTCCGTTTGTTATTAATCCAATACCTTTGTATTGTGACAACAATGAAGTAGTTGCTCTTACCAATGAACCAAGTCATACAAGAAATCCAGACATATCTTAAGAAAGTTTCACCTGATACGTGAAATTGAAGATTACCATGACATAGAGATACAAAGAGTTAACATAGAAGATAATGTAGTAGATCTACTTACTGAAGCCCTTTTACAAAACAGATTGGAAGTTCTGGTGGATAGAATCAATATTAGATACTATAATAATTGGCTATAAGTGCAAGTGATAGATGTTGGGATATGAATGCCCTTTAGACAATTATTGTAATTGTAATAAACATCTTGTTCGATATAATACACGGTACACTTTATTTATGTGTCTTTGTTTTCCACTACTGGGTATGTTGCGTTGATATTGCATGAGTAAAGTTCTTGGATGTATGTGACATTGGGATCATGATGAGATCGTGATAATGAGGCCCAATTTGTCAACTTAAGCATATATCCTAAATGTTCCTGGTCATGGGAATATCAAGACGGGACATTGATATTCCGTATAGACTAGTGAGCATTGATCTATATCATTGGATGGTAGTGGCTGGTCTCATAGCCACTCGATGATGCACATGTGTATGTTAGAGAACAAGTTCACAGAATGACTCGTCGATATGCTTATGTACGGAGAGACATACTCTAACTGTCAACAGAAGCTCTAAGGTGATAGTATGTGCAAGGTAGTCCTTATAACCAAAGATGAGCTAAAGGACCATGCATGTGGGAAGCTATACTTAGGATTTTACTGAACATTTGCATTGCACCCGATATGTAGGTACTTGTTGGGTATAGTTCAAAGCGTACAAAGGGAGTGGCCATCCTGATGGGATTCGTCTCCTCTAGTAAGGGAGGTCAGTATCGCAGTATCGCAAAGAGTTGATGGATCCATAATGAAATCACTGGCCATGGTAAAGGATTAACTTGCTAGAAGCTACACGTGTCATCTAATGGTTTACTATAGGATCACATAGGACTCGAAACCTTAAGGTGTAGCGGGGTTTGACAATATCCATATCCTAGACACCTTAGCGAAATAGTCGTGACGAAGGGACCAGGCTGCACGATAACTGTTACTGCCACATTTGGTCATGGAAGCTTCAAGTCTCACGCTAACCAGATAATGACGATTCTGAAACGGGTGTCTGCACATGCAGCTAATACCGCTACCGATCTATAACATGATATGATCATGTCACTCCTGAAGTAAGAATCAGGCTTTTAGAGTCTCACACATACGATGGCTCGTTGCGAAAAGCAAAGGAATAAACTTACCGTATATATATGATATACGAGGGAATTAATCACAAAGTGTTGTGATAAATAAATGTGTCGCAAAGAGTTGCGAGTGCGTGATCGATCACAAAGGGTTGTGATCATTAGAAAGAGGACATATGTTGTGTGCAAAGAAAATGCATTCTAAAAGAGATGTACACAAAGAAAGGGGACAAGTGCTTCATGCCTTCACATGTGTTTTATGCCTAACTTGTCTCATGTGTTGTGTGTAAAGAAAATGGCTTCCAGAAGGGATGTGCACAAAGAAAGAGGACATGTGTTTCATGCCTAGTTTGACTCCTTCCTTCCCCTTAGACTATAAAAAGGGAATAGTTCTCTCTTCCCTACACACACACACACACACACACACACACACACACACACACACACACACACACACACACACACACTATCTCTACACCTTGCAAGGCGTTGCACTATTGTAGTGAACCTCTCCTTGCTTATATAGAATTCCCTAAAAGCAAAGTTTTCCTTCGCCCTCTCCTTCGTTCTATCAAATTGGTTGAGATCGGTTCGAGATCCCGGAGGACTCGAGGAATTGCAATGAGTTAATCATCAAGTTGATTCAACTAAGACGATGGTGGACGTGCAAGTCTTGCTTCATCTCAGAAGGATCTTGGAGCATTCCACCTGTCATTTGGGAATACAAGCCAAAAAGGTACGAGGTTCTAAACGCAATATTAACTTTGTAGTGTAGCAGTAGATCTTGTGGCTAGGATTGTATGCTAGTGTAGAAATTTTAAATTTCCGCTTCCGCTACGGGTCTAAAATGTTTAGACAAACATAGCATGACAACCTTACATAAACTGCACCCTAGTTGGAAAGATTTTAAGAATACACTCAAACACAAAACTAAGGAATTCTCTTTAGAAAGTTTGATAACTCGTCTTTGTATTGAGGAGGAGGCCCGTAAAAAAGATAAGAAAGATGAAGTAAATACTGTTTCTAACAGTAAGAAATCCTCTTCTATAATTCTGAAACCTAAAGGGAAAAATATGAAGATCCAGAACCAGAATCACAATCACTACAACCAGACCAAGAATGCTTCTCAGAATTAGAAAGGACTTAAACATCCTTCAAGAAATGATTCGGTACTGTTTGTATGCTACAACTGTAACACGCTTGGTCATTTGGCTTGGAACTGTCGGAATACGCGTCGTTCTGCTCCGAATCTTACCAAAGAGCAACTTGTTGCTATGATTTCTGAAGTCAACGTGATCGGAGGATCAGAAGGGTGGTGGGTAGACACTGCTGCTATGTGCCATGTCTGCTATGATTATTGGTTATTTAAGTCCTATTCTGAAACTAAGGACAAAAAGTGTTGTTGGGAGATTTCCAGTCCACTATAGTTGCTGGTGTGGGCGATGTGGATTTAAAGTTTACCTCTGAAAAGACTGTTACTCTTAAAGAGGTTCTGCATACTCCAGAGATGAGAAAGAATCTTGTTTCGGGCTATCTTCTCAGCAATGCTGGGTTTACTCAAACAATTAGGGCTGATTTGTATACAATCTCTAAGAATAATAAATTTGTTAGGAAAGGGTATGCTACTGATGGAATGCTTAAGTTTAATGTTGATGATAATAAAATTACATCTTCTGCGTATATGTTGTGTTCATTTAATATTTGGAATGCTAGACACTGTCATGTTAACGGACGCATTATTAAAAATATGAGCAACTTAGACCTTATCCTAAAATGTTTTTAAATGATTGTAATAAATGTGAATTCTGCAGTCAAACCAAAATCACCAAAACCCCACATAAATCAGTAGTTAAATAATCTGAACCTCTTGATTTAATTCATTCTGATATATGTGAGTTTGATGGTATTTTGCCTAGGAATAGTAAACGTTACTTTATCACATTTATTGATGATTGCTCTGATTATACTTTTGTTTATCTCATGAAAAATAATAGTGATGCATTTAATATGTTTAAATTATTTGTGACTGAAATTGAAAATCAATGTATTAAGAAAATAAAGAGATTACAGACTGATAGCGAAATTGAGTAAGACTCTGATATATTCATTAATTTTTATAATTCACATGGCATAATTCATAAGAAAACCGCTCCATATTTACCTGAAATGAATGGTAAAGCTCAAAGGAAAAATAGAACTTTAGCTGAATCGGTAGTTTCTACTTTACTTAACTTTAGAGCTGCTTCTCATTCGTTGGGGGGGATTTTATTGACTTTTTGCTATGTGCTTAATAGAGTTCCTAAATCTAAATTAAAATTTGTCCATATAAAATTTTTAAGAATAAAAAACCAAATCTTTATTACTTTAAGACTTGGTATTGTTTAGAATATGTTCGGATTCCTGACCCCAAAATGATGAAACTTGCTAGTAGGGCACATGAATGTGTGTTTATTGGTTATGCTATTAATAGCAAAGCGTATAGATTCAATGATTTGAAAGATCATGTTGTTATTGAATCTAATGATGCTGATTTTTATGAAGTTAGATATCCTTTTAAATTGGAGAATATTCGGGGCTTAAGTTCTAGTAATATGCGTATCAATAGTATTTATGAGTCTGATAAGGAATTAGAAATTGAACCTAGGTGGAGTAAACGTGCTCGATTATCTAAATATTTTGGTTTTGATTTCTATACATATACATTAGAAGAAGAACCTAGAAATCTTAAAGAGGATTTGTCCTATGTAGATGCCAACTTATGGCAAGATGCTATAGATGATGAGATGGACTCTCTTGAGTCAAAAAGGACTTGGCATATAGTATATTTACCTCCAGGATGTAAATCAATAGGGTGTAAGTGGATACTTAAGAAGAAGTTGAAACCTGATGGAACTATAGATAAATATACTTCTCGTCTGGTAGCCAAAGGATTTAGACAAAGAGAAAATGTAGATTTCTTTGATACTTTTTCACATGTGTCTAGAATTACATCCATACGTGTGCTTTTATCTCTTGATGCTATACGTGATTTAGTTGTGAACCAAATGGATGTTAAAATAGCCTTTTAAATGGTGAATACGAAGAAATCTACATAGATCAACCTGAAGGTTTTGTATTTCCTGCTCAAAAAGAAAAAGTGTGCAAATTAGATAAGTCACTTTAGAGTTTGAAACAAGCACCTAAGCAATGACATGAAAAATTTGATAACATTGTTATCTCTAATGGTTTCAAAGTTAACAAAAGTGACAAATGCATATATTATAAATCTGAAAATGATATTTGCACTCTTATATGTCTTTATGTTGATGGTTTGCTGATTTTTGGTTCTAACATTCATGTTGTAAACAAAGTGAAATCCATGTTATGTGCAAACTTTGACATGAAACATATTGGTGAAGCTAATGTAATCCTTGGACTTAAAATAACTAGGTCTGAACTTGAAATTTCTTTTGATCAATCTCATTGCATTGATAAGATTCTAAATAAATATAAATATTTTGATTGTAAACGAGCATGTACTCCATATGATCTTAGTGTTAGGCTGTTCAAGAACACCGCTAACGGTGTTAGACAATCTGAGTATGTGAACATCATTGGCCGTCTTTGATATGCTGTTGACTACATAAGGCCTTATATAGCTTATGTTGTAGGGTTACTATGCAGGTTTACAAGCTGACCTAGTATTGAGCATTGGCATGCTATTGAAAGAGTCATGAGGTATCTTAAGAGAACCATGAACCTTGGATTACATTATTAGAAGTTTTCCACTGTCCTTGAAGGATATAGAGTTGCTGATTAGAACACCCTTTCAGATGACTCCAAGGCAACTAGTGGAGCCGTTTCTTGGAAATCTAAGAAACAGACTATCTTAGCTCAATCCACTATGGAGTTTAAGATGATAGCACTAGCTTCAGCTAGTGAAGAAGCAGGTTGGCTAAGAAACCTGTTATCATAACATCCTTTATAGAAAAACCCGATTCCAGCCATCTTGATCCATTGTGAAAGTACTGCATCTATTACAAAAATTCAGAACCGCTATTATAACGAAAAAAGACAACAAATACGTCGCAAGCACATCACTATTTGAGAGTATATAACCTCTAGAGCTATGAGAGTGAATCATGTTCGTTCTAATGATAATTTAGATGATCCTTTGATGAAAGGATTAGCTCGAGAAAATGTTTTCAAAACCTCGAAAGGAATGGGACTCATGCCCTTAGACTGGTAAGTCACTTGTGGGGGAAACCCAACATATAGATCGAAGATCCCGAGAGATAGGTTTAAAGATTAATAAAAAATCATGAAGTTATATGTGAAGAATCATGCTATTATAATTTTTAGTCCTATTCCAGAAAAATTAAATCAAGTATGATATCCTGAAGCGATAAAAGGATGAGTTATTTTTAACTCTTAATGCGATCTATACTCTATGTGGAGTGGGATACCTAGCTACATGAGTGCCCTTGATAGACTCACCTATGTGAACGTAGAAGTGTGGCCGCTTTCTATGGAATTTTGGATAAATTCTCTAGAGCATTCACTATACTGGGATACACGTGCATGGCCGTAAAGTACATGCTTATGAACTACACCTTGATAAGGTTGTGTGTGTGATGTTATTAGAGATAGAGTTCAAAACTACGAGTTAGTCTGGTAAAATCTAAATCATCTACACTATGTAAAGGTTCAAGTCGATAGACACCTTTGCTAATGCACAATCTTATATTAAATTATACTGCTCGATGAAAATGGATTTTGTTTTAAGAAAATTCAAGTGGGGGATTGTTGGAAATTTTTGAAATTTTCAAATGGTTTTCAAAAGGTTTTGTGTGTGGACTCTCCTTTTTTGGTTTTTCTTCCATTTGCTTTAGTCCCAAATTGCTTGGGAAAGTTACCTTGGAGGAGTATATAAGGGATTTGTTGAACCTTGGAGATGTACCCCAAGGGGAACCACTCTTTTGCGAAGGGGAGAGGAATTACATGAGTTTGAGTTGACCATACGTGCGGGCACCGCTGCCGCCCGCCGGTTGTGACGTGTCATGCGCGAGCGGGACTATTACTTTTTGGATAAAATAATTATTTTAAATTATAAACCTAGTTATTATTATTCAAAATTCAAATTTTGAATCAAGTTTTGAAATGTTCAAAGAGTCGTTCCTGATTTTACTCCCTCACGTTTTCCACGTCATTAACATTCATTACTCACTGATTTTACTCCCTCACTAATATCTCTACGGTTACAGCCGTATCCACTTCTTCCCATTATTATTTCCAATATAAAAGAAGAGTGTGGGTTTCATTTTGGATATATGAAAACCAAAATATCTCTTCTCTCTTCTTCTCTGTTTTTTGAAAATTCTTTCATTGATTTCCGAGCAGTAGTTCTTTTTGGGGTGATCATTCTTTCGGGTCTTCTTCCAATGCAGATGAGATCTTTGACAGAGGAGAATTATGGGTTGTTTTATCCTGGGGACATCGATGCTATACGCTGCTTGCACGATCTTGGGCAGAGCCGCGAAACATCTTAAAGAGAGCGACCTAGTCCGTGACTCAACCCAAAGGCTTCAGTAACTTCGTTCTTGTCTCTACAGTGTCTGCATCAACATGAATGAATGTGTGCGTCCATCATCTAATCAAGGCATACAAATATTCTACTTAAGAAATAGAAAAATACTTGAAGAATCAATAAAGATTTACAATGAGATACATGATTCTTCATGGCTTCAATGCTTCAATGCTCCATGCCTTGAGTCTATCAGCCCATCACCAAATGTTTTGTCTCCCCTTGATATGATTGACGTTAATTACCTGAGACAAAACACTTTGAGACATTAGTTAACAGATAATGTACTGATATCATCAAACTATATTGGGCTTAAAGACCAATATCCAACAACATACGTTCAGTGCAATTATCAAGCAGTTTACCATAATCAGCAGCCTTCGGGTAACGGGGAGCTAGGGGGAGCCCCAATTATTTAGCGAATGCTTTGGTAGAAGAAGTACTAAACTGTAGGATGGAGAGAAGGTGCCCCGAGTCCTTGCACCCACGGCTGAAGGAGGCAGAACATTTTGGCAAGGTTGATCTCCAAACCCGTGAACAAATGAAATCTTTCAAGCAACTCATTAAGCCTGGACATAGAGGAAGAGGTTGCCTTACAAATGACGAGGAGATCGTCAGCAAACAATAAGTGGGTAGTAGCGCCAAGATAACAAGCCCCAAAGATAGTAAAACAGATGCACAATTTCAGGAGGATGATCAAAATTGTTGAGCAAATTTGCAGGGGAAGTTAAGTACTTATGGTAACATGTTTTCAACACATGATATATATTGTTTAATACATGGTATCTCCTTATCTCCCATATTAGAACACTTGATATTGAGTTACATACACTCACATCAGACATAGTTGATAAAGAGTAAGTAGGATTTGTAGGCTGCTATCGCCTTGCTTATTGGGGAATTCAGTGAGCTGTGTAGGTTGACTTGTCATTTGCATTACAATTGGGTGCCAAACTCATAATCATGGTAGGAATTCGATAATTTTATTTGTAATGGTATGCATAGGGTGACAAACTAAAACTTGGGACATTTTTCGAGGGGTAATTACTGGACAAATCTCTCATTCATTAAAAAGAAACTAATGAAAATAAGAAAATGCATAAAGACATCTCTTCAACATGCATGCCAAATAGAGAAAACATTGAGCATTCACACTGATCAAATTTCTACCCAACTTAGACTCCAAAAATCCCATGTTTAATATGCCTGATGCTTTTCAAATTACTTGGTAGTTGTTTACGGGTGAATTTTCCCCGCAAATCGATAGTATGGGGGTGCGTGGTCAACGCGGTCAAAGGGGACACGCGGGACCCCTGTGATGTCATGGCTATCACGTGAGACGGAGACGACCCGTGGAGTCGGCCGATGGCGCATTTGCTTGAGCGGGAAGGCCCGGCTTCGTTCTTCAGCAGGCCAAGGGATAGCCTCGGCGGGATGACAACCTCCGGGATCGGTTGAAGGTTGGACAGCTCGGTGTGGGACGTGCATAACTTCGCGTCGGCCCGCCGAAGGGTACCCTCAGTAGAGCATTGCCTCCTGGTGGTGGAGATGAGCGGACTCGAGGATGAGGGCGCTCGGCTCCGGTTGGGAGGACGCCGAGGGGTAGCCTCGGTGTCGCTGGATCTCCTGGACCTGAATAGACGAGAGAGCTCGTCAGGGGGGTCGGACCTTGGTTCTGACCGATTCCCCTCCGATGCCAAAGTTAGATCGGGTCTGATAGATGCTCAGCAGGATCGGACTTGGTTCACGGAGAGATCAAGCCCCGATCCTCGGACCGAGCTTTGGAGGAGAAATATTCAATGTGGAAGAAGGTGTTAGTATATGATACCATTGTTGTAGATCACGAAGATCCGGCCTCCTTGGATGACGCCACCCCCTCTCCTCATATAGGCCCATCCTCCTCATAATGTGCCATGATGTGATATCATGGCCGACATTCATGGGGACGTGCAAATGGGGGAAGTGTTAACCCCCACTAACTGCGCTCGTCTTTGATGAGGAAATGAATGCCATGAAGGAGGCCATGATGGCTGGAGTGATGGACTCGGGCAGTTGCCATATTTGGCGGGCCTTGATGGCTGGAGAGTGATGGCCATTAAGTCGGGCCATGATGGCTAGAGAGTGATGGCCATTAAGTCGGGCCATGATGGCTAGAGAGTGATGGCCATTAAGTTGGGCCATTAAGTCGAGCCATGACTGCTAGAGAGTGATGGCCATTTAAGTCGGGCCATATTTTCCTCCACTATTGAAGTGTGCATTCTTTTGGGCCTTCGCCTTGGGTGGAGAAGTGCGGCCCGCCGGTCAGATCCTTGGGCCGAGGCCCCAAGGCCGTAGCAGGCCGGTTGACCGGTCGTAGTTGACTTGGCTCTTCCGGGCCCGGTCAAAATAGTCCTATCAATTGCCCCCATCTTCTGAGCTCTATCATTGTTGAGGTGGAGGTCGGGAGATGTAGTATAATGGGGAAGAAGTTGCACTCTCTGCAAAACTTGGTCCGTCTTGCGGAGTTGGCTAGGGACGATAGATCGTCGGTCCGAGATTCGTTCGGTTGCGAGGGGAGTCGCCCTTCGACTTATGGCCGACGAAGGAGTCTGGTCGGCCAGCTGGGGGAGCTGTCCACAGTTTTACGGCCGATCTCGTTTGTTTGGTGGTGAGGAGGTTGCTCCTTGACTTACGGCCGACGAAGGATTCTGGTTGGCCAGCTAGGGGAGCTGCCCACAGTCTTACAGTCGATCTCGTTCGTTCGGTGGTGGGGATGTTGCTCCTTGACTTACGGGCAACGAAGGAGTCTGGTCGGCCAGCTGGGGGAGCTGCCCACAGTCTTACGGCCGATCTCGTTCGTTCGATGGTGGGGAGGTTGCTGCTCGACTTACGGCCGACGAAGGATTCTGGTCGGCCAGCTGGGGGAGCTACCCACAGCCTTACGGCCGATCTCGTTCGTTTGGTGGTGGGGAGGTTTCTCCTCGACTTACGGCCGACGAAGGAGGCTGGTCGGCCAGCTGGGGGAGCTGCCCACAGTCTTACGGCCGATCTCGTTCGTTCGGTGGCGGGGAGGTTGCTCCTCGACTTACGGCCAACGAAGGAGTCTAGTCGGCCAGCTGGGGGCTGTCCACAGTCTTATGGCCGATCTCGTTCGTTAGGTGGCGGGGAGGTTGCTCCTCAACTTACGACCGACGAAGGAGTCTGGTCGGCCAGCTGGGGGAGCTGCCCGCAGTCTTACGGCCGATCTCGTTCGTTCGGTGGCAGGGAGGTTGCTCCTCGACTTACGTCCAACGAAGGAGTTTGGTCGGCCAGCTGGGGGAGCTGTCCACAGTCTTACAACCGATCTTGTTTGTTCGGTGGCCTCGTTCGTTCGGTGGCGAGGGGAGTTGCCCCTCGACTTACGGCCAACGAAGGAGTGGGTCGACCAGCCGGGGGAGTTGACCCCCACCCTTATGGTCGGTGGGTCGATTGGCCTGCTGAGGGAGCTACCACTCAGTCTTATGGTCAATCGAGTGATCTGCCAGCTGGGGGAGTTTCCCCCAGCCTTACAGTTGATCTGGTCGGTCCGCTGGGGGAGTTGCCCCCAGCCTTATGATCGATGGGTAGATTGGCCTGCTGGGGGAGCTAGTCACAGTCTTAGGGTCAATCGAGTGATCGGCCCGTTGGGGGAGTTACCCCCAGCCTTATGGCCGATCCGTTCGGTTGCGAGGGGAGTTACCCCTCGACTTACGGCCGACATAGGAGTGCTCGGCCTGCTGGGGGGTTGCCCCCAGCCCTTCGACCGATTCGTTCATTTGGTTGCGAGGAGAGTTGTCCCTCGACTTACGTCCGACGTAGGAGTGATTGGCATGTGTAATGCCCTACAAGCTACTGCACAAGTACTAGAGGGGGGGTGAATAGTACTTTAAAAAATAACAAGGAGTATAATTCCTAATTATAGTGCAAACAACTACCAAATCAATTTGCGGAAGCTTAAATTGAATGACAACAACAAAAATAACAATGCTAATAAAAGATGTTACTGGGTTCGGATCCACCCAAGTCTCCCCGACTTGTTCCCGGTGATCCTACGTCCCAACCACCCGGATCCCCTCCGGATACTTAGGTTAGAAACCCTAACCCAAGATTTCCACTATGATATCTTGTGAAAAACCTTCACAAGATCAAATCATACATGCAATGGCAATAGTGAATCCCACAACCCGGGATCACAACCTTCTCTCACAACCGAGAGAAACAATAAGCAATATAAACAAGTTTATAATGAAATAAACAATCTTACCACAAAATCCTATACCTTGAGTTTTCTTAACAAATAGGTGCAAGGAGGGATTTGAGGAAGATGAAGTCACCAAGACCTAGCACCAAAGAAATGACCAGTAATGGGTGCCTAGGAGTGATTTGGAGACTTGAATCAAGCTAGAGCTTGAAGGGCTCACCAAGAACAAACTTCTCTCAAGATGGATTCTAGATCTAGAAAGTGAGAGAATGGATTTCTTGTGAGGAAGAGAGCTTTGGAAATGAGTGAGAATGGCTATCTCTTTCAATCTCAATGAATCTCTTAATGGCAGCTCTAACCTACAGAGAAATGACCTAGGTTCGTATTTATAGGGTCCCATAAAAACAAGTTAGGTCAAATCCCAACGGTTAGAAATCTGAGGCAACTAGTCGGTCAAAGAACAACCACTGACCGACTAGTTCATCAACTAGTCGGTCAGTCAAACAACATGGACCGACTAAGTGAAGAACTGAGAAGAGATAGAAATTCAGACCTAGAAATCTAGTCGGTCCAAGAAGACTTTCTGACCGACTAGTTTCATAACTAGTCGGTCAGTCAGTGAACGTAGACCGACTAAGAGGCAAAAACAAATAGTCTGAATACAAATTGACTTAGTCGGTCCAAGAACAAATGTTGACCGACTAGATTATCAACTAGTCGGTCACCAAACGTTCTTAGACCGACTAACGATAAACAGTAGCTTAGGAGAAATTTGGCATGTACAATAAATCACAACTAGTCGTTCAAAGAAGCATCACTGACCGACTAGTTCACAAACTAGTTGGTCGGTGAGTCAACGTAGACCGACTAACTGTAAACAGTACTGAACAAGAAAAGATTAACTCAAACTAGTCGGTCCAAGAAGCTCTGCTGACCGACTAGATCATGATCTAGTCGGTCAGTACTTCTTCTTGTACCAACTAACATGCACAAACAAGTCTGAATCGAAGCGCGATGCTTCGAGGAAGTTAGAGTGGACTTGTACTAAGATCCTAGAGCTACGATATGAGCGTTATGAAGATAGAATCGTAAGATATACTCAAGGCTTAACATTCTATAGATCGAAGCTAAAAGACTATAAATAAAACCTTAATGAACGGTCTTCGAGAGCTTCGATCAATTCTTCATGACTTCCAAAACGGTCCAAAGGCTTCAACGAAGCTTTAGGCAATGAATACGAGCTTTGAGAAGTCTTGAGATGTCGCTTTGATTGTTCTCGTGAAATTGGCGACGATCTCCAATACTGCGCTCACAAATTGTTAGAATATATATAAATTGCATCAATGAGACGAGTAAGATATATAACGAGAATCGATTTTTGAAATATCGGATTTTGAAAATCCTTATATATATCTTAACTCCCCCTGAATCTAACACATTAAATTAGATTCTTGGAAATTGAGTTAAATTTTCATTTGCCCTATTTATTATCATTATCTCTCCCCCTTTGGCATTATCCCAAAAATGGGGGGCATACAACGACAACAACTAGGAAAAAGGAAAATCCAACATCGGGAGTCGTAGATATTGACGATGGACCTAATTGACACCAAAGAAAAATTGATGAAATCAAATAAAGGTGTGCCAAATTGTCCATTATAAAAAAAATGAAAACTAAATCCATAAAAAATACCAAATATTAATTCATTTAGTGAATAAAGGAACATACTCTCCAATATTCAATATTCTTGGTTAAATTTGTGCGTAGAAAACTATTCTATACAATCATAGAAATATAATCTATTTAACCAACTTTTCAAGCGTCGAGCGACGAATTCACATAACATAGAAATTGAATGAATATTAAATGTGCACGACGATGTAAAACAAAAAGAGCATCGATGTATATATATATGAATACCATGAGTACATCCAAAAAAATCACATCGATTACATCATATCAAGTGCAACATCTACATACATCAACATCAAAAAGGTACAACATAATCATCGACATACCAAAATCAACATCCAAAATACATCAAATACATCACATACACCGACATCCAACATATCAAAACACATCAAAACAACACCCAAACTCCATCCTAACCTAAAATACTCTCAATAAGATGCATCATCCAAAGATCATAGGAGAGGCCTTGAAACAGACGATCACGAGGAAGTGGCTGGATCTGCAGTCTCCGTGGGTCCAGTCGAAGGAGTGGACTCAGGCTCTGCAGGGAGGAGAGGCGTGTCAACAGACGGGATCGTCGGGGCAGGGGTGGAGACATCGACGACTGGCTCAACGGCTGGGGTCTCAACAGGAACATCAGCAGGCAAAACAAGAGGAGGGTCGTCAGCAGGTGCAGCAGCAGCATCAGAAGTCTGATCCACTGGTGCAGAAGTCTCTGGAGCACCGGAAGTGGTGCCAGCTCCAGGAGCAGATGTGGTAGCAGCAGCAGTGGCCTCAGCGCCACGAGAAAGGGAGGTGACCAGCTCATCAATATCCTCATCGTCCATCTCCTCATCCTCAGAAACAGGAGGAGGAAGCTGGACGCCCATCAAACTAGCCATACGGCAAACTACCTCCTCGGTACGAGCCAACCGAGACTCGTACCGACGAAGTAACCGGACAACATCATCGAGTGTGGTGGGAGGTCGAGAAGCAGCAGCTGCAGAAGTAGTGCCCTGAGACGCAGAAGGAGTCGTCCGATGCATGTAGGGACACGGAAATAACGATCAACAGACATGGATACGGGATATGCGCAGATTTAGTGGTCTTGTGAATACACTCGAAAGAGTCCATCTTATCGAGTATAATGCGAGCCCAATTAATCTCGCTACCCATGAACCGATGAAGGCAGGGGTGATCAGTTAGGGTCGGCTGATCGAGGGAGGAGATATCGTCGACAGAGATGTCAGACGGGAGGAGGCCACACGATGAGCAACCTATCAGCTCCCCCAAGATCTCTACCATGAGGACTATAGAAGTCCCCAAAGCAGAAGTCTCGATGGAGTGAGTGTCACCGTACTGACCCCGGACACGATTGGCATAGAATAATTTGACCAGGCGAGGATAGGGTCTAGGGTTCGCCTTGGAGTCAAATCGAAGGTAGTCCAATAGGCCACTATAGGAGAGCAGATCAGCAAGGCCAAGAAAATCAGAAAACTGAACGTAATGCTCCAACAGCAGTGGGCAGTGCTCTATATGGTTGTACGCCGCTAGACACTGAGGGTCGTCGCGACACAACGATATATCAACAGGTCCTTGCCATGATCACGGTAGAACCCTAGAGGTGAAAACAAAGTCTAGAACAAACCCTAGGGATGCAAAATGAGATCTAGGAAGGAGGGAGATACCTAGGGGAGCGATCGACGGCGACGGGCGGTGGAGATGGCCGGAAAAGTGGCCGGAGATCGACGGGAAGACGAAGGGTCTCGATCGGGTTTAGGGGGTTTTTCGAGCTGGGGAACGAAAACAACCGACTAGACTTAGAAAAAATCGGTTAGAATGGGTATTAGTCGGTCGAGAATGCGAAAAGACGCGATTGCCCTAAAGCACTTAGTCGGTCACAGTTCAAGCACTGACCGACTAGATTACGATCTAGTCGGTCGGTCAATGAGCTTAAACCGACTAAGTCGAAACAGAGGCAAACAGAAAATTTTAGGGCTAGAGTTAGTCGGTCACAGTATAATCACTGACCGACTAGTTTTCAATCTAGTCAGTCGGTAAGTGAACTGTGACCGAATAAAAGAAGTCAATGACAAGGGAAAGTTAAAGCTTGAACTAGTCGGTCTGAGTTCACTAGTTGACCGACTAGATGAGCATCTAGTCGGTTGGCTGATGAACTGAAACCGACTAGAAGAGTCCAAAAGTTGATAAATGAGTTCTCTTCATAAAAACACTTGGATGAAACATCTTAACCCTCTCATAAGTCATCTAAACTACCCCATTAAACGTCGAAATCTTAAATACGACATTCAAATAAGAATTCGAGCAAAAATTCAAACAAATCGCATAAAATCCCCAAAAATTCAATAAATCTAGCATGCACGAAATATCGCGAAATATAATAGCATGCAAGATAATTGAATGAGATATGAATCCTATATCTCGGATTCACCCATAATCCCCAATTCTCGACGCAACCGGACAAAGGAGTCCTCCTTTAGGGGTTTCGTGAAAATATCGGCGATTTGCTTTTGGGTTTCAACGTACACTAATATGATGTCCTTTTTAGCAACATGATCATCTAAAAAATGGTGTCGGACATCTATGTGTTTAGATCGGGAATGGTGCACCGGATTCTTTGAAAGACAAATAGCACTTTGGTTATCCACCATGATAGGGCTAGTATCACAATGAATACCAAAATCCTTCAGTGTGTGTCTCATCCAAAGAACCTGGGCACAAGCGGCACCGGCGGCAATGTATTCCGCCTCGGTGGTTGAAAGTGATACCGAATTTTGCTTCTTGGAAAACCAACAGACAAGGGAATTTCCTAGAAAATGGCAAGTGCCACTAGTACTCTTCCTGTCGGATTTGCATCCCGCATAATCAGCGTCACTATATGAGACTAACTCATATGTGCTAGACTTCAGATAAAGTAATCCAAAATCTAAAGTGTAACTTAGATAGCGAAAAATACGTTTAACCGCTACTAAGTGAGAATCCTTAGGTTGAGACTGATAACGAGCACAAATACAAATGGCAAACATAATATCAGGCCTACTTGCGATTAGATAAAGTAAACTACCTATCATACCTCGATATAGACGAATGTCTACATCTTTTCCGTCCGTATCTTTATCAAGATGCGTTGTAGTGCTTATAGGAGTCTTTTTCCTGGAGGCATTCTCCATTCCAAATCGCTTTAGCAACTCCACAGTGTATTTCGTTTGGTGGATGAAGATTGCATCGTTCAATTGGCGAATTTGGAGTCCTAAGAAATATTTGAGTTCGCCCATGTGGCTCATCTCAAATTGTTCCTTCATAACATTAGAAAACTCTTCGCAAAGAGTGAAGTTAGTAGCACCGAAAATGATATCATCAACATAAATTTGAACTAATAAAATATCATTATTCGCATGCTTAACAAAAAGTGTAGAATCGGCTTCGCCCATTTTAAAATTCAAATCCAAAAGAAAATTCTTTAGGCGATCATACCAAGCTCGAGGAGCTTGTCTCAAACCATAAAGAGATTTCTTTAGTTTAAAAACATGATTAGGAAATTTTTCATTTATGAAGCCCGGAGGTTGAGAAATGTAAACTTCCTCAACCATATCTCCGTTTAAAAATGCACTTTTAACATCCATTTGAAATAATTTAAAATTTTTATGGCATGCATAAGACAATAATAGTCTAATTGATTCTAATCTAGCTACCGGAGCAAAGGATTCTTCGAAATCGATACCTTCCTCTTGGCGATAGCCTTGAGCTACTAACCGAGCTTTGTTCCGGACGACGACTTGGTTTTCGTCGGTTTTGTTCTTGAAGATCCGCTTTGTCCCTATGACGGTGTGGTTCTTTGATGGCAAAGGAACAAGCTCCCATACCTCATTCCTCTCGAATTGAATGAGTTCCTCCTCCATGGCAAGTATCCAAGCACTATCTTCGCATGCTTCAACTATATTCTTTGGCTCTATCGATGAGGCAAAGGCACAATTGGTGAAGTGGTGGACTTGCGATCTCGTTTTGACTCTATCATGAATATTGCCAATGACTTGCATGGGGATGGTCGCGAACGGTATGAAGCCGCTTGGGAATACCTTGATCACTAGGCAAATTCTCAACAACTTCATTAGTCGGGTTAGTATCAATAGAATCAATTGAATCAATAGACTTAGAATTTTCAAATGAATCACATAAAACATCCATAGAGTCATCATCATTTGAAATTCTAGGAGTAGTAAAATTCTCATTAAAAGATACATGAAGTGATTCCTCGATCGTAGAGGATCTTTTGTTGTATATTCGGTAGGCTTTGCTACGTGAGGAATACCCAACAAATATCCCCTCATCCGATCTCGGATCAAACTTGTCCAAATTATCATATGTGTTTTTAATAAAACATTTTGCGCCGAAAACACGAAAATGTTTAACTTGAGGCAATCTACCAAACAACAATTCATAACAAGTTTGTTTGGTGCCGGGCCTCAAAAGTATTCTATTAAACACATAACAAGCGGTGTGTACCGCTTCCGCCCAAAATTGATAACCAAGTTGACTATCTTCGAGCATATTGCGAGCACACTCCACAAGCGTTCTATTCTTCCTCTCAACAACACCATTTTGAGGAGGTGCGCGAGGAAAAAAAAACGTGTGAGTAATTCCAAGATCATCACAAAAATTTGAGAAAGACTCATTCTCAAATTCACCCCCATGATCACTACGAATAATGACAATGGTGGTTCCGATGAGATTTTGTACTTTCTTCACAAATATTGTGAAGTTTTCAAAAGCTTCATTTTTATTACATAAGAAAAATACCCATGTAAATCTTGAATAATCATCGACGATGACAAGTCCATATCTTGCATTTCCTAAGGAAGCAACTCTAGTTGGCCCAAATAAATCTAGATGTAATAGCTCTAGTGGTCGTTTCGTAGAAATGCTTTTCTTAGGTTTAAATGAAGATTTAGAAAGCTTGACACGTTGACAAGAATCAAAAAAACTTTTCTTTTCAAAAACGAGCTTCGGAAAACCTTTAATGGAATTTAATTTTGAAAGCTTATAAAGTGTTCCAAAGTTCACATGTCCAAAGCGTCGATGCCATAAGTGTTGTTCACTTGTGTTGGCAACGAGACATTGTTCATATGACTTAGGAAGATCCAAAATATAAATATCTTTATGACGTGTGCCGGAAAATAATAAATCAGTATTATAATTTGAAATATGACACAATCCTTTCGCAAAGCTAACTTTGTAACCTTTGTCACAAAGTTGGCTTATTGAAATAAGATTATGATTTAAACCATTAACTAGATAAACATCACTAATTAAGGGTTTAGACGGGTTACCCACTTTACCAACACCGACGATGGTTCCGCTCTCGTTGCCTCCAAATACGACGCGGTTTCCATTTGCAATGGGAACTACTCCGGAGAGCAATTGAGCGTCACCCGTCATGTGTTTTGAACACCCGCTATCGAGTATCCAATTCCCTTTGGAGCTAAATTTAAATTTATTGATCCTTTTCTTTTTCTTTTCCTTGAGTACCTAAAGATAGAAAATTTCATATCATGGTACCCAAGGTCATTGGGTCCTCAAAGGTTAGACCTTTGGAAGCCAAGTCCAATTGGACTTAGACTTCCCCACATAATTTCTACTATGCACAACATCCGAAAAATAAGCATTGATATATACTTGTTTTTCATCAATGCTTGTGTCCTTTGGGCTCCAAATAGTGAAAATCTTGGGAGCCCTCATCCTATTGGGTGCATGCATGCGACGTTGATTTCTACGTGATGCATGTTGTGGATAGGCATACGGAACATGATGGAATGGTGCACGACGAGAATTATTCATATGATGAGGTGGGTGAACATATGCATGTGTGTGAACACGTGCGTGAGGGTGTCTCACATGGTGTGCACGTGCCCGAGAATGTGTTGAATAAAAATCATCATATGTGTGAGACGGTGGAGTAGGACGTGTGTTCCTACATGGCATGGTATTGGTGTACATATAAGCATGCCCCTTCTTTGGAGGTCCACCCAAAGTGGGTTTCTTTCCGAAAGAGGGTGTGGACGAGGTGGAAGCACCATTGGTAGAAGAACTACCAATAGAGTGTTTGCTACCACTCGTAGAGTCACCGGAAGTTGGCCTAACAAAAGTAGTGGCCGTTTTGGATGGGCATCCCATCGTATACCCCAAACCAATGTGGTGATTGGCCGGAAGTAAGTCACTTAGGATTTTATCCAAATGGTCCTTACCCTTATTGAATTTATTAATTCGGCCTAATGTGTTCTCATATTTCTCTTTGAGAGAACGCATAGAAGTATCCAAGTTTGATACTTGCGATGTGAGCACATAAACACGAGATTTAAGATTCTCATTCTCAATACTCAAAGTCGAGTTTTGAGAAGTCAAATCCGCTATCCTATGTTCTTACGGATCTTCAATGCTAACATGTTCAAGTTTAGATTTGAGATTGACAATCTCATTTCTTAACTCTTCAACAACGGTGTCGTTATTGGTGATGATAGTCTTAGGCGAGGTTTGAATGCTAGCTAGGTCATCTTTTACTTTAGTATATCTATTTACTAATTTAGTGTATTTGGACCATAGTTGAGAGTTAGCATTCCTAAGATCATCCATAGTTACCTCATCGCCTTCGTTGTCGCTATCATCGGAGGAGGAAGATCCTTGATCATGCTCCTCTCTTGCCATGAAGCACATGTGCGCTTGCTCCACTTTCTCATCATCCGACTCTCTGCTTGTGGAATCCTCGGAGTAGGTGAATGTTGCTCCGACAAGTCCCTTTTTATACCCCTTTTTGTACTTCTTGGACTTGTCGAACTTCGGCGCCTTCCACTTCTCATTTTGCTTGTTTTGAGGACAATCCGCTTTGATGTGTCCTGGCTTATTGCATTTAAAGCACAAAGGTGGAGAGGCGTTAGTAGAAGTAAATTTAGATTTTTGTTTGAAGTTACCCTTTCGGAAGAAGCGATTGAACTTCTTTGCCATGAGTGCAATGGATTCCATGTCCATTTCTTCTTCCGAGTCCTCATCATCGGTAGAGGTGGATGAAGCCGCCTTGAATGCAATCGCCTTTTTCTTAGGCACGTCTTGGTTCAAATAGGACTTCATCTTTTCTTGTAACTTCACCTTGCTATCTTTGCGTACCTCGTATGACATCAAAGTACCCATCAATTGAACTACGGTATACTTATTCATGTCATTACCTTCCTCGATGGCGAAGGTACGTTTCTCCCAAGAAGAAGGAAGTCCTTCGATAAGCTTCGAACACTTCTCCTTTTGGGTGTAGGTTTTGCCGAGAGCTTCCAACTCGTTCATTATGTCGACGAAGCGAGCATAATACTCCTTCATCTTTTCTCCCTGTTCCATATGAAACAATTCGTAATCTCTATTGACTACCACGAGTTTAGAATCTCTTACCCGACTCGTTCCTTCATGCAAAATGAGGAGCGAATTCCAAATTTGATATGCACTCTTACATGTGCATATCTTATTAAAATCTTCGGGTTCCAATGCACATTGTAAAGCATTCATTGCTTTGGCATTTGCAATCTCCGTGGCGACCTCCGCGGTAGTCCACTTGTCGAAATCTTCTTCGGTAGGCACATTGTACTCCGACATGGTAATTCTCCACAAGGAGGCGCTCCGGAGGAACGTTTCCATCCGGCATTTCCAATATCCATAATTGACGCCGTTGAAGAATGGAGGCCTAGTCGAGGAATGTCCTTCCATGACCGAAGACGATCCTTCACGGTTCCTGAAGGTGCCATAGTCGGAAGGTGGA
The DNA here is from genome assembly GCA_030789695.1 of Scilla litardierei. Taxonomy (NCBI): domain Eukaryota; kingdom Viridiplantae; phylum Streptophyta; class Magnoliopsida; order Asparagales; family Asparagaceae; genus Scilla; species Scilla litardierei. The sequence continues at coordinate 744,246,549 of CM061142.1, forward strand.
CGCACGGTCTTGTTGTCGTTGGCAGACATAGCCCAGTATCTGGCTCTGATACCAAATGTAATGCCCTACAAGCTACTGAACAAGTACTAGAGGGGGGGTGAATAGTACTTTAAAAAATAACAAGGAGTATAATTCCTAATTATAGTGCAAACAACTACCAAATCAATTTGCGGAAGCTTAAATTAAATGACAACAACAAAAATAACAATGCTAACAAAAGATGTTACTGGGTTCGGATCCACCCAAGTCTCCCCGACTTGTTCCCGGTGATCCTACGTCCCAACCACCGGGATCCCCTCCGGATACTTAGGTTAGAAACCCTAACCCAAGATTTCCACTATGATATCTTGTGAAAAACCTTCATAAGATCAAATCATACATGCAATGGCAATAGTGAATCCCACAACCCGGGATCACAACCTTCTCTCACAACCGAGAGAAACAATAAGCAATATAAACAAGTTTATAATGAAATAAACAATCTTACCACAAAATCCTATACCTTGAGTTTTCTTACCAAATAGGTGCAAGGAGGGATTTGAGGAAGATGAAGTCACCAAGACCTAGCACCAAAGAAATGACCAGCAATGGGTGCCTAGGAGTGATTTGGAGACTTGAATCAAGCTAGAGCTTGAAGGGCTCACCAAGAACAAACTTCTCTCAAGATGGATTCTAGATCTAGAAAGTGAGAGAATGGATTTCTTGTGAGGAAGAGAGCTTTGGAAATGAGTGAGAATGGCTATCTCTTTCAATCTCAATGAATCTCTTAATGGCAGCTCTAACCTACAGAGAAATGACCTAGGTTCATATTTATAGGGTCCCATAAAAACAAGTTAGGTCAAATCCCAACGGTTAGAAATCTGAGGCAACTAGTCGGTCAAAAAACAACCACTGACCGACTAGTTCATCAACTAGTCGGTCAGTCAAACAACATGGACCGACTAAGTGAAGAACTGAGAAGAGATAGAAATTCAGACCTAGAAATCTAGTCGGTCCAAGAAGACTTTCTGACCGACTAGTTTCACAACTAGTCGGTCAGTCAGTGAACGTAGACCGACTAAAAGGCAAAAAAAATAGTCTGAATACAAATTGACTTAGTCGGTCCAAGAACAAATGTTGACCGACTAGATTATCAACTAGTCGGTCACCAAACGTTCTTAGACTGACTAACGATAAACAGTAGCTTAGGAGAAATTTGGCATGTACAGTAAATCACAACTAGTCGTTCAAAGAAGCATCACTGACCGACTAGTTCACAAACTAGTCGGTCGGTGAGTCAACGTAGACCGACTAACTGTAAACAGTACTGAACAAGAAAAGATTAACTCAAACTAGTCGGTCCAAGAAGCTCTGCTGACCGACTAGATCATGATCTAGTCGGTCAGTACTTCTTCTTGTACCAACTAACATGCACAAACAAGTCTGAATCGAAGCGCGATGCTTCGAGGAAGTTAGAGTGGACTTGTACTAAGATCCTAGAGCTACGATATGAGCGTTATGAAGATAGAATCGTAAGATATACTCAAGGCTTAACATTCTATAGATCGAAGCTAAAAGACTATAAATAAAACCTTAATGAACGGTCTTCGAGAGCTTCGATCAATTCTTCATGACTTCCAAAACGGTCCAAATGCTTCAACGAAGCTTTAGGCAATGAATACGAGCTTTGAGAAGTCTTGAGATGTCGCTTTGATTGTTCTCGTGAAATTGGCGACGATCTCCAATATTGCGCTCACAAATTGTTAGTTCATGAATTATTTATGTTTGCTCATCATCCAAAACCAAATTCGGGGAGTCCAATATTCAACAGCCTGCTGGGGGGTTGCCCCCAGCCCTTCGGCCGACACGTTTGTTCGGTTGAAAGGGGGGTTTCCCCTCAACTTATGGCCGACGAAAGGGGTGAAGACTTTCAAAGATTACATGGTGGCGCTCTGCAACTACTTCGTCCAACTCGGGTTGATGCAGGAGCAGTTCGACAAGCGAGAACCCAGCATCATGGTTGGGGGAGTGGTCTGGATGCTCGAACTCGGACGGTGGTGCTTCGGCCAGATCAGCTCGGCTACGGTTGGGGGAGCGGTCTGGATGCTCGAACTCAGACGATGGTGCTTCGGCCAGATCGGCTTGGCCACGATCGGAGGAGCGGTCTGGATCAACCCATGACGAGTTTCATTGTGCCGAGGCCGCTTCGATCAACACCTAGGGGCACAATTGACCTCCGATGAGATTTAGTAGCTGAGGAAGCTTTGATCGACGCCATTGAGGCCAGGTCTACGTATTGCAAGCCTCATCATGTCGAAGCCGCTCCATTCGATTCTAGTGAGGTCGGATCGAGACTTGTCGGAGGGAAACCCTGTGGAAGCCGCCTTCTTTTGATTTTGGAGTCAGAGACGGGGTCGATGCTATGGATCTAGGGTCGGTGGTGCAGATCGAAAATGCCCCTCTTGTTCCGTTCACTCTCCTTGTACCATGCTCGAATCACGGATGCAATCTAGACGCCAGAGGTGGGACGGAGGAACGAGGAGGGGGGGAAGAGAGGAGGCAGGTCCAACGGCTTTGCCGGAGGGGCCTCGACGTGGGATGCCTCGATCGAGATCTCGGAGAAGCCGATCGGTCGTCATCCTTCCAACGGGATTGCGATCGTGTTCTGAGCTGATGCGATCCTCGACCATTCCTCAGCGGTGAGGCAGGAGTTCTGACAGGGCCCCGACGAGCGTCGAACTTTGACGGGTGGTTGGCTTCGATCTCGACTCTAGGGAGTTAGTTCTTCACCTTCCTCTGGGACATCATCGAGCCAGCCTCATCGGGGAGGTCGGTTGAGCTGAGAATGACGATGGATCCCGAAAAATCTGACTGCCATGTCATCATTCCGCGAGGCGAGCTCCCGTTGGCCTCCGAGTCCCGGCCTAAATAGTATGCACATCTGGAATCATGGGAGCTCCGATGAAGCGTGAAGCCTAATTGATCAGCTTTGACGTTGGGCTTGGCTCCGCCAGCGTTCTTGGTCTGCACAGCTAGAGGGTTGGTGCTCTGCAACTGTTCGCGACAGCTCGACAGCGGGAGGTCGGCTGCTCGGGCGGCCCAAAAGAGGTCTGAGCGGTCGATCCATCGAAAGGTCGAAGCGGTCGGTGGATTAGTGCCTCTCCGATGGCATGACAGCGATCGATCAGAGCCATGTTCTTCAATGGCATAGCAGGGCACGTGGGATTCGATCGTGTGGTGAACGTTGACCCCAATCAACTCAGGCTTAGTCGAAGAACGCGCGGAAGATTCGTTCTCCGATGAACGAAGCAGGGTTGCCTCACGCCTAGATCATCTTCCAATGAACGAGGTAGGGGCATTGATCGAAGCTTGTACGAGCCACTGGGTATCGATCTAAAACCGAATGAGGATGGGGGCTTCCGTTCGATGTCAGGTCGGATGTAAGCTCGGGGCGTCGAGCCTTGCTAAGTCTGGTGATTTGAAGAGAGGGTGACGGCATCATGATGTCGGTTGAGCCGCTCCCCTTTCTAGACCCATGGGAGGATGGGTGGATGCGCTGTTGTCGACCCATGGATGGTCAGAGAGTCGCCTTTGACTCGTAGGAGGGTGGAGTTACTGCCGTCGACTCAGGGGAGGCTCGGATGATCGATCTCCGATGATGGAAGCTCCAATCGAAAGCTCGATTTCGTACACCTCAGTCCGACCACCTGCGTCCCAAAAGGAGCTGGTTTGCGCACCTCGCCGTTGATCTTCGGTAGGCTCCGATGCCTTGGGCCTGAGGAAAGCTAATCTTGCCATACTTCCTGTTAGACCTGGAAGAAAATGATCTATGGCTGTAGAAGAAAAACAGAGAGGTAAGAGACGAGTAAAAACAAAATACGAATAAGAAGGAAACAGGAAACCCGAGGCAGGGATGAGGAACTGTGTCGTGGCTGAGCCACTGCCTTGAAAACAACTACGGCCCGACCGTGGTGGTAATCGGATGATGCCGGCTGTTCCCCAAGGTTAACGCAGTCGCGTCTGGACGCGTCCACTCGCGGCCAGAAGCGTGGAGCTTGCACAGAGATCGATACCCAGGAGAGAAGAAATTTCAGTGAACGAGAGGAAGAAGAACAGAAGTTTTTCGGTGGTGGAAAAAACCCTTGACGATAGAGTTTATATAGGAGAAAAGAATGACTGTTGGAATTCAGTCATGAATGCAGGCATTAAACAAAAAATGACTGTTGAGAATATTAACGCCAATTTAATTAAAATAAAACGTATTGGGCCAATTTAATGAAATAAAACGTACTGGGCCTTTTGAATTCAAAAAAGTAAAATGGGCTAAAAAATACGAGTCAAAACTCGGGCACTCCGCGCGCGCACCCGTGAACCCCCCCTGCGCAGGCACGACGCCAGCGCACACACGCTAAGGGTTTCCGGATCCGTCGCCCAGATTTTCCATTCGGCCCAACCCGGATTGGGCTCGGCCCTTTGCTTGGGCTCATGTGCACACGAGCTACCCCCAATTTCTAGCCCATTAACAAGTCCAATAGCCCATAGGAGAGAATCCTATTATATACCCACTCAAGGGTGTTGGCCTATCTAATGTGGGACTAAAAAAGAGAGTGGGAGTGAACAAATGGCCAAGGGAGCCATTAATTCCAACAATCCCCCACTTAATGGCTCAAGAAGAGAAGAGAAAGATCCTGGGTAAAGAGGGATGAATACTTAAGTATCAATGTCTTTCGATTGAATTGATACATAGTGAAGTGAGGTAACAACTTACTTTCTAATGAGTGAATAGCTCTTGAACTCATTAGAGTTCGATTGTGAACCCCCAACAATACATATTGTTCCCTTGAGTTTGTGCAAACTCCGCGATACATAACAAGCGCTATAGGCCATGCGCACACCTTGGGTCTCGTGAGTGCTCTAGAAAGACTGCCCTTGTCTTTCATAGAGGGTGGCCAAACCCTCACACCCACATAGGTGGTTCATCAAGTGCTTCTCCAAAGCACCACCAAAACTAGTTATGAAACCATTAAGAGTATACAGCTCAACCTCTGCTTAAGTCCATCAAGTGCTTCTCAATAGCACCACCAAAACTGGTTATGGACTTGTCTCAAAATGAATCCATCAAGTGCTTCTCAATAGCACCACCAAACTTGGCTATAGATTCATAGAACACTACCACACGCCATAGGGATGGAAATGTAGTGTTTGTTAAGGATCATATGGCTTCGTTAGACCCCACTGGGTATCAACCATATAACCTTAACTCATGGGCTTTAGCCCCATCCCCCTTGACGAATCAAGAACCACTTTCCTTGGTAATCCTTTGGTTAGTGGGTCTGCAAGATTTCTTTCAGACCTTACATATTCCAAAGAAATTACTCCATTTTTCAGGAGTTGTTTAACCACACCGTGCCTGATCCGAATGTGTCTCTTCTTCCCGTTGTAGACTCTATTTTTAGCAACACCAATGGCTGCTTGAGAATCACAATGAAGGGAAACTGGAGCAGTTTTTCCTCCCCATAAAGGCACGTCTGCCAACAGGTTCCTCAGCCATTCAGCCTCTTGCCCTGCCAACTCAAGATCAATAAATTCAGATTCCATGGTGGAGCGTGCTATACATGTCTGTTTGGAAGACTTCCAAGATATATCACCTCCACCCAAGGAGAATAAAAAACCACTAGTTGAACTAACTTCATCGTTATCTGAAACCCAGTTTGCATCACAAAATCCTTCTAACACAGCAGGAAATTTGCTGAAATGCAAACACCAATCAACAGTCCCTTTCAGGTACTTTAATAAACGATGAAGAGCAGTCCAATGTTCATTACTAGGGTTATGAGTGTACCGACTTAGCCTGCTAACAGCATAGGCTATATCGGGTCGAGTACAGTTCATAAGGAACATCACACTTCCTATGATCTTAGCATATTCAGATTGAGAAATACTCTCTCCTAAATTCTTTTTCAAATGTATGCTAGGGTCATAGGGAGTTCTAGCAGGAACATCATCAAAGCAGTTGAATTTCTTCAGCACCTTCTCTACGTAATGAGATTGACTCAAGGAGATGCCATAAGAGTTTCTAACAATTTTAACTCCTAAAATGACATCAGCTTCTCCTAGGTCTTTCATCTCAAATTGAGATGACAAGAAATTTTTGGTTTCATTTACAATATCTAGATTATTCCCAAAAAGTAACATGTCATCGACATAGAGACAAATAATTACACAATCTGATCCTATAAGTTTAGAAAAAACACAAGAATCAGATGTGTTTACAACAAATCCATTCCTTATTAAGGTGCTGTTGAATTTCTCATACCATTGCTTAGGAGCTTGCTTTAAGCCGTATAAAGACTTTCTAAGCCTGCAAACCTTATTCTCTTCACCAGCAACTACAAAACCCTCGGGTTGTGACATGTAGATTTCTTCTTCTAGATCGCCATTTAGGAAGGCTGTCTTAACATCCATTTGATGTATGACTAACTCATGAATTGCGGCTAAGGCAATTAGAGTCCTAATGGTTGCAATCTTGGTCACAGGAGAATATGTGTCAAAGTAGTCTAATCCTTTCTTTTGAGTAAAACCCCTGATCACAAGTCTAGCTTTGAATTTTTCTATCGATCCATCAGGTCTCATCTTTTTCTTGAAAATCCATTTATTACTAATGGGCTTATTACCTTTAGGTAACTCGGCTAATTCCCAAGTTTGATTGGATACAATAGAATCAAGTTCGCTTTTAATAGCTTCTTTCCAAAAACTAGCATCAATGGATCTCATTGCCTCATCATAGGTTTTTGGGTCTTCTTCTATTAAAAAGGTAGACACTATCTCATCACTAAGCATATCTATACAACCATTTTCTGACAGAAAGGCAGTTATAAAGTCAGGTCCAAAATTGGTTTCAGTCCTTTGCCTCTTACTCCTTCTAGGTTCTTCACTAAAAGTAGAACTACATGTATGCATATCAGAAGATATAGGTGAAGAAGAAGGAAGAGATTCTATGGGAGGTACAAGGGGCAAAGATCCTGTTAATTCCTTTTTCAAAGGAAAAACATGCTCAAAAAACTCTGCATCTCTAGACTCAGAAATAGTGTTATCTGTTAAGGACATGAATCTATATGCAGCACTATTATGAGCATACCCTATAAAAACAGTATCATAGGTTTTAGACCCAATGTTTGACTTTTTAAAGTCAGGTAGTCCTACCTTTGCCAGACACCCCCACACTCTAAGAAATTTAAGGTTAGGGGGATAACCTTTCCACAATTCATAAGGTGTTTTGTCTAGTTTCTTATGGGGTACTCTATTAAGGATATGGCATGCAGAGAGAATGGCTTCCCCACACATGTCATCAGATAATCCTGAACTTAATAGCATGGCATTCATCATTTCTTTCAGAGTCCTGTTCTTTCGTTCAGCTATACCATTTTGTTGAGGAACATAAGGAGCACTGAACTCATGTATGATTCCATTCTTCTCACAGAAGTCTTTTAAGGTATGGGAGCTATATTCTCCACCTCTGTCAGACCTAAACCTTTTGATTTTTCTATCAAGTTGGTTTTCTACTTCTGACTTATATTTAAGGAACATTTCTTCAGCCTCATCCTTAGTTTTTAGAAGATATACCCTAGTGAATATAGAGTAATCATCTACAAAAGTGATGTAGTAATGTTTTCCTCCTTTGCTTCTAGTAGATTTAAAGTCTGCTAGGTCTGAATGAATTAAACCAAGAAGTTCTGACTGTCTAACAGCAACAGGTTTACACGGTTTTTTAGTGTATTTGGCTTCTACACAGATTTGACATTTAGAGAATTCAGAAGAACTTGTAGCAGATATTAGATCTAAGTTATTTAATCTTTTAATAGAAGCAAAATTGACATGCCCTAGTCGGCAATGCCATAAGTCTAAAGATTCAGCAATATAAGCAACAGCAGATTTATTCATTGAATCAGAAACTACATTCAGAACAAAGAGTCCATCACTCAGATAGCCCTTCCCAACAAAGTCTCCACTGCGAGAAATAACAACCTTGTCAGCCTCAAAGACAAGTTTTAGACCTGCTTTGTTTAGTAAGGCACCAGACACGAGGTTGCGACGCAGAGATGTGACATAAAGGACATTGCTGAGGGAGAGAGTCTTTCCTGATGTTAGTTTCAGCATGATAGTACCTTTACCAACAACTCGGGAAGCAGTAGAATTTCCCATGAAGACGCAGTCTGTGTCCGCAGCATCCTTGAAGTCGTGGAATAGATCCTTGTTTGTGCAGAGATGTCTTGTCACGCCAGTGTCTAGGATCCAATCAACGTTGTTGGCCACCATATTGGCTTCAACGATGACAGCAGCAATGACTTCATCTGGTTCAGCAAGGTTGGCTTGAGCAGCAGAGCCACCTTGTTTCTGGGGTGGCTTTTGGGTTCCCTGGCGTTGAAAGCATTGGTAGGCTTTATGGCCAGGTTTGCCGCACACATAGCAGACAATGTTCAGCTTCTGGACCTTACTGCCTGGTTTGGTGAAGTGACTTGACTTCTTGTTCTGTCCTTGTTTAAAGGGCTTCTTCCCTTTATTGTTGAACCTGGTTTTGTTGAAGGGGCCAGTGGATTCAACGATGTTAGCTTTGACAGAAATTACAGGAGAAGAGTCAGGCTTATCTTTGAGGCGATTAGCCTCTTCGGTTCGCATATGACTGATGAGCTCCTGCAGGGACAGATCTTTCTTCTTGTGTTTGAGATGGTTCCTGTACTCAGCCCAGGAAGGTGGGAACCGCTCCAACAGCACGTTCGCCTGAAAGATCTCGCACATCTTCATGCCTTCGTTGAGAACATCTACGCAAAGGTTCTCGTAGATGTGTACTTGTTCCATGATGGGCTTGTCGTCGAGCATTTGGAAGTGGAGCCACTTGCCAACAACATACTTCTTCTTTCTTGCATCATCAGATCCATACTTCTTTTCTAGGGAATCCCAGATTAGTTTAGCAGACTTATGAATCATATATAAATCAAATAAAGAATCCTTCATATGATGAAGGAGGTGACAGTGAACAGTCTTGTTGTCTTTATCATATTTCACAATTTCTGCAGAAGCAGAAGAGTTGGCAGGAGGAGTAACATCAATAGCATCACCATCAACAGAAGTTGGTGGAGTGCCTGAAGAAGGAGGAAGAGGGGGACAGTCCTTGAAAAGGACGTAGTCAATTTCAAGCTGTTCAAAAAACATCAATAGTTTTTGCGACCACCGTTTGTAGTTGGTACCATCGAGGGGTGCCAACTTGGACAGATCGAGGAATGACTTGGAAGGAGTGACAGCCATAGCAAAGTGAGTAGTTGTTTTCAAATTGTTAGACCTGGAAGAAAATGATCTATGGCTGCAGAAGAAAAACAGAGAGGTAAGAGACGAGTAAAAACAAAATACGAATAAGAAGGAAACAGGAAACCCGAGGCAGGGACGAGGAACTGCGTCGTGGCTGAGCCACTGCCTTGAAAACAACTACGGCCCGACCGTGGTGGTAATCGGATGATGCCGGTTGTTCCCCAAGGTTAACGCAGTCGCGTCTGGACGCGTCCACTCGTGGCCAGAAGCGTGGAGCTTGCACAGCGATCGATACCCATGAGAGAAGAAATTTCGGTGAACGAGAGGAAGAAGAACAGAAGTTTTTCGGTGGTGGAAAAAACCCTTGACGATAGAGTTTATATAGGAGAAAAGAATGACTGTTGGAATTCAGTCATGAATGCAGGCATTAAACAAAAAATGACTGTTGAGAATATTAACGCCAATTTAATGAAAATAAAACGTATTGGGCCAATTTAATGAAATAAAACGTACTGGGCCTTTTGAATTCAAAAAAGTAAAATGGGCTAAAAAATACGAGTCAAAACTCGGGCACTCCGCGCGCGCACCCGTGAACCCCCCTGTGCAGGCACGACGCCAGCGCACACACGCTAAGGGTTTCTGGATCCGTCGCCCAGATTTTCCATTCGGCCCAACCCGGATTGGGCTCGGCCCTTTGCTTGAACTCATGTGCACGCGATCTACCCCCAATTTCTAGCCCATTAACAAGTCCAATAGCCCATAGGTCCGGCCCCCTGACGAGTTTCTTCGTCTGTACAGGAAAAAGCGGAACCGAGGCGCCGAGGCTACTCCTCAGCGCGGAACAAGTCCGCTCGCCACTAGCGAGCACCGCCATCGACTGAGGCCAAGAGATAATCCGGGTACCGAGGCTACCCCTCGGCACTTGATTGACCCAGGCCGAGCGCTCACCTAGGTGCCGAGGCTACCCCTCCGCACCCCGCTGACCGAGGCCCTCAGCCCTCCAAGCGACCCGCTTCTCGAGCCGAACAGGCGCTCCATACAACCGCCATCGAGGACACGCACGTTCGAAGGAACCAAGGGATCTCAATCGACCCCTTGACCACGTTGACCATAAAGTCGACGGTCAACGATTCTGTGGTGAGAAAACACTTGTAAACATCTGGCGCCATCTGACCGAACAAGCCCACGTCAAACCACCGGAATGGAACCAGTCTGTAATGGCTCGGGGCGCATGCCCCCCATCCATGAGGAGGGTGATTACATCCCTCCAGAGAACCAGTACAGCCACATGACCGAGGGGACAAGTGACTCCCGATCGGTAACCCAAGAGCAGCTCCGTCTCTTCGCCCAGGAAACCAATGCCAACCTCCAGACGTTGGTCGCCACGATTCAACAGCTCGTCGGCAACCCGTCCATCCAGGAAGATGGGACGGTAGGGGCCCTCCCGCAGGGAGGGGACCGCCAGCCTATACGGTTCGTCGTGGTCACCGACCACAGGGATGGAGCAACCAACCCGAAACGGCGATTTACCATGCCGGGCAGGCTTCGTCCCAGTGTGATCCCCCACTCCCACCTCGCCTCGCGAGGGAGACGGGATGGGCCTCGAGCAAGCTGAAGGTGAATCGATTATCGCCTCGTCTCGGCGACCAGGCTCGACAAATCGGCGACCGACCGATCGCCGAGCCTCAGGGGCCCAACCCCATCGGAGCAAAAGTCCCTGTTGAGTAAGGCTGGATAAACGAGAATACCGGAGAGAGAAGAGGAACGCCCGTCGATCAACTCCTGCCCCCCGGCTCGACAGGGACTCAGGCGAGCCCCTGGCGTGACCCCGCTCGCTCACCCCGACTGGGCAACCACTGTGTGGGCACAGGAGGGCACCTGGGGCACCAGAGGCGACCATTGTTTGCTATCCCGAACAATAACTGAGGCACAAGTACCCTCTAGATTCAAGGTGCCGACATTGGAGAAGTATGATGGTACGGGCAATCTAGAAGACCACGTGATGGACTATGAGGGGGTCATGGCGTTCCAAGGGGCCAACGACACCCTACTCTGCAGAGGCTTTTATTCCACCCTCCGGAGAGTGGCCCGGATTTGGTACCATAGTCTCCCCAACCGTTCCATTTACAGCTTCGAGGACCTCTCCCAGCAGTTCTGCAAACAATTCATGGCCGGGCGTCCGGTAAAATCGGACTCAGAACTCCTGTTCAATGTGGTGCAGGGTCCTGGAGAAACCCTGAGGCACTACATGCGTCTCTTCAACGCTGAGCGACTGAATGTGGAGAGCTGTCCTGAGCTGGTCGTCAAGACGGCCCTGAAGAAAGGGCTCAGACATAGGGGACAGAAAAAATCATTGCATAATGATCCTCCGAAAGACCTCGTCAGGGTCATAGCCTGGGCGGAACGCTACATGCTGACAGAAGATGCGCTGGCCGTGGATGACGAAAATCATCCAACGGGGGCCAGGCGGGGATCCAAGCACGACGAGAGCGAGCGTCGCGGCCCTGACGAGCATCGACAGGAGAAGAGTGCCAAAGGAAAGCAGCGTAGGGATGAGCCACGACCCTCCAAGCTAAACACCACCCCGGACGTCGTCCTCACGCACGCCCAAAAGGAGGGGTGCATTAGCAGGCTGCCTCCGAGGATGAAGAGAGGCGGAAAGGACGAAGAGAAGTATTGAAAATATTACAAAGACAATGGCCATGACACTGACGACTGCTGGCGTTTAAAGAAGGATATAGAGAAGCTGGTCAGCCGAGGCCATTTGAAGAATTTCATCGGCGAGTCAACCCCTGCCCCCAGGGAAGGGACATCAGAGCAATCAGACAAGGGAAAGAAGGTGAATGTGGTCCAGATCGTCATGCGCATCATCGAGTGAGCGGACAGGACGATCAGCCGCAGCTCCCCCAAGGCAAGATTAGCTTGCCCTCGCCCCCTCATTTTATTTTCCTCCAAATGTACACCCGGGTTTAAGGATTGAAAAGAGAACCGTGTTGATACAGACCTACTTTTTCTCACTATATCTAGCTGGGTGATCGACTGCGGAGCAGAAGGGAGTTTTTCTCTCCTGGAGGGCTGGTTACACCGATCAGACAGAAGGCTGGGGGAAACTCCCCCAGCTGGTAGGTTCATCGGTTGGTCGTAAGCCAGAGGGTGGCTTTTTCCGCTGACCAACCGACCCGATCGACAGTTAGGCTGGGGGCAACTCCCCCAGCGGGACGATCATCGGGCCCGTCCGTAAGGCTGGGGGCAACTCCCCCCGCAGGCAGGTTCATCGGTTGGCCCTAAGTCGGAGGGTGCCCCCCGTTGACCAGCCGACCTGATCGGCCTTAAGGCTGGGAGCAACTCCCCCAGCATGCCGATCTTTAGGCCCGTCTGTAAGGCTGGGGGCAATTCCCCAGCAGGCGGGTTCATCGGTTGGTAGTAAGCCGGAGGGTAACTTCCTCCGTTGACCCGCCGACCCGATCGACTGTAAGGTTGGGGGCAACTCCTCCAGCGGGCCGATCTTCTGGCCCGTTCATAAGGCTGGGGCAACTCCCCCAGCAGGCAGGTTCATCGGTTGGTCGTGAGCCAGAGGGTAGCTCCCTCCGCTGACCCGCTGAACCGATCGACCGTAAGGCTGGGGGCGACTCCCCCAGCAGGCCTATCGCCAGGCCTGTCCATAAGGCTGGGGGTAATTCCCCCAATAGGCGGGTACCTCGATCAGTCGTAAGCCGGAGGGTAGCTCCATCCACTGAACCGCTGACCTGATCTATCGTGGGGTCGGGGCTACCCCCAACGGGAAGATCAACGCGGCCGCCCGTAAGGCTGTGGCAACTCCCCAAGCGGGTCGGAACATCGGTTGGATGTGAGCCTGGGATAGCTCTCCCAGCGGCCCAAACGATACGATCAACCGCAAGGCTGGAGGGACCACTCCTCCAGCAGGGCGATCCCCCGGCCGCCCATAAGACTGATGGCAAGCCCCTCCACCGCAAAGCGGTCGTCCGATCGGCCTGAGGATCGCGGACGAAGGGAAAGCCACAGCTGGGCGGCCGAGAAACACCCTTGAGGCACTAAGTTTGACAGCTCGATCGAAACAGTGTCACGGGGACCATTCGCACGTACGACGAATAATTGGGGGACGTCGGCGGGTCACCCCCCTCAACAGGATTGAGCACGACTAAGGCTCGAAAAACCAAGAATCTTCTCCATTTGCGAAAAAGCTCCGCATGTAGAAGGCTCAGACAATAAGGAAAATGGCGAAAGGCAGAGAGGTACATGGACCAACAAAAACATTTTTTCATTACACCTTAAATTGTCTTGTATTACATGGCAAGGGAGGGGGAGGAAAACAAAAGGGGGGGACGTCGCCTAAGGGCCCTAGGCCCGGGAAGAGGCGTCTTCTGGTACCTCACCATGTTCGGAGCGGGGAGGCTCCTCGGGACCTGGTGCCAAGAGGTGCTCGTAGGTGCCAAGGGAAAGAAGGTGAAGGAGTCGCGGAAGAACTCTACAATCCTGGGGCCAAGAGGTGCTCGTAGGTGCCAAAGGCGTCCCGGAGGGCCTCTGCAATCCGCGGCCTCAGGACCCCCTCATAGCCTCTCTCAACTTCCTCAACGAGCCCGATGGGGTGCACGGCCTGAGCTTCTTACAGAGCCCCGAGCTCGTTCCAGAGATCACCCCTCTCCCGACGGAATGATTCTTCCTCCTCCTGGGCCGACTGCCGAGAGTCAGCCAATGCTCCCTGCAGATCCAACACCTCGGAGACAAGCTCATCAACCCGATGCCACAGGTGCCGAGATTCCATGCAGGCTTCCTCAGCTACCACCTCGGTAGCCCCGACCCTCAAGCGCTCCTGCGCCAGAGACTCCTCGAGGTTGGATGCCTGGGTCACCCGGCGCCGCACCTCAACGGCCATCACAGTGGCCTGCAAAACGAAAGGGGTGAGCCAGGGGAATCAAAAGGAAGGATTGAAAGCAACAGAGGGGCCAACCTGCTGAATTTTACAGGCTAAAGAGTCCGTCAGTCGGTCAGAGGGAGCCCTCTCTAGGAGGGAACGGTCCCTCGGAAGGACGGAGCTCTGCACCAGCTGAGTGGCCACGGATCGGTCAACAAAAACCGAGTCCCTGAGCGTCACCTCAGGGGCCACCTGGAAGTTCAATAGGGTACCCCTAGCCCTGGCCAAGGATGGCTCGGTTGAGTCGACAGGGGTGGCCACCAGGGCCAGAGGGAGGGTTTCACCCGAGGCAAGTGATGCACCAGGAACCATAAAAGGATGGACCTCCCCGGTCTTCTTCTTCTTCTTCTTCTTCTCACTGGGCCCCGCAGCTTCTAGAGGGGAACGCTTCCTCCCCCACACCGAGGCCCCGAGCCGGCCCCCCCGTTGCCTCCTTTGGTACGGATGGAGCGAGGAGGTTCGACAGACGCGATCACCGTCGCGGGGAATCCATCACGATCGGGACAAGTGGCACAGCCGCGACCGCTGGCTCCAACCTCCCCACTACCGGATCGGCCTGGCGCACCTCCTCCTCCACTGTCCGGCGGGGTGCCTGGCTCCCTCGGCTTCTGCCAGCTCCCCGGCGGATGAGCTCGTAGACATTGTGGGTAAATTCACGGCCCGCCATCTCTGCAGAAGGAAGGAAGATCAGGGTAAGCAAGAGGGAAAGCAGAAAGAAGAAGGAGTGCCTACCAGGGGACCATATGACGGTCTTAAGAAGCAGGTCATCCAGCAGAGGCCAGACCGACCTCTCCTCTAGGGGCAGAGTGACAAAAGTTGGACAGCGGCCTGATCGGCCTCGGAGAGGGTCAACGTCAAGTTATATTGGAATAGCCCTCCCCAACCTGTCAAGATCTCGGAGTCCCTAGGGAAAGCAACGAAAACAAAAACTCGAGATCCAGTCCCCCACCCAGTGGGATAGACTGAGCAAACACTCCCTCCCCGCGTGGGCCCGGAGGTGCTGCCACGACCCTTGGCCGATCATCTGGACCCAGAAATAGTGGAAGAGTAGGGGAAGGGATGGCTGCAAGCCATGGACACGTCAGATCATGATGAACCCAACCAACACCGCGATGGGGTATGGGGTCAACTGGCACAGTGCCACCATCAATAACTCCATGACTTGGATGATGAAAGGATGAAGAGGGAAGCGGAGTCCCAGGCGAAACATCTCGACGTAGACGCCGACCTCCCTGCTCTGCGAAAAGAAAATCTGTTCGTCGCTAAAAGGGATTCGGATGTCATACGGATGGCACAGATATTTCTCCCGGATCTCTGTAACCTTCGAGAAGGGGACCATATACGATGACCCGAGGACCAACGGGGGAACGTCGAACCTTTCAGTGGCCTGAGCCACATCGTCGCCAACGGGGTCCACAAAAAGCAAACCCTTCCCCTTGACCTGTACAGGGTGTGTCACCAAGGGGACGCCAGGCCTCGAAGACGGAAGGTCGCCAGACTCGGTCGCCGGAGGGTCCCGCGACCCCAGCGCAGAACCACCTATTCTAAGCGCAGCCATGGGACAAACTGAGTGGGGCAAAAGAAGGAGAAAGAAAGTTACTTGGGAAGAAATTCGAGGGGAGAAAGACGTAGGAGGGGTCGAAGGATATTGCAAGATCAGAATCAGGAAGGAAGGCGTGAAAGAATTGAAACTCGAAAGGCCGACGTGTTTATATGGAAGATAATCTCAGAATCAAGACCGTCTGAAGAGAAGCACATGGCAACATCTGGAGGGCTGACTGCACTTCAAATTTCGTACCCAGAGAAGTTCAAATGGGCCACGTCATGATGGCCTCCATTTAATGGATTGGCCTCGACTGACGCGTCTATCAAAATCCACAAGAGTCACATTGCCCGAACCGAACCGACAGAATCCGATTGGCACGACCGGTAGGGGCGATTGATACGACTATTTTAGAGAAGCCCAAAAGTAAACAGCCCAAGCCCACACGAGAAGAAGAAGGCTCTCCAAAAAGTCTTTTGGGCCGAGCGTCGAAGGCCCCCGCGAAGGCCCTACGTCAGATGACGCACGATCGGACGAGCGCCCGGTCAGCCCACGACTGAGGGAGTTAACTGCTCTCCAAAACGTGCCCCCTTAATGATCATTAAGTGACCCCATTAACCCACCATGATGGCGCGTAAAGGTGCCAGGAGGGAGGCAATCATGGGGCGGAATAAGGGGGCACGAAGGCACGACGATCGTGGGAGAACCCCTATATAGGTGGGTGAGAATGAAGAAGGGGATCAGAACCCCGATATCGACAACGGAGGTTTTCCATTAATAGACCTTGCTTTCCCCATTATCTCCCCTCCCATAGCTCGGTCCGAGGATACGTGTGCATGCCTCCATTCGAGCCGTACCGATCCCACCGAGTATTACTCAGATCCGTTCTGACTTAGGCATCGGAGGGGACTTGGCCGGAACCAAGGTCGGGCCCCCTGATGAGTTTCTTCGTCTGTCTAGGAAGAAGCGAAACTGAGGTGCCAAGGCTACTCCTCAGCGCAGAACGAGTCTGCTCGCCATTAGCGCGCACTGCCATCGACTAAGACCAAGAGATAATCTGGGTGCCGAGGCTACCCCTCGACACTTGATTGACCGAGGCCGAGCGCTCACCTACGTGCAGAGGCTATCCCTCTGCACCCCACTGACTGAGGCCCTTAGCCCATCAAGCGACCCGCTTCTCGAGCCGAACAGGCGCTCCATGCAACCACCATCATGGACACACACGTTTGGAGGAACCAGGGATCTCAGTCGACCCCTTGACCATGTTGACCGTAAAGTCGTCGATCAACGATTCTGTGGTAAGAAAACACCCGTAAACAAAATCATTTTTTGAGAGGGAGGACGTACATCGGCCAATCTTACCCCTCATACAATGGCCAAAACAAAAAATAATACAACTAAGAAAATAATAATACATCACTCAGCTTCTTCATCGGAATCTTCAGAAAGGTCCTTCTTGTTCTATGAGTGGTTTTCAGCATGGAACCAATCTTTCGCACATACCGCAACTTCAACTATGTCTTCCTTCAGCCGTGATCTCTTGTTGCTCAGAACACGACCACCTGCACTAAAAGCAGACTCCGAAGTAACTGTAGATATAGGTACAGATAACAAATCCCGTGCCATAATGGAAAGAATAGGATAAACAGAATAATATCCTTTCCACCAGGCAAGAGGATCAAAATGCTCATCATCTATTACTTCCTATGAAAAGGGAAATGGATTAGCTAAATATTTGGATAATTCACTAGTAGAACAATCCGAATTTACGGTTTTTTTGTTTCTTCTTTCCTAACATTTGTCGAATCTTACTAGAAGAGAAGCAGAAGCACTAGCAGCGACAGATGAATTATGTGAAATATTACCAAATTTAGCCTCATAATTTGCATACATAGTTCTTAAGCTAGTTTTAACAGCAAATACTTGTTCAAAATGGGCAAATCCCATGTTTTCTAATAAACCTAGTGCAACATCCTCCTTATAACGAGGATCAAAAACTTTAGACAATGAGGAAAGAAGATGAACCGGATTCCAATATTTAGCTAGTTTTGCAGACATTTCATGTATCATAGGCATTAAGGCAGGGTGTGTACTTTCTCTATGCCTAGATATCTGATAAGAAATTAAAACTAATTGTTCTAATCCTAAATAAGATGTTAGATAGTAAACCCCAGAAAATTTGTTTGTAGTAGTAAAAAACTTCTAAAAAGTCATGCAGATGCTCTACAGTTAACCACTCTATTTCAGTATGTCAAGAACAGTATCATGTGAAAGATATGTAAGTGAATAATCTATTATCTGCTCTCTATTTTTAAGCATAGATTGCATCATTAAATAAGTTGAGTTCCACCTTGTTGCAATATCAAATTTAAACACCAGGTATGGTCTCTGTCTAGTACGACACAGTTGTTTGTATTGAAGTCGCCTAGTGCTAGAAGTATGTATGAACAACATGAGATGTCTAATTTTATCTAAATAAGGTGAACAAATTGCAAGTCCATCACAAACTATCAAGTTCAAGATGTGACATGCACATCTTTGATGAAACAACCCCTCCATATCAAGGGGCAAAGTTCTTTTTAAAGCGCTAATTGCACTAGTGTTATTAGATGCATTATCAAACGTAATTGAAATTTTTTTTCTGCAATATTAAAATCATGAATTACAGACATTATTACATTAGCAATAGAACCACCAGAATGACCAACCTCTAACATTCTAAAACTAATATTCATCTTATTTAGCTTGTATGAATTATCTACAAAATGTGATGTAACACATAAATATGATGCACCCTATTTTGTTGTCCAAATATCAAAAGTCAACGTTATTCTAGATTTTACGCTAGCAAAATTTTCAATCAATTTAGCTTTACTAGCTTCAAAAGCTGACATGGCATCTCTTCAAAGGAGTGTTTCTAGGCACTCTTCTAAAGGCTGGGTTAAGGGCCACTTGATTAAGTCTTTCTAAATCGGTGCTTTCCCCATAAGTAAATGGCAATTCTTGGCATATTACAAATTGTGCCATCTCTTTTCTCATAGTCTCAGCAGAGTATGAGAAATTAGATAAAGAGGTAGAAGAGCCAGATAAGTTTAATGTTGTCTGTTTCAGGTCTTTTTTAAGTGAGATGCATAATGTCTCTTTAGGTGGGTTGTGCCATCGGAAGGTTTGCAAGTAAAATTAGATCTACATATTTTGCAAACTACCCGCGTGCCTCTGACAGGGACAGCTTCAATTGTAAAGTGCTCCCAAACCGCAGGTTTTGTTGATCTGGATTGGGTTTGTTGTGTTACTTGTGTAGGTGGAAGTGGAACATCAGTAGGAATAGGTTGTGCAGGTGTAGCAGCGTGTACAAAAGATGTTTGTACAGAAATAGTATAAGCAGGTTATATAGGATGTGTGTACTTATACGATTCAGTTTGTTCAGTTTGTGACGCTTCCAAATTGTCATATTTAGGTGTTTCTATCGGGTTATCCCACATCATATTAAATTTATCTTTCTCCTCAGTGTTAAGGTGGAATGTATAAGGCCTACGGTTTGGTGCCGACATTATTCTAAAAATATTGGAACCTGATTTGTCGGGTTACGAGTGGTGTAGAGAGCAACTAATCGGAATAGCATAGTGAACTGAGATGATGTTGACAGCGGAGGAATATGAGAGCGATATCGATTTGAGCCTTGAATCTTGATCTTGCTTGATAGGGGTTGATCTTGCTTGTTTGAACGTATGAGAGAGTTTGAGTTTGAGAGTTTGAGAATCGTGAAAAAAAATGAGAGGGGTTGGCTGAAATTTATAGGGTTTTTTCGGTGTAAATTGTCCAAAATACCCCTCCCAAGGCCGTTTATGACCGTTGGAAGGCGTATTTTTGGTCAAATGCCCAAGAAATGACAAAAACCCCTCCCTACAATTCTGCCCAAATAAAAAATAAAAAAATGGCAACGGTCAAATGACCGTTGCCGTGCGTGCAGTAAAGCAGCTGCAATCTGCAGCCTGCTGCGGGCCGGGCCAGGCCGGCCGGCCCGCATTTTTTGCATAGCGGGCCTGCCCGGCCCACCGGGCCAGTGAGGGCTCCGGAAGCCCGGCCCTGGCCGCAGGCCGGGCCGGGCTTCAGGCCCGGTCAACGCCTCCGGGCCCGGGCCGGGCCGCGGGCGTTCAGGCCATTTGGACACCTTGATCCTCCTACTTATGTCTAATTTTAAAAGAGTCCCATAAATCATTTCATTTCCGATTAAGTACTCTTATTCATATAACTCACTTCAAAAGAGTCTCCTTTTCATAAATAGGTCTCCTTAATCATGACTATTTCAAGGGGGGCCTATTTCTTAAAAAAGTGACTCTTTTCGAGTATTTTATATATGAATAGGCGCACCTAATCGCAAATGCTATGTAGTAGGCTCTTTTCGAAATAGACATGATTAATGTGACCTATTTCTTAAAAACCCAAGTTTTAGTCCAAAATGTCAGCCTGGTTCAGGATGCCAGCCTGCATCACCTATTCAGTAACCCAGTTTGACCGCTTGAAGGGAACTTGAATTGACTCAATCTGTTGCTAATCTCGGTTCCATTTGAACCGGTTTCTTCTTCCTTGAGAGTTTTCTGGCTTGAGCACGTCAGCCATGAATCATAAAAATCAGCACACCATATTAGCATCCCTACGCGTAGTCACAACACCTTTCATTGGTTCTCTCTTGAATCCTAGCCCCCTTTGTACACATCCCTTCCTTGGGTAAGCATTGTGACTCCATCCACCGTAGTAATATGTCTTGTAGGATCGATAGGCCCTGCAAATTCTGTACATATGTGTAATCAAATAAACACAAAGATAAAACACAGAAACTAAGTGATGGCACAAGGAACTTGGTAACGCAATTCGGTGCACACACCTACATCTGTGAGGTCACTTCCAGAAAATCAGATTACTCTGCTATAATAAATAATGATTACAATCACTAATATCAGATCTATACCAGGAGAAGCATACTCCCCCTCAATACAAACCGTAAGGGGTGATCTCAATCAACCCCGTGGAGTAATCTATGTAAGCTCCCCTTGCATGCAAGATCCTCTTGCACAACCGACTAAATCAACTCCCTTGATCCCTCTGTGCGTAGCCGTCGGCCTCCTCCCAGTGTTCTTCAAAACTTTCATAAAAGTTGTTGCCCTAGCCGTCAAAGCCGCATGCCCTGATATCCCCCGCTCCCCCTCAATCCGCAGGCCAATAGGGAAGGTTGTTCAATCATATCAGATGCAGATCGGCAGCCCACAATTTCCGGAACTACTTCGGGCAAGTGGTTCCGCGTATCTCCAAGGATATGATGAATAAGATATTGCAGGAAAGAATCTCTTTAATCGATTCAACAATAAAATCGAGAGATCGCAACTTCCAAATGAATCTTCAACAGAATATACCAGAATGCCTATTATAGAAAGATCTGGAGTAATCTACCTTTGATAATCGCTGAAGTCCGCCATTTGATTCTAGCCTTCTGACCCAGCATGTTGGACCTCATGTTGTGTCATAACGTTCAACATAATATACAACATGGCCAATAAATAAGATCTTTCATACCATATTTGCGGATTTATTCCTTCAACCACATCGTCAGTAAATCTTATGCATACCAGCATAAAACCGAATATCTGGAGAAGATCTAAACAATAATGCAAGATCTGAAACCATTCAGATATAAAATCTTCAACCGCACTTATCTTCAACCGCACATACCATTCAGATATGAAACCATTCAGATTTTGTAACCACTATTTCCGGGTAAATAAATTCCTCTTTAATGCAGATATTTCGCCAATATTTCTAGGATCACTTCGGGTAAGAAATCCCATAGATCAATGAATCATTTAACCATTTCAGGTAAACAGATTTAAACAAATCTCATGTGGATATTTTTCCATAAAATAAGGATCTATTTCTGGAAAATAGAACCAATAAATCTCAGCAAGTATTTCCTCCCGCCAATTAAGGAACTAACTATATTCACAAATATTCTCAGCAAATATTTCATCTTTCCATCAATCAAGGAGCTAATTCGGGTAACAAGAAACAGAAAAATCACAGCAAGATATTTCATCAATCAATTTAGGAACCCCCGAGATTCTAGGCTACAAATCAGATCTGAAAGCACCAAAACAGATCTGCAGACCAAAACAGCATTTCTGCATACGAACCAATACTCCAGATCCCGAATGTTGTACATGATGTTGCAACATAACGTACAACATGTCTCCTCAAACTGTTCATAAACTGATCTGATTTCACAACCTGAACTCTCCAAAAACTAGTGCCACTAATGCCAACTTATAGCAATAGAAAATCAACCCAACAATCTCCCCCTTTGGCATTATGTGGCATAACACCAAGCACGTAAAGCACATTTCTCCCCCCTTGAGCCACCATAAGCCAAAGCACACTCTCCCCCTTACTAGTAATAATCCGAGCAGAGATCACCTCAGACAAGACATCCACTACATATGGTTTCTGAAGCAATAGTTGCTGAGAGATAAGACACAGGTGAGGAGGATTCGAATGCACACTTGGATTGCGGGTCTCCAACGAATCTGAATAAAATGCACTAAAATTCAGCAAGCCTGGTCGAACAACATCTTGTTCAAAGCATCAGAAGCATTAGTAGAGTCGGGAAAGGAGCTGATGCTTTAGGAACGGCTCTGGCTTTCTTAGAAGCTACATAGAAAAAGAGGAAGTTGGAGAACTAGACTGAGCACCATGTCGCTTGGCATAACTATAATGACGTCGACAAGAATGAGTAACTTATAGATCTGGCATGGTCTACTCAGGAGCACGTGAAGCTGTAGAGTCACGCGGTGAAGAAGAGGAGCATATTGTGTCCTGTGTCATAGCATGATCCATGACATCATGTTCAGCATGTGCCGATGTTGCAACATTGTGTGCAATATCAGATGCAACATGAGCATATGTTGCAACTACGGGAGCAACACCAGACGTAACATCTCCAATACTTTTCAGTGGTCGACAGTGAAAGTGTGACCTCATCGATAACATTAATACTTTTCAGCTATCCTCTAATAATACAAGTCCATATCTCCAATAGTTAATCTAAAAAAACAACCGAGACACTTCAAAAGGCTCCCATGTCTCTCTCATTAGCAAATAAATCCTCAGGCACATCGAAAATAAAGGAGGAAAAGTATACCTCACATCTGATAGTAGGCTGCAAAAATGGAACGGTATCTAGTGTAGTAGTTGAGCTCTGAGAGACTGAAATAATATCTAGTGAGTTGAAGACATCGGTGATGCTGACAGAGAAACTTCGGCGGTTTGCATGTCAAAATTTAGAGATATGGATGCAGTGAAAACGGCTAAGAAGTGGACAAACTTTGGAAAAGTCGGTCGGTATATGTGAAGAGGCCGCGAAAGATGGAACAATGGTGGATTGTCATGCTGGAGAGAGTACATGCGAAGATCCGATGGCACTGGCGGAGGATGAGCAGTGAGCAGAGTGGTGAGGTAATACTCTGATAATTTTGGAGGAAGATTCATAAGAACTTGGCGCAGGCTGCTCACATAGATTGTTGAGAGGAGATGTCGAGTCACGTGTCATAACATTTGCAGCAACATCATTTTGCGTTGTATCTAATGTTGCAACATCAATCACAAATGAGGTGATTTCTCTGAAACTGTAGTGTTCGGGCTGTATAATTTAGACTTCCTGACCCATTGCTTCTTCATCTTCATATCAGGGTGTCTAACATTTCTTCCTTCTGACCAATGCCGCATGCGACTGAAGCAGTTTCTCTCAGTATGGCCTATAAACTTGCAGTAACTGCACACAGAACGACCACCTTTTATGCCTCTGATATGCTTTTTCTTCTGATCATGGCCTTTGTGTTGACTCATTCTTTCAAGTTCTTTGGCAACTTGACTTCTGTAATGCCCTACAAGCTACTGCACAAGTACTAGAGGGGGGGTGAATAGTACTTTAAAAATAACAAGGAGTATAATTCCAAATTATAGTGCAAACAACTACCAAATCAATTTGCGGAAGCTTAAATTGAATGACAACAACAAAATTAACAATGCTAACAAAAGATGTTAATGGGTTCGGATCCACCCAAGTCTCCCCGACTTGTTCCCGGTGATCCTACGTCCCAACCACCCGGATCCCCTCCGGATACTTAGGTTAGAAACCCTAACCCAAGATTTCCACTATGAATATCTTGTGAAAAACCTTCACAAGATCAAATCATACATGCAATGACAATAGTGAATCCCACAACCCGGGATCACAACCTTCTCTCACAACCGAGAGAATCAACAAGCAATATAAATGAGTTTATATTGAAATAAACAAACTTACCACAAAATCATATACCTTGAGTTTTCTTACCAAATAGGTGAAGAAAGGATTTGAGGAAGATGAAGTCACCAAGACCTAGCACCAAGAAAATGACCAGCAATATGTGCCTAGGAGTGATTTGGAGACTTGAATCAAGCTAGAGCTTGAAGGGCTCACCAAGAACAAACTTCTCTCAAGATGGATTCTAGATCTAGAATGTGAGAGAATGGGTTTCTTGTGAGGAAGAGAGCTTTGGAAATGAGTGAGAATGGCTATCTCTTTCTATCTCAATGAATCTCTTAATGGCAGCTCTAACCTAGAGAGAAATGACCTAGGTTCGTAGTTATAGGGTCCCATAAAAACAAGTTAGGTCAATTCCCAACGGATAGAAATCTGAGGAAACTAGTCGGTCAAAGAACAACCACTGATCGACTAGTTCATCAACTAGTCGGTCAGTCAAACAATATGGACCGACTAAGTGAGGAACTGAGAAGAGATAGAAATTCAGACCTAGAAATCTAGTCGGTCCAAGAAGACATTCTGACCGACTAGTTTCACAACTAGTCGGTCAGTCAGTGAACGTAGACCGACTAAGAGGCATAATGAAATAGTCTGAATACAAATTGACTTAGTCGGTCCAAGAACAAAAGTTGACCGACTAGATTGTCAACTAGTCGGTCACCAAACGTTCTTAGACCGACTAACGATAAACAGTAGCTTAGGAGAGATTTAGCATGTACAGTAAATCACAACTAGTCGGTCAAAGAAGCATCACTGACCGACTAGTTCACAAACTAGTCGGTCGGTGAGTCAACGTAGACCGACTAACTGTAAACAGTAAGATGCAAGAAATTAAGGAAGCAAACTAGTCGGTCCAAGAAGCTCTGCTGACCGACTAGATCACCATCTAGTCGGTCAGTACTTCTTCTTGTACCAACTAACATGCACAAACAAGTCCGAATCGAAGCGCGACGCTTCGAGGAAGTTAGAATGAACTTGTACTAAGATCCTAGAGCTACGATATGAGCGTTATGAAGATAGAATTGTAAGATATACTCAAGGCTTAACATTCTATATATCGAAGCTAAAAGACTATAAATAAAACCTTAAAGAAAGGTCTTCGAGAGCTTCGATTAATTCTTCATGACTTCCAAAACGGCGCAAGAGCTTCAACGAAGCTTTAGGCATGAATACGTGCTTTGAGAAGTGTTGAGATGTCGCTTTGATTGTTCTCGTGAATTTGGCGACGATCTCCAATATTGCGCTCACAAATTGTTAGTTCATGAATTATTTATGTTTGCTCATCATCCAAAACCAAATCCGGGGAGTCCAATATTCAACATTCTCCCCCTTTTTGGTGATGACAAACCAACATAAATAATAATCAAAAATAATGATTCAAATGAAAAATACTTACTCCCCCTGCATTGATGACACGTTAATTCCAAAATGAATATATATGAATTGCATCAATCAGACGAGTAAGATAAATAAAGAGAATCGATTTTTGAAATATCGGATTTTGAAAATCCTTATATATATCTTAACTCCCCCTGAATCTAACACATCAAATTAGATTCTTGGAATTTGAGTTAAATTTTCATTTGACCTATTTATTATCATTATCTCTCCCCCTTTGGCATTATCCCAAAAATGGGGGGCATACAACGACAACAACTAGGAAATGGAAAATCCAACATCGGGAGTCGTAGACAATGACGATGGAACTAATTGACACCAAGGGAAAAGTGGTGAAATCAAATCAAGGTGTGCCAAATTGTCCATTATCAAAAAGCGATAATTAAAATCATCAAAAATACCAAATTAGTATTCATTTCTTGAATAAAGAAACATACTCTTCAATATTCAATATTCTTGGTTAAATAGGTGCATGGAAAACAATTCTATACAATTATAGAATTTCAATCTATTGAACCAAGTTTTTCAATCGTCGAGCGACGATTTCACATAGCATGGACATTGAATGAGAATTAATGTGCACGACGAAGAAAATATCACAACATGAACATCGATGTATATATATATATATAACATCATGAGTACATCCAAAAAGATATCGACTACATCAAATGCAACATACCCATTAAAAAGAAATACATCATACATCATCGATACAACATCATCAACATCCAACAACAAAAAAAATACAACACATATACCGACATCCAACATATCAAAATACAACAAATCAACACCCAAACTCCATCCCATCCTAACCCAAAAACACTCTCAAAAAGGTATATCATCCAATGAGCAGTGGAGAGTCCTCGAAACAGACAATCACGAGGAAGTGGCTGGATCTGCAGTCTCCGTGGGTCCAGTCGACGGAGTGGACTCAGGCTCTGCATGGAGGAGAGGCGTGTCAACAGACGGGATCGTCGGGGCAGGTGTGGAAACGACGACGGGCTCAACAACTGGGGTCTCAACAGGAGTAACATCAGGTAAGACAGGAGCAGGCTCGTCAGCAGGAACAGCAGCAGCCTCAGAAGTCTGAACTACTGGTGCAGGAGTCTCTAGAGCATCGGAAGAGGTGCCAACTCCAGGAGCAGATGTGGTAGCAGCAGCAGCAGGAGTGGCCTCATCGCCACGAGCCAAGGAAGTGACAAGATCATCAATATCCTCATCGTCCATCTCCTCGGCCTCAGAAACGGAAGGAGGAAGCTCAATGCCCATCATACAAGCCATATGGCAGACGACCTCCTCGGTACGAGCCAAACGCGACTCGTGCCGACGAAGAAGGCGTACGACATCATCTAATGTGGCAGGAGGAGTGGGGGCTACAGCAGCTGAGGGAGTGGCCTGGGAAGCAGATGTGGTCGACCTCTGCACGTGACGAAGCGCCGCAAGAGATTTCTTAACGGCCGTCACGTTCAGAGGAGGACCCAAAGGACGCTCATCGTCAGGAGGGAGAGGGACACGGAAATGACGGAAAACCAGGGTCAACAGACACGGGTAAGGAATATGCGCAGATTTATTGGTCTTGCGAATACACTCGAAAGAGTCTATCTTATCGAGTATAACGCGAGCCCAATTAATCTCGCACCCAAGAAAAGAGCGTAAATCAGCTTGAGAAAAGGCTGGGATGGCAGAGAAGATGAGCCGTACTTGGGAAGCAAGCACGACTTCAGAATAAGATTTAGCACCCATGCATTTGGTTTGAACGACTTCGAAGGAACACCAATGAAGGCAGGAGGGATCACATGGAAGATATCAGAAAGAACGGACTGATCCAAGGAGGAGATATCATCAACAGAAATATCCGACGGAAGGAGACCAGACGACAAACAACCAAGTACCTCCCCCAAGATTTCTGCCGAGAGAACTATAGGAGTTCCCAAGACAGTAGTCTCGATGGAGTGACTCTCATCGTAGTGGCCTCGGACACGATTGGCGTAGAATAATTTGACCAGGCGAGTATATGGTCTAGGGTTCGCCTTAGGGTCGAAGCGAAGGTAGTCAAGGAGCCCACTATAGGAGAGGAGGTCAGCTAAGCCAAGGAAATCTGAAAACTGAACATAGTGCTCCAATAGCATCGTGCAGTGTTCAATACGGTTGTAGGCTGCTAGACACATAGGGTCGTCGCGACACAACGATATGTCAACACCACCCGCTGGCATTGGGCCCTTTCCCTTAGGCTGGCGAGTCCTAGGACGAAGTGGAGGAGTAGGTTCCCTATGGCCGGACTCATCCTCAGGTATAAACTCAGTATCGGAATCAGGAGGAGTAGAGGGAGTGTGGAGTATGGGCTTTCTAGACTTAGATAGTTTACCGGGTTTGACCGTCGCCGTCCTCTGCTTCTTCAGAGGAGGCAAAGACGGAGAAGCTTGGGTAGATTTAGCACGGCGCTTGGGCTTAGACGGATTCCTAGGGTTAGAAGGCTCTACAGACATGGGGGATGCCCCAGAGGAAGTGATAGGGATCCTCGTCTTTGCCATGATCGTGGCACGACGAGAACAAGCAAGCGAAGCTACACAAACCCTAGAGCTGAAAAAAAATCGAAAATATCAAGCCCTAGATGCAAAGTCGACAAGGCCTAGGATTAAATTCGAAACCCTAGAAGTGAAATCAAGCTAGATCAAACCCTAGAATAGGAATCGAGACCTAGGAGGGGGAGATATACCTAGGAGGAGGAGTCGACGGCGGCGGACGGCGGAGATGGCCGGAAAATTGGCCGGAGAGACGTCGGAAGTCGAAGGGTCTCAAGAGGGTTTTGGGTTTTTTCGGGCAGGAGAAGAGAAGAATACCGACTAAAACAAAGTTTAGTCGGATAAAAAATGAGTTAAGTCGGTCGGGAATGCTAAATGACACGTTTGCCCTATCACACTTAGTCGGTCACAGTTCAAGCACTGACCGACTAGATTACGATCTAGTTGGTCGGTCAATGAGCTTGAACCGACTAAGTCGAAACAGAGGCAAACAGAAATTTCTAGGGCAAGAGTTAGTCGGTCGCAGTATACTCACAGACCGACTAGTTTTCAATCTAGTCGGTCGGTAAGTGTACTGAGACCGACTAAAAGAAGTCAATGACAGGAGAAAGTTAAAAGCTTGATCTAGTCGGTCTGAGTTCACTAGCTGACCGACTAGATGAGCATCTAGTCGGTTGGCTAATGAACTGAAACCGACTAGAAGAGTCCAAAATTGATAAATGAGTTCTCTTCAAAACCCACTTGGATGAAACATCTTAACACTCTCATTAGTCATCTAAATTACCCCATAAAACGTCGAAATCTTAAATACGACATTCAAATACGAATTCGAGCACAAATTCAAACATATCACATAAAATCCAAAAATTCAATAAATCTAGCATGAACGAAATATCGCGAAATATAAAAGCATGCAAGATAATTGAATGAGACATGAATCCTATATCTCGGATTCACCCATAATCCCCAATTCTCGACGCAACCGCACAAAGGAGTTCTCCTTTAGGGGTTTCGTGAAAATATCGGCGATTTGCTTTTGGGTTTCAACGTACACTAAAATGATGTCCTTTTTAGCAACATGATCATCTAAAAAATGGTGTCGGACATCTATGTGTTTTGATCGGGAATGGTGCACCGGATTCTTTGAAAGACAAATAGCACTTTGGTTATCCACCATGATAGGGCTAGTATCACAATGAATACCAAAATCCTTCAGTGTGTGTCTCATCCAAAGAACCTGGGCACAAGCGGCACCGGCGGCAATATATTCCGCCTCGGTGGTTGAAAGTGATACGGAATTTTGCTTCTTGGAAAACCAAGAGACAAGAGAATTTCCTAGAAAATGGCAAGTGCCACTAGTACTTTTCCTGTCGGATTTGCATCCCGCATAATCGGCATCACTATACGAGACTAACTCATACGTGCTAGATTTTGGATAAAGTAATCCAAAATCAAGTGTATAACTTAGATAACGGAAAATACGTTTTACCGCTACTAAGTGAGACTCCTTAGGTTGAGACTGATAACGAGCACATACGCATACAGCAAACATAATATCGGGCCTACTTGCGGTAAGATAAAGTAAACTACCTATCATACCTCGATATAGACGAATGTCTACATCCTTACAGCCCGTATCCTTGTCAAGATGCGTAGTCGTGCTCATTGGAGTCTTTTTCCCGGAAGCACTCTCCATTCCAAATCGCTTAAGCAACTCCACTGTATACTTCGTTTGGTGGATGAAGATTGCATCGTTCAATTAGCGAATTTGGAGACCTAAGAAATATTTGAGTTCGCCCATGTGGCTCATCTCAAATTGCTCCTTCATAACATTAGGAAACTCTTCGCAAAGAGTGAAGTTAGTAGCACCGAAAATGATATCATCCACATAAATTTGAACTAATAAAATATCATTATTCGCATGCTTAACAAAAAGTGTTGAATCGGCTTCTCCCATTTTAAAATTCAAATCCAAAAGAAAATTCTTTAGGCGATCATACCAAGCTCGAGGAGCTTGTCTCAAACCATAAAGAGCTTTCTTTAGTTTAAAAACATGATTTGGAAATTTTTCATTTATGAAGCCCGGAGGTTGAGAAACGTAAACTTCCTCAACAACATCTCCGTTTAAAAATGCACTTTTAACATCCATTTGAAATAACTTAAAATTTTTATGGCATGCATAAGACAATAATAGTCTAATTGATTCTAATCTAGCTACCGGAGCGAAGGATTCTTCGAAATCGATACCTTCCTCTTGTCGATAGCCTTGAGCTACTAACCGAGCTTTGTTCCGGACGACGACTTGGTTTTCGTCGGTTTTGTTCTTGAAGATCCACTTTGTCCCTATGATGGTGTGGTTCTTCGATGGCAACGGAACAAGCTCCCATACCTCATTCCTCTCAAATTGAATGAGTTCCTCCTCCGTGGCAAGGATCCAAGCACTATCTTCGCACGCTTCAACTATATTCTTTGGCTCTATCGATGAGGCAAAGGCACAATTGGCGAAGTGGTGGACTTGCGATCTCGTCTTGACTCTATCATGAATATTGCCAATGACTTGCTCATGGGGATGGTCGCGAACGGTATGAAGCCGCTTGGGAATACCTTGATCACTAGGCACATTCTCAACAACTTCATTAGTCGGGTTAGTATCAATAGAATCAATTGAGTCAATGGACTTAGAATTTTCAAACGAATCACATAAAACATCCATAGAATCATTATCATTTGAAATTCTAGAATTAGTAAAATTCTCATTAAAAGAGACATGAAGTGATTCCTCGATCGTAGAGGATCTTTTGTTGTATATCCGGTAGGCTTTGCTACGTGAGGAATACCCAACAAATATCCCCTCTTCCGATCTCGGATCAAACTTGTCCAAATTATCATATGTGTTTTAATAAAACATTTTGCGCCGAAAACACGAAAATGTTTAACTTGAGGCAATCTACCAAACAACAATTCATAGCAAGTTTGTTTGGTGCCGGGCCTCAAAAGTATTCTATTAAACACATAACAAGCGGTGTGTACCGCTTCCGCCCAAAATTGATAACCAAGTTGACTATCTTCGAGCATAGTACGAGCACACTCCACAAGCGTTCTATTCTTCCTCTCAACAACACCATTTTGAGGAGGTGCGCGAGGGAAAGAAAACGTGTGAGTAATTCCAAGATCATCACAAAAATTTGAGAAAGACTCATTCTCAAATTCACCCCCATGATCACTACGTATAGTGACAATGGTGGTTCCGATGAGATTTTGTACTTTCTTCACAAATATTGTGAAGTTTTCAAAATCTTCATTTTTATTACATAAGAAAAATACCCATGTAAATCTTGAATAATCATCAATGATGACTAGTCCATATCTTGCATTTCCTAAGGAAGCAACTCTAGTTGGCCCAAATAAATCTAGATGTAATAGCTCTAGTGGCCGTTTAGTAGAAATGCTTTTCTTAGGTTTAAATAAAGATTTAGGAAGCTTGCCACGTTGACAAGAATCACAAAAACTTTTCCTTTCTAAAACGAGTTTCGGAAAACCTTTAATGGAATTTAATTTCGAAAGCTTATAAAGTGTTCCAAAGTTCACATGTCCAAAGCGTCGATGCCATAAGTGTTGTTCACTTGTGTTGGCAACGAGACATTGTTCATATGACTTAGGAAGATCCAAAATATAAATATCTTTATGGCGTGTGCCGGAAAATAATAATTTATTATCATCATTTGAAATATGACACAATCCTTTCGCAAAGCTAACTTCGTAACCTTTGTCACAAAGTTGGCTTGTTGAAATAAGATTATGATTTAAACCATTAACTAGATAGACATCACTAATTAAGGGTTTAGATGGGTTACCCACTTTACCAACACCGACGATTGTTCCGCTCTCGTTGCCTCCAAATACGACGCGATTTCCATTTGCAATGGGAACCACTCCGGAGAGCAATTGAGCGTCACCCGTCATGTGTTTTGAACACCCGCTATCGAGTATCCAATTCCCTTTGGAGCTAAATTTAAATTTGTTGCTCCTTTTCTTTTTCTTTTCCTTGAGTACCTAAAGATAGAAAATTTCATATCATGGTACCCAAGGTCATTGGGTCCTCAAAGGTTAGACCTTTGGAAGCCAAGTCCAATTGGCCTTAGACTTCCCCACATAATTTCTACTATGCACAACATCCGAAAAATAAGCATTCATATACACTTGTTTTTCATCCATGCTTGTGTCCTTTGGGCTCCAAATAGTGAAAATATTGGGAGCCATCATCCTATTGGGGCATGCATGCGACGTTGATTTCTACGTGATGCATGTTGTGGATAGGCATACGGAACATGATGGAATGGTGCACGACGAGAATTATTCATATGATGAGGTGAGTGAACATATGCATGTGTGGGAACACGTGCGTGAGGGTGTCTCACATGGTGTGCACGTGCCCGTGAACGTGTAGCATAGAAATCATCATATGTGTGAGACGGTGGAGTAGGACGTGTGTTCCTACGTGGCATGGTATTGGTGTACATATAAGCATGCCCCTTCTTTGGAGGTCCACCCAAAGTGGGTTTCTTTCCAAAAGAGGGTGTGGACGATGTGGAAGCACCATTGGTAGATGAACTACCAATAGAGTGTTTGCTACCACACGTAGAGTCACCGGAAGTTGGCCTAACAAAAGTAGTGGCCGCTTTGGATGGACATCCCATCGTATACCCCAAACCAATGTGGTGATTGGCCGGAAGTAAGTCACTTAGGATTTTATCCAAATGGTCCTTACCCTTATTGAATTTATTAATTCGGCCTAATGTGTTCTCATATTTCTCTTTGAGTGAACGCATAGAAGTATCCAAGTTTGATACTTGCGATGTGAGCACATAAACACGAGATTTAAGATTCTCATTCTCAATACTCAAAGTCGAGTTTTGAGAAGTCAAATCCGCTATCCTATGTTCTTCCGGATCTTCAATGCTAACATGTTCAAGTTTAGATTTGAGATTAACAATCTCATTTCTTAACTCTTCAACAACGGTGTCGTTGTTGGTGATGATAGTCTTAGGCGAGGTTTGAATGCTAGCTAGGTCATCTTTTACTTTAGTATATCTATTTACTAATTTAGTGTATTTAGACCATAAATGAGAGTTAGCATCCCTAAGTTCATCCATAGTTACCTCATTGCCTTCGTCGTCGCTATCATCGGAGGAGGAAGATCCTTGATCATGCTCCTCTCTTGCCATGAAGCACATGTGCGCTTGCTCCACTTTCTCATCGTCCGACTCTCCACTTGAGGAATCCTGGGAGTCGGTGAATGTTGCTCCGACAAGTCCCTTTTTGTACCCCTTTTTGTACTTCTTCGACTTGTCGAACTTCGGCGCCTTCCACTTCTCCTTTTGCTTGTTTTGAGGACAATCCGCTTTGATGTGTCCTGGCTTATTGCATTTAAAGCACAAAGGTGGAGAGGCGTTAGTAGAAGTAAATTTAGATTTTTGTTTGAAGTTACCCTTTCGGAAGAAGCGATTGAACTTCTTTGCCATGAGTGCAATGGATTCCATGTCCATTTCTTCTTCCGAGTCCTCATCATCGGTAGAGGTGGATGAAGCCGCCTTGAATGCAATTGCCTTTTTCTTAGGCACGTCTTGGTTCAAATAGGACTTCATCTTTTCTTGTAACTTCACCTTGCTATCTTTGCGTACCTCGTATGACATCAAAGTACCCATCAATTGAACTATGGTATACTTATTCATGTCATTACCTTCCTCGATGGCGAAGGTACGTTTCTCCGACGAAGAAGGAAGTCCTTCGATAAGCTTTGAGCACTTCTCCTTTTAAGTGTAGGACTTGCCGAGGGCCTCTAACTCGTTTATTATGTCAATGAAGCGAGCGTAATATTCCTTCATCTTCTCGCCCTGTTGCATATGAAACATTTCGTAATCTTTGTTTACAACTACGAGTTTAGAGTCTCTTACCCTACTCGTCCCTTCATGTAGAATGAGGAGGGAGTTCCAAATTTGATATGCACTCTTACATGTGCATATCTTATTGAAGTCCTCAGGCTCCAATGCGCATTGCAAGCGTTCATTGCCTTGGCATTGCTTACCTCCGCGGCGATCTCTGCGGTAGTCCATTTCTCAAAGTCTTCTTCTTCGGGCTCGATGTATTCCTTCATTGTAGTCCTCCATAAAGATGCACTCCGGAGGAAGGTTTCCATCCGGCATTTCCAGTACCCGTAGTTGGTACCGTTGAAGAATGGAGGCCTCGTAGAGGAATGTCCTTCCATCACCGAAGATGCTCCTTCACGGTTCCTGAAGGTGTCATAGTTGGAAGGTGGACGCACGGTCTTGTTGTCGTTGGCAGACATAGCTAAGTATCTGGCTCCGATACCAAATGTAATACCCTACAAGCTACTGCACAAGTACTAGAGGGGGGGTGAATAGTACTTTAAAAATAACAAGGAGTATAATTCCAAATTATAGTGCAAACAACTACCAAATCAATTTGCGGAAGCTTAAATTGAATGACAACAACGAAATTAACAATGCTAACAAAAGATGTTAATGGGTTCGGATCCACCCAAGTCTCCCCGACTTGTTCCCGGTGATCCTACGTCCCAACCACCCGGATCCCCTCCGGATACTTAGGTTAGAAACCCTAACCCAAGATTTCCACTATGAATATCTAGTGAAAAACCTTCACAAGATCAAATCATACATGCAATGATAATAGTGAATCCCACAACCCGGGATCACAACCTTCTCTCACAACCGAGAGAATCAACAAGCAATATAAATGAGTTTATATTGAAATAAACAAACTTACCACAAAATCCTATACCTTGAGTTTTTCTTACCAAATAGGTGAAAGGAAGGATTTGAGGAAGATGAAGTCACCAAGACCTAGCACCAAGGAAATGACCAGCAATAGGTGCCTAAGAGAGATTTGGAGACTTGAATCAAGCTAGAGCTTGAAGGGCTCACCAAGAACAAACTTCTCTCAAGATGGATTCTAGATCTAGAATGTGAGAGAATGGGTTTCTTGTGAGGAAGAGAGCTTTGGAAATGAGTGAGAATGGCTATCTCTTTCTATCTCAATGAATCTCTTAATGGCAGCTCTAACCTAGAGAGAAATGACCTAGGTTCGTATTTATAGGGTCCCATAAAAACAAGTTAGGTCAATTCCCAACGGATAGAAATCTAAGGAAACTAGTCGGTCAAAGAACAACCACTGACCGACTAGTTCATCAACTAGTCGGTCAGTCAAACAACATGGACCGACTAAGTGAGGAACTGAGAAGAGATAGAAATTCAGACCTAGAAATCTAGTCGGTCCAAGAAGACATTCTGACCGACTAGTTTCACAACTAGTCGGTCAGTCAGTGAACGTAGACCGACTAAGAGGCATAATGAAATAGTCTGAATACAAATTGACTTAGTCGGTCCAAGAACAAAAGTTGACCGACTAGATTGTCAACTAGTCGGTCACCAAATGTTCTTAGACCGACTAACGATAAATAGTAGCTTAGGAGAGATTTAGCATGTACAGTAAATCACAACTAGTCAGTCAAAGAAGCATCACTGACCGACTAGTTCACAAACTAGTCGGTCGGTGAGTCAACGTAGAACGACTAACTGTAAACAGTAAGATGCAAGAAATTAAGGAAGCAAACTAGTCGGTCCAAGAAGCTCTGCTGACCGACTAGATCACCATCTAGTCGGTCAGTACTTCTTCTTGTACCAACTAACATGCACAAACAAGTCTGAATCGAAGCGCGACGCTTCGAGGAAGTTAGAATGAACTTGTACTAAGATCCTAGAGCTACGATATGAGCGTTATGAAGATAGAATCGTAAGATATACTCAAGGCTTAACATTCTATATATCGAAGCTAAAAGACTATAAATAAAACCTTAAAGAAAGGTCTTCGAGAGCTTCGATTAATTCTTCATGACTTCCAAAACGGCGCAAGAGCTTCAACAAAGCTTTAGGCATGAATACGTGCTTTGAGAAGTGTTGAGATGTCGCTTTGATTGTTCTCGTGAATTTGGCGACGATCTCCAATACTGCGCTCACAAATTGTTAGTTCATGAATTATTTATGTTTGCTCATCATCCAAAACCAAATCCGGGGAGTCCAATATTCAACAACTTCTTCTTTCAGTAGACACATTATAGAAAGCTCCTCTATTGTATCCTACTCTGGTGCGATCTCCTGAAATCTTACCCATGTTCAAGATATCATCCAGCTTTGCTTTTTAAGAATTCCACTTATCCAATGTGCACTCAGCTTTCTCTGCCCTGAGAAGAACACTTCTAAAGTTGCTTTCCAGCTCGATAAAGTTTTCCTCAACTTTCAGACATTCGATTTTGACTTCATCCTTCTCTTTCTTCGGTCTTTCATTCTCCTCTTTTAGCACTTTGTTAATATTGCAGATTTGCATCCACTTCTCATACATCATCTGGTATGCTGTTTAGATATCATCTTCACTAACTTCCTCATTGCTGTCAGCTTCGGAATCTAATTCGGTTGTTGATGTTGTACATGATGTTGCAACATTGGATCTGACATTGTTTGATTTGTTGGCAGATCTTATGACTGATGTTACAACATCAGATCAAACATGGCTGTTGGTGTTGTAATCAGGTCGCTTTTTCTGAGAGCCTACGAGGGCAATGTAATTACTGATGATGTCCTCATCTTCAACACTCACATCCGACTCATCTTCACTCCAGGTACTAGTCGAGGACTTCCCTTTTTGATTCTTCAAGGTGTTTGTACATTCAGCTTGTGTGTGCACAAATCCTTCACAACTCTACACTGCATCCATTTTCCGTTCTTTTGCCATTTACTACTGATCTTTTTCAGCATTCTACTGATGTTTTTAGTCAACACGGCAATATCCTTGATGTGTCCATATTTTCTACTATTTCATATCATCATTTCATTGCATCTCATACCATTTTCGCATCCAAATCCCACATTTTACTACGATATTGCATTTCTGATGATATATTCGAGTTTTGTAGTGATTTATGAGTTTTCAGGAATTTTGAAGCGATTTGGGACCCCACTTAGGTATGGACACATCCGACATGCTCGTGAGCTCATTGGCGAGGCTCTGGAGGAGTTCGCCACACTTTTGGAGCCATTGGAGGAGAAGAGAGAGAGCAGAGGAGAGAGAGACACCCAGCAGCTCCTGGAGATAGTTTCCCAGGAAATGCTCGGTCTGAGCAGTTCAGCTGCTCGACCGAGCAGCTTCAATTTGAGAAGAGGAGCTGATACGGGCTGGCTCGGACCAAGCAGTTCATCTGCTCGATCGAGCAGCCTCAAATTCCACAGTTGAAGCAGTCAAGCGACACGGCCCGAGAAGCTGACCGAGTCGACCCCTACTTGAACCGAGAGAGCTGACTCGGTCTGGGTAGGCAGAGCGGCAATTTTGAATCCTCCCTATTTCATGTAGTGCTCGGTTGACCGAGTCACCTACTCGGTCAACAACTCCAGGGCTATTTTGGAAAGTTTTCTGAAGCTACGATGCGCGCGATTTTTGGCACTGAAAGCACATGGAGATGGGTGACTTAAAGGGGCGATTTTCATTAGAGTTTTTTTGAAGAGTTTTGACAGGGAGCTTAGGCGATTTTTGTAGGGATCTGGAGATCGATTTTTGTAAGGAATTTTAGATCGAAAACTTGGAGATTGTTATTTGCGTTCTTGATTTCTCTTGCGCTTGGAATCTTGGAATTTTTCTGGATATATAAACTGTAATTTCTATTGATTTCTCGATGTAAGTCTTTTATCCATATTCCTTTGATTGTTATAATGTTTTCGATCTTGAGAATGATGTTTTTGTCTGTTACTATTGCGATGTGTGAGTAGATTCTTTCTAGGATTGATGGGTTAGCCCTAGGATCCTAGGGGAAAATGTAAATCTGGATCCCAACATTGAATTGTGGACTTAGGGAAGTATTTCGGTAGCTCCTACCGAATCCATAGATAACCCGTACTGATATCATGCCCACGGTCTGTGGAATTGATGTGCTTAAGGGGTACCTAGGGATTCGAATAGCTGACTCGGTGGATCCAACCAAGGCTTGTGACCATGCCCGGCTCGCGTCTTGAGGGGATCCATCGACGAACTATACCGCTACGTTGACGGCTACCGCCATTGCATCAATGAGAGCCACCGAAATACCCTGCAATTCTAACCCACGAGAGTGGTATGAATTGTGGGATTAATTCCCTAGCCCTAATGCAATGCAAGGATCCTATCCCAATGTCGACCCCCAACGATCCTAGTGGTGATCCCTAACGCCCTAGTCCCTTTTATTAATATTACAACAACAACACTCCAACCAAATCTTTTACCCCGATAGCTATCTCACTTCAGGAATTAGAAATAAACTGAGAATCCATTGATACTATCACTTTCTCTGTGGGATTCGATATCATTTATACTATAACTCGACACTATCCGCTTACGAATTGAGCCCGGAATTGAAGCCTAGGGGACATATCACACCTGGCGATCGTGACACCGCCAGGTGGAGCCTAGGTGTAGATTTCGGGTGCGTCAAGTTCTTGGCGCCATTGCCGGGGATGGCAATAATGTTCTATCTTAGTTTGTTTTTATTTTGTGAAGTTTGCTAGCATTCCAATCATTTCTCATCTTTCCACCATTTTTATTCTTTCTATTTTCTCTGCCTTGCTACTAACATCTTCCTCCAGCTAGTGATTATTTCCTTACCAATCAGGCACAATGGAGATGGTAATGCAAGTGCAGTGGACCTGTGAGTCTGATAGCGACTCAGAGGAGTTCAGCTTCTCTCCTTATCATTTGCACGGTTTCTAAGAGTCACGCATGGACGAGTCCATGGTTGAATGCGCGGCTAGAGAACTGATTGATGCAGTTCGATTCATCGGTTCAGGAACCTATGTTGCAGGTAATGCAAATCAGCAATTAGTTATGGATCATATAGTGAACCAGGTTTCTGATGCAGGTACCATTAAAGATGATATTTGCATAAGCTTCGAAGAGAACATAATGCTCATTCAGACCATTGAGACTCCACCTGTTGATGCATACTGGGGAGAGACTCATCAATTGGAGTCATTGAACGATTCCCAGATG
Source organism: Scilla litardierei (assembly GCA_030789695.1). Classification (NCBI taxonomy): domain Eukaryota; kingdom Viridiplantae; phylum Streptophyta; class Magnoliopsida; order Asparagales; family Asparagaceae; genus Scilla; species Scilla litardierei. The sequence continues at coordinate 744,285,692 of CM061142.1, forward strand.
CTTGAGATAATAGAGAGCGTGGTAGCCGACGTATGGGCCCATGGCCCAGTTGAATCCCTACAGACGACCCAGCTACGCAAGAGCTCTCGGTTTTCATTGCAAACGCTTTCCATAATGCGGACGCCCTGGATGGGGTCGATGTAGCTGATGGAATCTATGTGCGGTACGAGGGAGAAACATTACGCTTCTATAATGACAACCTTCTGCAGATTTCAGCATATGAAGAACATGCCTATGAGGAGTACACAGACTCATCACCATCGTAAAACCACATCAACCAAGTAATTACTCCAGATTTCATGTTTGGTAAAGAACGCATACCTGAAAACCTTGCCTCTGTTGACAGGTGTGCTACGGGAACGGAACCTGTAGACGTCTGCCTCGACGCACTATCATCTCCCTGCTCCTCCTATAATTCCGCAAATGAAGAATTTTTACCTTCTGAACCCGAGATCGAGAATGCATCTTTCGCACAAGCAAGAGATGACGGGGGTACAACGCCCCCCTTAGATAGAACTAAAACCCCTCCCTGCCAATTTGAAATATGCTTTTCTGGGGAAAACTCCACTTATCCTGTTATTCTGAATGCGGCCCTCACCGAACCCCAGCTAGAGAGTCTCCTGAAAATCCTTAGGTCTCACACAAAAGTGATAGGGTACAACATCTCTGACGTGAAGGGTATCAGCGAGACCATATGTACGCATAGGATTCACCTAGAGGATAAGGATGCCACCTCCATTGAGCCTCAAAGGCAGTTGAACCCCAACATGAAAGAGGTGGTGAAAAAGGAGGTCCTGAAGGTTTTAGAGGCTGACATCATTTATCCTATTTCTGATAGTAAATGGGTTAGTCCTGTATAGGTTGTCCCTAAAAAGAGGGCATGACAGTCGAAAAAAATGAAAAGATGAATTAATCTCCACTAGGACTGTCACCGGGTGGTGCATGTGTATCGATTACAGGAAACTGAATAAAGCCACCAGGAAGGACCACTACCCTCTGCCCTTCATAGACCAAATGCTCGAGCGCTTAGTTAAGCACAAATACTTCTGCTACTTAGACAGATACTCCGGATTTTTCCAAATCCCGTTGCATCGGGAAGACCAAGAGAAAACAACGTTCACATGTCCTTACGGCACCTTCGCTTATCGAAGGATGCCGTTTGGGCTATGTAACACACTAGCCACATTTCAAAGGTGCATGACGTCTATTTTCTCGGATTTCATCGAGAATATCATGGAGGTCTTCATGGACGAATATTCCGTTTATGGCACCGAGTTTGATGATTTCTTAGCTAATTTGTCCAAGGTCTTAGAATGGTGCCAAGACAATAATCTCACTTTGAATTGGAAAAAATGTCATTTCATGGTGACAGAAGGAGTTGTTCTTGGGCATGTCATCACTTCTAAAGGAAATGAGGTCGATAAGGCCAAAGTAGAGGTTATTAAAAGTCTGTCGCCACCCACTAACCTCAAGGTTATCCGTGGTTTTCTAGGGCATGCCGGTTTTTACCGATGTTTTATAAAGGAATTTTCCAACATTGCTTGCCCGCTCACGGAGCTCCTAGCCAAGGACGCTCCTTTTGTGTTTACTGACGCCTGTTTGCTAGCTTTTAACAGGTTAAAGGAAGCTCTCATCTCAGCTCCGATTATACAGCTGCTAGACCGGAATCTGCCATTTGAGCTTATGTGTGATGCTAGTGACCAGGCGTTGGGAGTTGTTCTTGGTCAAAGGAAGGACGCGAAGCTCCATGCTATATACTACGCTAGCAAAACCTTGGATGACGCTGAAAAGAACTACACTACCACGGAGAAAGAGCAGTTAGCCGTAGTCTATTCTATCGAGAAGTTTAGATCCTACCTTTTGGGGTTCAAGGTGATCATCCCTACGGACCACGCGGCGTTGAAGTATCTACTAAGCAAGAATGATGCTAAACCACGTCTAATACGGTGGATCCGCTTGCTCCAAGAATTTGACATCGAGATCAAAGACAAGAAGGGAGCAGAAAACGTGGTAGCGGACCACTTGTCACGGTTAATTCAAAGGCACGGGGATAATAGCATGCCGATTGACGATTCATTCACCGGTGAACAATTATTTGCGGCGAATTCCTCTGAAGCTCCCTGGTACGCCGATAAAGTGAATTATTTGGTAAGTGGGATAGTCCCGCACGGGTTGGTGACCTATTCAAGGAGGAAGTTCCTACATGATGCCAAGAGTTACTTCTGGGACAGCCCGTATCTATTCAGGACGTGCGACGATGGGATCATCAGACGATGTATCCCAAAAGAAGAAGCAACCTCCATCATATCGCATTGCCACGATCAACCATGTGGTGGATGAAAGTTTAATCTTGTATGGATCAATACACTACAGGGGGTGAATAGTGTATATAATAAAAATTGTTGCAATTAAAGAGTTACTTCTAATTGCTTAAGATGTGCAGAAAATAAAGTACACGAATAATGTAAATCAAATGCAAACACAGAGATGTATCCTGATTCGGATCCACTTGATCCTAGTCCAGTCCTCTACTCCCAGTTGAGATTTTCCACTATCAGCACTTGCAAAACCGTAAGCAATAACTTTTACAAAAATCGTGACACTCTCCGTGTCCCAAACTTTGTACAATCTCAGTAACTAGAGATTCAAACATGTTGAAGAAATAATGAAATAACAAACACCTATAGCCTTGTAATGAATATGAAATATGAATTCAAAGGGCGGTGTTTATAGGAGAGACTTCAATGTTTCAAGATATGAAATGGTGAAACACAATTGAAGTTCTTCCGTTCTTAAATGAAGAGAGAAATCTATCGATTACTTTTTACAAATAAGAATTGAACAACTTTCCCAAGAGTGTTGAAATCCAGTTCTTCTGTTCTTAAACGAAGAGATAAATCTATCGATTTCTTCTTGCAAATAAGAAAAGAACAACTAATGGCAAAGTGATTAAGAACTTAATTTCAACTTAATCAAAACGTGAGAGAGAGAAAGAGAAAAGTTGTAAATGAAACGTGAGGGTGTGGCCTTGTATCTATAGGCTTTGAAAATGGTTGCAAAGGCAACAGCTAGAAACTACCAAGGCAACGGTTAGAAACCAACTTAATAGGATAAAATGAAATTAGCAAGCTAAATGACTATTTAGGCTGCTAATTCCGAAATGATTGGTTTTTGTTAGTAACGACAAGAAACTAACTTAATGGAACAAAAAAGAATTTAGAAGGCTAAAAATAAATTAGCGGGCTAAAAATCTATCATGCTACTAATTTGAAATGATTGGATTTTATGTGATTTGGCGTACAACCCGTAATGATTGAACAAAAATATCTTTCAATCAATGATTGTCAAAATTAATAGTCATGAATTGGTTAGCTAAATTTTGGAGAGGAATTATTTGTGATATGAGTAATAGGGATTGAAGAGTGAAAAAAATCATTGACCTATGAAGCTAAGATAACTCATTCGAAGGCTTTAACAATCTATGAAATATACAACAATTCTTCTTGATACATAAAGCCGTAGATATTGTATCTTGAGCAATTACCAGAAGATCCTTGTCGCATATATTCAAGCTTTGAGTTGTTGTTTGTCCAATGTTGTATACTGCACAAATGTTAGTATACCTGCATAGATAGAGTTAGTATAAACAAAATACATTTGTCACATCAAAATCATATGAAGATAGGAATATGGAATTATAGAATTCCAACATTCTCCTCCTTTTCGATGATGACAAACATTCAGATAAAGTATGTTATATATGTTACTCCCCCTGAATAGTTTCCATAGAGTAATGTATATTACTCCCCCTGAATAGTTGCCATAGGGTAATTCGTAAGTTCTCCCCCTTTGTCATCCATAAAAAGTGAATGGTAAAATTAGCAGACTAGGAGAATAATATTAGCAGACTAATTGTGAGATATAACAGAAAACGAAAAAATACGTACATCATGCAAACAAACAATTACATAACTAAAGGATTGATATTAGATACGATCAAATATTGACAGAGTTGAAGTACCAAGCAACAGAGTTAACCAACCCAACATATTCAGCAGACTAACAGAGTCTATCAAACGGCATAACAACAGAGCTTCATAGTCATCCAAACGAACTAAAAACACCAAAACACCAAAACACCAAAACATCAAACTGAAAGACTACATCAAAACATGATAACATCAGCAACTGAAACCATGGCAAGCAAAAGTGATCACGGACGAGAGGTGGATCCGGGTGCGCGGTCACGATGGGACGGCCAAGGGAAGGAATCGAAAGCAGTGAGAATCTGGCCTTGGGATATTTGCATGGCCACCATCATGCGGTTATGCTGCTGCATGGTTGCATCATATGCACTTAGATGGGTCTGAATCCCAGTAAAGCCAGCATGCATCTCCTTCTGGAGATCCACAAGAGATTGATTGACAGAGGTTTTGAAATCCGCAAACTCAGATACAAAGGAGGGACGGGCAGTGGCTCTATAAGAGAAGTCAGGCTTGTGAACAGTTTGCTTAACCGACTTGTACCGACCACGTTTAATACCACTTGTTGAACCGGGAGTGGATGATTGACAAGTTTCATGAGCGGCCGTAGGTTTGGCCGTCGGGTGAGGACTTGGGGTGGTGTCGGCCTCAGTGTCAACATCATCATCAGATAGTTCGAGGTGCATGTTGTGAAGGGTAGTGTAGTTGAAAGAGACCGGATTATAACGTTCGATAGCATTGGCAGTGGTGATTTGAAAAGCACAGATGATTTTGGTGATTAGGCGTGGAAGAAAGAGGTATTTCTTAGGGCGTTTGCCTAAGGTTTCCATCAAGACATTACCCCATTGAACAGGTAACTTGCCCATGATTACATACAAACAACGTGCTACATTGGTGCTGATATAGTTCAGAGAGCCAGTTTTGGGGACCAGATTATAAATGATGAACTTGACAACCAAATGGGCAGAGGAAGAGAGATCTGATGCAGGTTGATGTTTCGGATCAAAATTAGGTGCTAGAAGTGCTCGGATCTTAGGGTCTAAAAAGGAATCGGGGAGAGGAAGTTGATGACCAGTGGGTAGGTTGATTATGGTAGCAAGCATCTCACCGGAAACACGAATGGCGTAGCCATTGACGATGGTTGATAAGGTGAGGATCCCATTGATGGTTGCCGAATCCAAGTTGGCGTAAAACTCGCGAACAAGGACGGGATAAAAGGGAACGTGGTTGGTGTAGTTCCATAGGTGGACGAGGCCCGCTCCTTCAAGGAAGTCGAAGAGCTTCAAGAAGACAGGATCGTCGAATTCGATCGAGCGCTCGGGGTAGATCTGAAAATCCAAGAGTCGATCAAACTTCCGTTCGGCCTCTGGAGTGCGAAACCGCTCGCCGAAAGAGAGAGGAACGAAGTCTAGGTAGGAGGGATCCATGAGGAAGATGAGGGGTTCGGTTGAAGATAGTGACGAAAAAGAGATGGAATATCCTAGAAGAAGAACGGTAGGATTTAAATAAGAAAAGAAAAACACAAGCCATGGAGGGAACGGTTGTCGAAGTGTTGCCATGAGGATTTGCAGAAACCGAACCATTTGAAAACAAAACTGAAAGCACCATTTAAAACAAATGGGTGGAAGAAACTGATAAAAGAAACTCGCGGGGAAGACAAACAGTTATATAGGAGAAGTTCCGAATTGGTTTTTAAAAAATAGGTTGCTAAAAATTAAAATTAGTCGGCTAAAAAATAGATTTGTGTAGAAGAAATCTGAAAATAATAATAAAAAATCTAATTGATAGCCATTATAATCGAGGCAACCCATGCTAAAAATAGATATTTTGTAGAGGTAATAATGAGATATTGTCATGTGTAAGAGTGAAGTGACATGGTGTAAGTGAAGTGACACTAATTGATTGTACTTGAATGACCTTAATTGATGTGGTGTAAGAGAGTGATTGACATATGTGTAAGAGATATTTTTTAATGTCATGACAAAAATTTAAGAAATGGGATTAGAAAAAATAGATTAGGTGAAGACTAATTAGAGTTGTATTAAATAATAATATAACATCACTAACGAATTTGGGACTAATTAGTACACGAGGAACTAAAATTTCGGCCAAAAAGTATAAAATAAAAAATAATAATATGACAAATATGTATTTAAAATTCAGATTCGCTGATAATACCTAAGTCTCTTCTAAATTTAATAAAAGAGTCTTCTTTTAAGGGCTTGGTTAACCTATCAGCAAGCTGATTTTCAGTAAAAATGAACTTCAGAACAATATCACCCTTCTGAACATGATTATCTAAAAAATGATGACGAACATCAACATGTTTAGTGCGTGAATGATGAACTAGATTTTTAGATAGATTAATTGCACTAGTGTTATCACACATTATAGGACATGTGGAACAATTAATGCCATAATCTGATATAGTTTGTTTCATCCATAGTATTTGAGCACATGCTAACCCAGCGGCAATATATTCTGACTCTGTGGTAGATAATGAAACAGAATTTTGCTTTTTGCTAAACCATGAGACCAAAGCATATCCAAGAAAGTGACATGTATCACTAGTACTTTTTCGGTCTGATTTGCAGCCAGCAAAATCTGCGTCACTATATGATAATAAATCATATGTGCTAGTTTTAGGAAAAAAAATCCAAAGTCAGAAATATGTTTAACATATCTAATTATCCGTTTTACAACAGAAAGATGTGACACTTTAGGATCTGCTTGAAAACATGCACACAAACAAACTGAAAACATAATATCTGGTCTACTAGCAGTAAGATAAAGTAGAAAGCCAATCATACATCTATAAAGACATTGATCAACACTCTTACCATTTAAATCTTTGTCTAGTGATGTAGATGTACTCATTGGAGTATGTTTATCTGCAGAATTCTCTAAGCCAAAACGCTTGATGAGTTCTTTGGAATATTTTGATTGATGGATGAAGATGCCTTCCGTCCTTTGTTTGATTTGAAGACCAAGGAAGTAGTTTAGTTCACCCATGTGACTCATTTCAAATTCCTTCTGCATAATCTTAGAAAAATCTAAACAAAGAGATTCATTAGTAGAACCAAATATTATATCGTCAATATATATTTGAATAATAATAATATCAGATTTTATGTTTTTAATAAATAATGTTGAATCAATTTTACCAATAGTATAACCAGAACTTAAAAGATAACTTTTCAATCTGTCATACCAAGCACGAGGTGCTTGTTTAAGCCCATATAAAGCTTTCTTCAGTTTAAAAACCTGATTATTAAGAGTTTCATGACAAAAACCTGGTGGTTGTTCAACATAAACCTCTTCTTTAAGAAAACCATTTAGAAAAGCACTTTTGACATCCATTTGAAATAATTTAAAATCTTTATAGCAAGCAAAAGATAATAGCATTCTAATGGATTCAAGACGTGCAACTGGTGCATTGGTTTCATCATAATCAATTCCTTCTTCTTGATTATAACCTTGCGTAACCAATCGTGCCTTGTTTCTCGTTACCTGACCAAATTCATCCAATTTATTTTTGAATACCCACTTGGTATCAATAATTGAATGATCTGGTGGTCTGGGAACTAATTCCCAAACATCATTTCTCTGAAATTGATTGAGTTCTTCCTGCATAGCCATGATCGAAGAACTGTCTTTGCATGCTTCAATGACATTCTTTGGTTCAATGTTTGAAATGAATGCACAGTGTGCCATTTGTTCTATTTGACGACGAGTTCTTACTCCATCCGTAATATCTCAAATGATTAATTCTGATGGATGATTTGGAACTTGTGCAAATGCCTTAGGAAGATCTGTATTATCTAAAATAGACTCAACAGAGGGTTTAGTAGCATCAATATCGTTAAGATTAATATTATCTAAAGAATTAGATAAGGGTAATATATTCTCTTCATCATCAAGGATGGGCGAATTAGATGAGGGATTCTCATCAAAAGTGACATGCAGTGATTCTTCAATTGTTGAAGTTCTTTTGTTATATATTCTGTAGGCTTTGCTACGTGTTGAGTATCCAACAAAAATACCTTCATCAGATTTGGAATCAAATTTGTCAAGTGAATCTTTAGTATTAAGAATGAAACATTTAGATCCAAATACTTTAAAGTATGATACACGAGGAATACGATTAAAGAATAATTCAAAACAAGTTTTATTAAGCTATGGCCTTACAAAAATTTTACTCATAATGTAACAAGCAGTTGCGACAGCTTCTGCCCAAAAATATTTTGGTAATTTACTATCACAAAGCATTGTTCTTGCACATTCTTGTAAAGTTCTATTTTTCCTTTCTACTACTCCATTCTGAGGAGGAGCACGAGGAAAGGAGAAATTGTGAGTAATGCCATTTTCATCACAAAACTTGGAGAAGGATTCATTCTCAAATTCTCCCTCATGATCACTACGAATAGTGACAATGTAGAGAATTTGATCTTTTGTATCTTTCGACAAAATACTGAAAATTCTTCAAGGGCATCATTCTTATTATGTAAGAATATAACCCAAGTGTATCTTGAATAATCATCAACAATGACAAATGCATATCTACTTTTATTCAAAGAGGCTACTCTTGAAGGACCAAATAAATCCAAATGTAGAAGTTTTAAAGGTCTCTTTGTTGAGATAACATCCTTTGATTTAAAAGAAGATTTGTGCATTTTTCCTTGCTGACAAGCATCACAAAAATGTTTGTGTTTGAAAGAAATGTTTGGCATACCATTAACTAATTTGTGTTTTGAAATATGTGCTAGGTTTTTGAAATTAGTGTGTACAAAATATTTATGCCACAAAAGTGTATCATCTGATGTAATCATTAAACAATGATTGTGTGTGGTAACAGACATGCATAAGATATAAATGTTATTCTTACGTTTACCACGGAATAAGATAGATGACATATCAGAATCATAAATGATGCAGTCATTTTGTTCAAATACTATTTTGTAATTTTATCACATAATTGACTAATGGAAAGTAGATTGTGTTTCAAACCGTCAACTAGGAGAACATTCTTTATGATAGGCTGATTCGTATTATCAACTGTTCCAGTGCCTATGATTTTGCCTTTGTTGTTGTCACCTAAGGTAACTGTGCCTCCATCTTTATATTTAACGGTTGAAATCAAGTTGACATTTCCCGTCATATGTTTTGAACATCCACTATCCAAAATCCATCTTTCTTTCCTAGGTACCTGAAAAATGAAACATTAAGCATTGGTACCATTTGTTTGAGGGTCCTTGGGATTAGATTTTTGGAAGCCAAACCCAAGTGGAATTTGGGTTGCTAATATAATCACTAGAATGTATGATAGAATGTATAAAATGAGAGATATAATCATTTTTATCTTTTAAACATACATCTTTAGGAACCCATATACTAATTGTAGTAGGTTTCCTAGGAGATGATTTTGAAGTGTTAGTAACATTTCTTTGTGAAGAAGAAGTAGGAATGTTCACTTTCTTCATGTAAATGAATGAGTGATTCTTCTTCTGTGGTTTAACAAAGGTTGTTTTTCCACTGGATGAAAATGTGTTACAAGACTTAGGTGCATTCGTATGAGAATATCCTAATCATTGTCTATGATTTGCTGGATATCGAATTTTTAGCAAATCATCGAGATTAGTCTTTCCTTTGTTAAATTTATTAACACTGGAAGACATCTCATCATATTTCATCTTTACTGATGAGATATTTTTATCCATTTCGATTATTTGTGAATGTAGCGCTTGATTCTTAGTTTTGAGAAGTTCATTCTCTTTACTAAGATCTGAATCTTGAGAAGATGTATTCTCAATATGTATAGATTCAGGTGTAGTGCTTTTAGAAGATAATTCTTGATACTTAAGAAGAAGATTATCATTATTTTGTTTCAAGGATTTATGTTTTCCATTTAATTTCTTGAAACGAGAATAAAGATCTTTTAAAGCATCTAGTAATTCTTCATTGTTAAAAGAACTTACACCATCTTCATCGTTTTGTGCCATAAAGCACATGTTAGCACTTTCATCATTGTTATCTTCATCATCTGAAGAATCATCCCATGTAGCCGCAAATGCTTTCTTCATTTTTTCAAACTTCCTTTCTCTTCTTGATTGTTCAATGTTGTTATTGGAAGTTTTGAACTTTGCTTTGAGAAGTGGACAATCCTTTTTCATATGTCCAGGCCTATTACAATTGAAACAGAGAGAAGAATCAGTAGTCTTAGATTTACAATTATTATACTTACCTTTTGAAGGAACTTTCTGAAGTTTCTGGCAAGGAAAGCCATATCATCATCTGAGTCCTCATTTTCTGAAGAAGCATTGAAGGCGAGTACTTTCTTCTTTTGATCTGATTCTTCTTTCGCGTCTTGTAATGTAACTTCATGAGCCATTAGGTTACCAATTAGATCTTCTATGGATAATGTGAAAAGATCATTGGCTTCCTCAATACCAGTGATCTTTGGACGCCATTCTGGAGAGAGTACTTTAAGAATCTTGCGTACCTGATCAAGAGAAGAATAAACTTTTCCAAGAGAATTAAGAGAATTAATAATATTAGTGAACCTGGTGTTCATTTCTCCAATCGTCTCTTTGTCTTGCATCTTGAACAACTCATACTTATGAACCAAAGAGGCAATCTTAGTTTCCTTTACTTTATTGGTTCCTTCATGAGTTATCTCGAGTATGTGCCAAATATCCTGTGCACTTTTGGCCTGAGATACCCGATTAAACTCATGTTTATCTATGGCACAGAATAAAGCATTCATGGCCTTTGAGTTGTTGGTCTTTGCAGATTTGTCGTTAGTGGTCCAATCAGCAACATGAGTTGTTGGCTTTGTGTATCATGTCTCTACGATGTCACATATCTCGTAATGCATACTTTGGAGATGAATCTCCATTCGTATTTTCCAATATGAGTAGTTAGAACCATCAAATAGAGGAGGACGAACTTGAGAGTGCCCTTCAGGATGTTGATTTGTGTTGTAGTTATGTGGAACAGCGTTCATGTTTGATGCTGCAGAGTTTTCTGCCATCTTAGCCTTGCTCTGATACCAAATGAAAGTTTAATCTTGTATGGATCAATACACTAGATGTGGGTGAATAGTGTATATAATAAAAATTGTTGTAATTAAAGAGTTACTTCTAATTGCTTAAGATGTGCAGAAAATAAAGTACAATGATAATATAAATCAAACGCAAACACAGAGATGTATCCTGGTTTGGATCCTCTTGATCCTAGTCCAGTCCTCTACTCCCAGTAGAGATTTTCCACTATCAACACTTGCAAAACCGCAAGCAATAACTTTTACAAAAATGGCGACACTCCCCGTGTCCCAAACTTTGTACAATCTCAATAACTAGAGATTCAAACCTATTGAAGAAATAATGAAATAACAAACACCTATAGCCTTGTAATGAATATGAAATATGAATTCAAGGGCGGTGTTTATAGGAGAGACTTCAATGTTTCAAGATATGAAATGGTGAAACACAATTGAAGTTCTTCCCTTCTTAAATGAAGAGAGAAATCTATCGATTACTTCTTACAAATAAGAATTGAACAACTTTCCCAAAAGTGTTGAAATCCACATTCTTCCGTTCTTAAACGAAGAGAGAAATCTATCGATTTCTTCTTGCAAATAAGAAAAGAACAGCTAATGGCAAAGTGATTAAGAACTTAATTTCAACTTAATCAAAACGTGAGAGAGAGAGAGAGAAACAGAAAAGTTGTAAATGAAACGTGAGGGTGTGGCCTTGTATCTATAGGCTTTGAAAACAGTTGCAAAGGCAACGGCTAGAAACTACCAAGGCAACGACTAGAAACCAACTTAATAGGATAAAATGAAAATAGCAAGCTAAATGACTATTTAGGCTGCTAATTCGGAAATGATTGGTTTTTGTGAGTAACGGCAAGAAACTAACTTAATGGAACAAAAAAGAATTTAGAAGGCTAAAAATAAATTAGCAGGCTAAAAATCTATCAGGCTGCTAATTCTGAAATGATTGGATTTTATGTGATTTGTTGGGGTACAACCCATAATGATTGAACAAAAATATCTTTCAATCAATGATTGTCAAAATTAATAGTCATGAATTGGTTGGCTAAATTTTGGAGAGGAATTATTTGTGATATGAGTAATAGGGATTGAAGAGTGAAAAAAAATCAATGACCTATGAAGCTAAGATAACTCATTAGAAGGCTTTAACAATCTATGAAATATACAACAATTCTTCTTGATACATAAAGCTGTAGATATTGTATCTTGAGCAATTAGCAGAAGATCCTTGTCTCATATATTCAAGCTTTGAGTTGTTGTTTTTCAAATGTTGTATACTGCATAAATGTTAGTATACATGTATAGATAGAGTTAGTATAAACAAAATACATTTGTTACATCAAAATCATATGAAGATAGGAATATGGAATTATAGAATTCCAACAAAATACGCAGCTGTTGGGGATAGAACTATTTGACTGTTGGGGCGTCGATTTCATGGGGCCTTTCCATCGAGTAACGACAACAAGTACATCTTGGTTGCCGTTGATTATGTCTCGAAATGGGTGGAAGCCATAGCCACCCCGACAAACGACACGAGGATAGTAGCCATGTTTTTCAAAAATACTATCTTCCCTCGCTTCGGAGTCCCCTGGACGATCATAAGTGACGGAGGGAGTCATTTCATCGAGAGAAAGTTCGAGGCGATGCTGAAAAAATATGAAGTTCATCACAAGGTCGCCCTCGCCTATCACCCTCAGACTAGCAGCCAAGTGGAAGTGTCTAATAGGGAAATAAAAAGCATCCTGGAAAAAAAACAGTTAGCACCTCAAGAAAGGATTGGTCGCACAAGTTGGGCGATGCCCTTTGGGCATACCGCACTGCTTTCAAAACTCCCATCGGCACAACCCCATACAGACTAGTGTATGGAAAAGCTTGCCACCTCAATGTAGAACTAGAGCATAGAGCATATTGGGCGATAAAGAAAATGAACTTTGACTACCAAAGCGTCGTCACCAGACGAGCCCTTCACAGCAATGAGTTGGACAAAATTCGATGGCATGCTTATGAAAATGCGAAAATATACAAAGAGAGGACCAAAGCCTATCACGATAGAAATATCACGGTTATTCACCATGATGTCGGTGACCAGGTACTTCTATATAACTCAAGACTATCTCTCTTCCCCAGGAAGTTAAAGTCGAGGTGGTCCGGCCCCTACAAGATAGTAAGCTTATCCCCAGGAGGTGCCGTTGAGCTCGAAGGAAAGAACGGAAACTTCAAGGTTAACGGTCAGAGAATTAAACCTTACAGAGCTGGAGAACGTATAGGACCGGAGGAGACGTACTTCCACTAGGGATTCCCTGACGAACTGATAAATTCAGGGGAGTCGAGCTCACGACTAAAAACAATCGCTTATTGGGAGGCAACCTAATTTCTTGGATTTCGGATCTTATCTTTCAGTTTCTTACTCTTGTCTTATATTTTAGAAATAAAATTTTGAAAACCGCAGAAAAATTGATGAATTTCAACTTTGTACAGGTTAGATATGAGAACAGATCATTGGAAGGAAGATAGAGGACATCAGGAAATAGCCCAAGAAATTGGGGCAGAAAAGGCACAGGTGACTCGACCGGGCAAGTTCACTGCTTGGTCGAGCAGTGCAGACACGGAAAAAGGGAGGAAGTTTTGTCATCTTTGCTCGGCCCGAGCAGCATCCTGCTCGGTCTGATTAGAAATCAACTCGGTCCGAGCAACCATCTACTCGGTCAAGTGCTACATGCTTTTGAATTTGAGGAGAAAACATCACTCTGCCAACCCGATCGATAATTATCGGCTCGGCCTGAGCAATAGGCGACTCGACAGAGTAGCCTTCTACTCGGTCGAGTACTACAGGCTTTTGGAAATATCTAAAATACATCACTCTGTCAACCTGGCCCAAACATTTATGGCTCGGTCCGAGCAGTTTTCAACCCGACCGAGTAACTTCCTGCTCGACCGAGCAGACTGAAGGAGTATCCTCATACTTTTATCCGTAGCTTACTTGACCGAGCAATCAGATTTTTCGGCCCGAGTAATCTAATCTCTATCTTACTCGACCGAGCAACTGCATTGCTCGGTCCGAGTCATGTTTCACTGCTTATCGGGTTGCTGCGCCTCTCAACCAAACCCTCTTTTGCCCTTTTCAACGACGTAACCTAATCGATCCCCCCTTCGCTCGACCCAACCCCGTTCCTTTCCCACAGCCGTCGCCCCCTCTCCAGAGGCCGCCCCTTCTCTCCACACGGCCGCCACCTCTTGTTTAATCTTCAACCGAGCACCCTTTGCAATAGAATTTTCTTTTTTATGTTTAAATATACTAACGTACTCCCTTTCTCTATTTCAGGTTTGAATTGCCAACGTCAGAAGACACTTCTTTGAAAATCTTGGGATACTCCGGATCAGCGGCAATCACGACACCGAACACAACGCCATCTCTTTCTAGTCGGTAAATTCGTCCCCCTATTTGCTTTACATACTACATTACTATTCTCCTCCACTTGCACAATTCCTCCACGCCGTGCTAGACCCGCCAATACCGGCACATTTGATCCTAGGCCTACCCGACGTACACATCGCACTCACTCACCTACTCGAACCAACACTGTCGCCGAATCATCCAGCAATACCCCTGCGCCACCCACCGCCCCCTTCCCCCTCAACCCCTTTACATAGGCGACGCAGAATACGAGATGACATGCCGTGACGATGGCCAAGCAGACCAATTCTCTGCCATGCTCCTACTAGCAGGATATGGTGGTGCGATGACTCAACAGTCGATCGAGCGTGACCTGCCTTTCCTTCAGAGTCTCATTCGTCACATTCGAACTGACCATCCTCATGACTTCCAGACAGATCTTCTACCTACCGCTCCTAGCCCACAGCAGAGGGACCCATCACCACGCCCAGAGGGTCATGCCTCTGCTTGATGTCGTCCTTGCCTGCTTTTACCTCCCCTATTTATTTTGTGCCCATCTATCTGTTCGGGGCCTTACACTTACATAGCTTGGGGAGGAGCCACCCATGCATCATATTTCATCCCGCATTGCATCATGTCATGTTTTTATTTTATTTCTTTTTGCACATTTTTCCCTATAGCATTATCTCCCGCTCACGAGCATTTTCTTAGCAGTGAGGACACTGCTAGGTTTAGCTTGGGGGGATGAGCGTTACCGCTTTATTTTTGATTTTTTTCTTTTACATTTTCTCTCCTTATTTCAGTCTTTACTTCATTTTTCCACCGTTTTTCACGTCATTTTCTTTTTTTCTCATTTTGCATCACATTTTCTATTTTCACCATGCATGCATTTTCTTTTCTTTATTTTCCTTTTTTCTCCGCCTCTTTTTCTTTATTTGCTAAGGATGGTCCACATGATGATATCTCTCGTGGGCCTTATTAGTCTTTCATGATGCTCATTTTCGATGACATGCTATTAGTATGAATTTTAGTTTTGCTATCTATATGCGTGCATTTCTTTTGCTGATCTATCTGATTTAATGCTCGAAATGAATTGAAAATCGAATGTATGAATTAGTATCTAGTATGATCTATGTTGGGAAATGCACCTAGGTTCATGCATCACTAGAGCACTCGGAGTATCTGTTTTTACCTTATTCACTTCTGATTGCATGCCTGCTGCTATGGTACTATTTACTGCATGCCTTTTCAGTATTCGTTTAGAGAAATGAAAATATCCATGATATCTATGAGTTTAGTTAGGGTTTTATTTTATCAAACCGTTGTGCACCCTCTTATGAGTGAACCAAGAGTCTTACTATTTTCCTTCTCCACATATCTATTTATATCTCTACATATCAGTTGGTTACACCCCCACAGCTATCTTTACCGCATCTCACTTCCCAAACCCAAAAGGAAAAGTATAGCTTCTAAATGAAAAAAAGAAAAAAAGAAAAAAATGTGTTTATATTCATATGTGAAAAAGAAATGAATAAAATCATGAATAAAATAATTTCATTAGAAGCTATCATTTATTCTGGGAAGAAAAGAGAAAAAATTCCATATCATATTCTAAGATGGGACACCGCAAGCTAAGCTTGAGGGGATAAACCAACTGATCACATGAGTGAGCATGACATTAGAGTGGAGAAGGTGCATAACGGGGAGATTTAATAATACCCTAACTTTACGAAATGATTTAGTTTTGGAGATTTTTCATGAATCGAAATGAATATCTGAATGGCATGAATTTTTTCTATTCTCTATTGCATGTTGTGTGATCTCTTTATGCTCCTTGTGTATCTATAATTGAAAAGGGCATTGCCAACTTCTTTATACTAGACTCTAGGAATTGCTTGAGATTGATATGATTTAATGGCGTTATTTCAGTAGATTCCTATTCTTTGCCTACATTGCGTGCTAGTCATATGATCTGTAAAACTAGAAATTACCAATAGCATGTATGTTTATCATTCAGAGCATCACGATATATTATTTAGGCCTGAGATCTGACTGATCATCCTTAGCACTCTCCTCTCACTTCTCTTTTTTACTTTTCCTTTCTTTCTATTTTCATTTTCTTATTTCTTTTTGTTTTCCTCCCGGCGCACCGATTATTCGTCTTCCTTGAGGATGAGTAAGAGGTAAGCTTGGGGGATTTTGATGTGTTCATATTTTCTACTATTTTCATATCATCATTTCATTGCATCTCATACCATTTTCGCATACAAATCCCACATTTTACTACGATACTGCATTTCTGACGATACATTCGATTTTCATAGTGTTTTATGAGTTTTCAAGGATTTTGGAGCGATTTGGGACCCCACTTGGGTATGGACACATCTGACATGCTCGTGAGCTTATTGGCGAGGCTCTGGAGGAGTTCGCCACACTTTCAGAGCCATTGGAGGAGAAGAGAGAGCAGATGAGAGAGAGACCCCGAGCAGCTCCTGGAGATAGTTTCCCAGGAAATGCTCGGTCCAAGCAGTTCAGCTGCTCAACCGAGCAGCTTCAATTTGAGAAGAGGAGCTGATACGGCTGGCTCGGACCGAGCAGTTCATCTTCTTGGTCGAGCAGCCTCAAATTCCACAACTGAAGCAGTCCAGTGACACGGCCCGAGCAGCTGACCGAGTCGACCCCTACTCGGACCGAGCAGAGCTGACTCGGTCCTGGTAGGCAGAGCGGAAATTTTGAATCCTCCCTATTTCCTGTAGTGCTCGGTCGAACAGCTCATCTGCTCGGTTCAGGCGACCGAACGAGCAGCGCATTGCTCGACCGAGTCACCTACTCGGTCGGCAACTCCGGGGCTATTTTTGGAAAGTTTTCTGAAGCCGCGATGCGCGCGATTTTTGGCACTGAAAGCACAGGGAGCTGGGCGACTCAAAGGGGTGATTTTCATTAGAGTTTTTTGAAGAGTTTTGACAGGGAGCTTAGGCGATTTTTGTATGGATCTGGAGATCGATTTTTGTAGGGAATTTTGGATCGAAAACTTGGTGATTGTTATTTGCGTTCTTGATTTCTCTTGCTCTTGGAATCTTGGAATTTTCTAGATCTATAAACTGCAATTTCTATTGATTTCTCGCTGTAAGTCTTTTATCCCTATTCCTTTGATTGTTATAATGTTTTCGTCTATGAGAATGATGTTTTTGTCCGTTACTATTATGATGTGTGAGTAGATTCTTTCTAGGGTTGATGGGTTAGCCCTAGGATCCTAGGGGGAAAATGTAGATCTGGATCCCAACATTGAATTGGGGACTTAGGGAAGTATTTCGGTAGATTCTATCGAATCCATAGATAACCCGTACTGAGGTCATGCCCACGGTCTGTGGAATTAATGTGCTTAAGGGATACCTAGGGATTCGAATAGCTGACTCGGTGGATCCAACCAAGGGTTGTGACCATGCCCGGCTCGTGTCTTGAGGGGATCCATCGACGAACTATACCGCTACGTTGACGGCTACCGCTATTGCGTCAATGAGAGCCACCAAAATACCCTGCAATTCTAACCCACGAGAGTGGTACGAATTGGGGGATTAATTCCCTAGCCCTAATGCAATGCAAGGATCCTATCCCAACGTCGACCCCCAACGATCCTAGTGGTGATCCCTAACGCCCTAGTCCCTTTTATTAATATTAGAACAACAACACTCCAACCAAATCTTTTACCCCGATAGCTATCTCACTCAGGACTTAGAAATAAACTGAGAATCCATTGACACTATCAGCGTCCCTGTGGGATTCGATATCATTTATACTATAACTCGACACTGTCCGCTTGAGGATTGAGCTCGGAATTGAAGCCTAGAGGCCATACCACACCTAGCGATCGTGACACCGCCAAAGGTGTAGGTTTCGGGTGCGTCAATCCTCATCTACACCCGATTCGTCATCTTCTTTAGAGACATCTCTAGCATCTACTTTCAGGGCCACTTCTTTGTCCCTTTTCTTCCGCTTCGGATTCATTTCATAGGTCTGAAGAGATCCCATGAGTTCATCCAGTCTCATGGTGGACGTATTTTTGGCCTCCTCAATGGCTGCAACTTTGGCTGAGAATTTGTCTGGAAGAGATCTCAAGGTTTTCTCAACTAACTTCTTTTGAGAATATTTCTTTCCAAGCTGGAAGGCTTGATTGGCTATATCTCTCAACCTCCCATTGAATTCGGCAACAGTCTCGTCGTTCTTCATCCTTAGATTTTCAAACTGAGAAGCTAGCATCTGGAGTTTAGAAGCTTTTACCGCATTAGTTCCTTCATGCACGTTCTGAAGTATGTCCCAAGCTTCTTTAGCATACTCACTAGTAGAGATAAGTTTGAACTTTTCTTCATCATCATCCAAAAAATAGCATTAATTGCTTTTGAATTGCACAGGGCCGCATGTTCTTCAATCCGACTTCAGTCTCTTGCCGGCTTGAGGTGTTCTTTGCCATCTTTGTCAATTTCGATCAGCGGTGTCCATCCTTCAATAACAGTGATCCATACCTTCTCATCAAGGAACTTAATGAATGCACGCATCCGAGACTTCCAGTAAGTGTAGTTTGTACCAATGAGCAATGGAGGAAGAACAACGGAGGCACCTTCCCGTATAGTCATGATTCAAGTACTGAAATCCAAGATCACACCCTATTTGATAACAAAGTAACACGCTCTCATACCAATTGTAAATTCAGTACATATGTGTATTCAAATAAACACAATGATAAAACACAGAAACCAAGTGATGACACAAGGAACTTGGTCACACAGTTCGGTGCACACACCTACATCTGCAGGGCCACACCCAGAAAATCAGATTACTAAACTATAATAAATAATGATTACAATCACTAATATCAGATCTATACTAGGAAAAGCATACTCCCCTCAATACAAACCGCAAGGGGTGATCTCAATCAACCCCGTGGAGTAATCTATGCAAGCTCCCCTTGCATGCAAGATTCTCTTGCACAATCGACTAGATCAACTCCCTTGATCCCTCCATGCGTAGCCGTCGGCCTCCTACCGGAGTTCTTCAAAACTTTCGTAAAAGTTGTTGCCCTAGCTGTCAAAACCGCATGCCCGGATATCCCCCGTTCCCCCTCAATCCGCGGGCCAATAGGGAAGGTCGCTCAATCATATCAGATGCGAATCGACAGCCCACAATTTTTGAAACTAATTCGAGCAAGTGGTTCCGCGTATCTCCAAGGATCCGATGAATAAAATATTGGGGGAAAGAATCTCTCTGATCGATTCAACAATAAAACCGATAGATTGCAACTTCCAAATGAATCTTCAACAGAATATAGCAGAATGCCTAAAAGAAATTATAGAAATATCTGGAGTAATCCACCTTTGATAATCGCTGAAGTCCGTCATTCGATTCCAGCCTTCTGATACAGCATGTTGGACCTAATGTTGTGTCATAACGTTTATCATAACATACAACATGGCCAAAAAATAAGATCTTTCATACCATATTTGCGGATTGATATCTTCAATCACATCGTTAGCAAATCTTATGCATACCAGCATACAACCGAATATCGGGAGAAGATCTAAACAATAATGCAAGATCTGAAACCATTCAGATATAAAATCTTCAATCGCACATATCATTCAGGTATGAAACCATTCAAATTTTGTAACCACTATTTCCGAGTAAATAACTTCCTCTTTAATGCAGATATTTCGCCAATATTTCTAGGATCGCTTCGGGTAAGAAATGTCATAGATCAATGAATCATTTAACCATTTTAGGTAAACTGATTTAAACAAATCTAATGTAGATATTTTTCCATAAAATAAGGATCTATTTCTGGAAAATAGAACCAATAAATCTCAGCAAGTATTTTCTCTCGCCAATTGAGGAACTAACTATATTCCCAAATTTTCTCAGCAAATATTTCCTCTTCCCATCAATCAAGGAGCTAATTCGGGTAACAAGAAACATAAAAATCACAACAAGATATTTCATCAATCAATTTAGGAACCCCCGAGATTCTAGGCTACAAATCAGATCTGAAATCACCAAACCAGATCTGCAGACCAAAACAGCATTCTGCATACGAACAAATATTCCAGATCTCGAATGTTGTACCTGATGTTGCAACATAACGTACAACATGACTACTCAAACTGTTCATAAACTGATCTGATTTCACAACCTGAACTCTCCAAAACTAGTGCCACTAATGCCAACTTATAGTAATAGAAAATCAACCCAACAGGCCTAATGGAAAGAAACTAGGTTGACGTGCTTAGATGTATATGACTAATGTGCTTGATATATATATATATTGACTCCAACAATTTAATTTTAATTTGAGTTGTGCGTTATAATATATGTAATCATTTATTCATCTATTATTTTAACCGATATAGGACTAAACACATTCTCTAATTACTTGTCACGCCACTTATTTTAAGCACTCCAAAGGATGCAATGCACAAATCCTAACAAATATTTACATTACCTCGTATCCAATCAAGCCTGAGTAACAGTGAGAGAAGATGGTGTCTAACTAGACCTTCATAGACTAGCTTGAAAGAACTAAAGATTTAGATGTGTGTACAAACCAAACGCATACTGAATCTTAAAACGTTGCCTTCTCTGATTAGCGGAAGCATACCTGAATCCATCGCTAATAGTCTGAAAGAGATCCTGACGATAATGTGACGGATGATCTACCAGAACAGCACGAATCAACCGGTGGAGAAATTTTTTGGCTTTCTCCCGGTTTCTCTCCTAGCGACGGGACATAGAAAAGACGGCTAACTTGTTCGTGTGCTCCGGGGATCATGACCGCATATATATATGGGCTAGCCTCCTTAGCCCTAGGGTTTCCAATTCGGCCCATCAACGAATTGAAGCCCAATAGTCACCACACATAAAGGCCCACAAATTATATGACTCATTTAAGCCCAGTCAACTTAATAAATGAGATCACTTATACATTGGGCTTTAATATGACAGTGTATCACTATATAATTATATTCGCATATTAACCCAACGTTGGATTAAGATCCAACTGTGTTGGATAAGTTCCAACAATCTCCCAATTGGGCTATATGCTAAACCTTATAATTATATTTCATTATGCATACAACCGAATAAGATCTTAACTTACTGTTATTTCGTTAATGAGTCAAAAACAATCCAGTCCATCAATTATATTAGCAAGGGATCAAAGAGATCTTCACCGCAGCAATTGCAGCTCGGCCCATCAGTGGTCACCGTGCTAATACCAAAGAATGACATGGATTATGAAGTGGATGTGTAACATGGAAATTACATGTAATGTAATCTAACATGTCTATTTCCAACTGATTCTTCTTAATCTTAATGAGATCATAATCAAATCAAAAATCAGAGTGAAGCCGAACTGAACCGAAAAACTTTATTTCTGGTCAGAAAATAACCGCAAGCTTAAGCTGAAGACTTAATTTTGTCTATCATATGAGCACCCAAAAGAACAAACTCCCACAAAACTGAATGTTCTTAATGAAATGACATCCATATGAGTAGCTAGCTCAAAAACCTTTTGGATGATATTTCCTTACTATAACGAATCCGTAATTACATGGTTTGTCCCGATGTGCTCATTAGACAATTATACACTCCTATTATTAATTAACAATCTAGGAACTTGATCTCTGAATATCTAAAATTTGTCGAGTTCCTGTTGTTGGAATATAAAACTGCAGACTTCGTTATCACTAAATAAACTGTGTGGTGTTTCAACACCATCCCTAATTTGCAGCATAGTGACAAAATTGTTGGATATTGGACTCCCAGGATTTGGTTTTGGATGATGAACAAACATAAATATAATATGAACTAACACTTTGTGAGCGCAGTTATGGAGATCGTCGTCAAATTCACATGAATATCAATTACGACGTCTCAAGACTTCTCAAAGCACGTGATCGTATGCCTAAAGCTTCGTTGAAGCTTATGGACCTATTTAGAAGTCATGAAGATTCGATTGAAGCTATTGAAGACGGTATCGTCAAGTTTAATTTATAGTCTTTTAGCTTCTTTCGTAGAATGTTAAGCCTTGAGTAGGTCTTACGTTTTAATTCTTCATAACGCTCATATCTTAGCTCTAGGATCTTTGTAGAAGTCCATACAATTCTTCCCGAAGCATCGTGCTTCGATTCGGGACTTCTTGTGCATGTTAGTTGGTTCAAGAAGAAGAACTGACCGACTAGATGGTGATCTAGTCGGTCAGCCAAGCTTCTTGGACCGACTAGTTTCTGTCAGTTAATTCTTAGCTCTTTACTGTTTACAGTTAGTCGGTCTAAGTTGACTCACCGACCGACTAGTTTGTGAACTAGTCGGTCAGTGATGCTTCTGTGACCGACTAGTTGAGCTTTCCCTGAACATGCACATTTGAGCTTGAGCTGATGTTTATCATTAGTCGGTTTGTGCTCATTGATCGACCGACTAGTTGATGAACTAGTCGGTCAACTTTCCTTCTTGGACCGACTAGTTTAGTTTACTGTACATGCCAAATTTTTCACCATACTTATTGTTTATTGTTAGTCGGTCTATGTTCATTTGGTGACCGACTAGTTAGTGAATTAGTCGGTCAACGTTTGTTCTTGGACCGACTAAGTACAATTCTTCTCAGACTTCAGTTTTATATGTTAGTCGGTCAACGTTGAGTAACCGACCGACTAGTTGTGAAACTAGTCGGTCAGCTACTCTTCTTAGACCGACTAGTTCCTTAGTCTGTACTTTGATCTTTTCTCAGTTTACTCATTAGTCGGTTTACGTTATTTGACCGACCGACTAGTTGATGAACTAGTCGGTCAGTGGTTGTTCTTTGACTGACTAGTTGGGTTCAGAAAAGAGCCGTTGGAGCTTTAGTTGAAACGTTTTTCTCTCTCTCTCTATCCTCTATCCTATATATACTTGTTGGGCTGCATTCATTGCTGCCAAGGCTGATATTATTGCAAGTTTAGAGATCAAGAGAAATCATTCCAAGTGCATTCAAAGCTCATTCTTTCCATTCAATAATCTCTCCTCACTCTTACTTCCAAAGAGAGATTCATTGAGTGTGAAGTCTTCCAAGCCAAGTGCTTGATTCTAGGTCACCAACATCCCCAAAGCTCTCCATAGCTGATCTACATCTTGGAGCTAGGGTTTGGTGCCACTTCTTCCCCAAAATCATCCTTGCCCTAATTCGTAAGCAATACTCAAGGCATAGGTATTTTGTTCGGTAAGAAGTTTTTCTTATTCCATTTCATATTTGATTTGTAAGTTTCACTCTCGGTTGTGAGAGTGTGGTTGTGATCCCGGGTTGTGGGAGTCACAAATTACATTTTGTATGATTTAACTTGTGGAGGATTTTCACAAGTATTTCATAGTGGAAATCTTGAGTTAGGGTTTCTAACTCAAGTATCCGGAGGGGATCCGGGTGGTTGGGACGTAGGATCACCGGGAACAAGTCGGGGGACTTGGGTGGATCCGAACCCATTAACATCATTTGTTAGCATTGTTAATTTTGTTGTTGTCATTCAATTTAAGCTTCCGCAAATTGATTTGGTAGTTGTTTGCAATTTAATTTGGAATTATACTCCTTATTATTTTAAAGTACTATTCACCCGCCCTCTAGTACTTGTGCAGTAGCTGATAGGGCATTACATTTGGTATCAGAGCCAGATACTTAGCTATGTCTGCCAACGACAACAAGACCGTGCCTCCACCTTCCAACTATGACACCTTCAGGAACCGAGAAGGAGCGTCATCGATGATGGAAGGACATTCCTCTACGAGGCCTCCATTCTTCAACGGTACCAACTATGGGTATTGGAAATGCCGGATGGAAACCTTCCTCCGGAGTGCATCCTTATGGAGGACTACAATGAAGGAATACATCGAACCCAAAGAAGAAGACTTTGAGAAATGGACTACCGCGGAGGTCGCCGCGGAGGTAAGCAATGCCAAGGCAATGAACGCCTTGCAATGCGCATTGGAGCCCGAGGATTTCAATAAGATATGCACATGTAAGAGTGCAAATCAAATTTGGAACTCCCTCCTCATTCTTCATGAAGGGACGAGTAGGGTAAGAGACTCTAAACTCGTAGTCGTAAACAAAGATTACGAAATGTTTCATATGCAACAGGGCGAGAAGATGAAAGAATATTACGCTCGCTTCGTTGACATAATAAACGAGTTAGAGGCCCTCGGCAAGTCCTACACTCAAAAGGAGAAGTGCTCAAAGCTTATTGAAGGACTTCCCTCTTCTTGTGAAAAACGTACCTTCGCCATCGAGGAAGGTAATGACATGAACAAATATACCGTAGTTCAACTAATGGGTACTTTGATGTCATACGAGGTACGCAAAGATAGCAAGGTGAAGTTACAAGAAAAGATGAAGTCCTATTTGAACCTAGATGCGCCTAAGAAAAAGGCGATTGCATTCAAGGCGGCTTCATCCACCTCTACCGATGATGAGGACTCGGAAGAAGAAATGGACATGGAATCCATTGCACTCATGGCAAAGAAGTTCAATCGCTTCTTCCGAAAGGGTAACTTCAAACAAAAATCTAAGTTTACTTCTACTAACGCCTCTCCACCTTTGTGCTTTAAATGCAATAAGCCAGGACACATCAAAGCGGATTGTCCTCAAAACAAGCAAAAGGAGAAGTGGAAGGCGCCGAAGTTCGACAAGTCAAAGAAGTACAAAAAGGGGTACAAAAAGGGACTTGTCGGAGCAACATTCACCGACTCCGAGGATTCCTCAAGCGGAGAGTCGGATGATGAGAAAGTGGAGCAAGCGCACATGTGCTTCATGGCAAGAGAGGAGCATGATCAAGGATCCTCCTCTTCCGATGATAGTGATGACGAAGGCAACGATGAGGTAACTATGGATGATCTTAGGAATGCTAACTCTCAATTATGGTCAAAATACACTAAATTAGTAAATAGATATACTAAGGTAAAAGATGACCTAGCTAGCATTCAAACCTCGCCTAAGACTATCATCACCAACAACGACACCGTTGTTGAAGAGTTGAGAAATGAGATTATTAATCTCAAATCTAAACTTGAATATGTTAGCATTGATGATCCGGAAGAACATAGGATTGCGGATTTAACTTCTCAAAACTCAACTTTGAGTATTGAGAACGAGAATCTTAAATCTCGTGTTTATGTGCTCACATCGCAAGTATCCAACTTGGATACTTCTATGCGTTCTCTCAAAGAGAAATATGAGGACACATTAGGCCGAATCAATAGATTCAATAAGGGTAAGGACCATTTGGATAAAATCCTAAGTGACTTACTTCCGGCCAATCACCACATTGGTTTGGGGTATACGATGGGATGTCCATCCAAATCGGCCACTACCTTTGTTAGGCCAACTTCCGGTGACTCTACAAGTGGTAGCAAACACTCTATTGGTAGTTCATCTACCAATGGTGCTTCCACCTCGTCCACACCCTCTTTTGGAAAGAAACCCACTTTGGGTGGACCTCCAAAGAAGGGGCATGCTTATATGTATACAAATACCATGCCACGTAGGAACACACGTCCTACTCCACCATCTCACACATATGATGATTTTTATGCAACACATTCTCGAGCACGTGCACACCATGTGAGACACTCTCACGCACGTGTTCCCACACATGCATATGTTCACCCACAACAGCATATGAATAATTCTCATCGTGCACCATTCCATCATGTTCCTTATGCCTATCCACAACATGCATCACGTAGAAATCAACGTCGAATGCGTGCACCCAATAGGATGAGGGCTCCCAAGATTTTCACAATTTGGAGCCCAAAGGACACAAGCATGGACGAAAAACAAATGTATATGAATGCTTATTTTTCGGATGTTGTGCATAGTAGAAATTATGTGGGGAAGTCTAAGTCCAATTGGACTTGGCTTCCAAAGGTCTAATCTTTTGGACCCAATGACCTTGGGTACCATGATATGAAATTCTCTATCTTTAGGTACTCAAGGAAAAGAAAAAGGAAAGGAGCAACAAATTTAAATTTAGCTCCAAGGGAAATTGGATACTCGATAGCGGGTGTTCAAAACATATGACGGGTGACGCTAGTTTGCTCTCCGGAGTGGTTCCCATTACAAATGGAAATCGCGTCGTATTTGGAGGCAACGAGAGCGGAACCATCGTTGGTGTTGGTAAAGTGGGTAACCCTTCTAAACCCTTAATTAGTGATGTCTATCTAGTTAATGGTTTAAATCATAATCTTATTTCAATAAGCCAACTTTGTGACAAAGGTTACAAAGTTAGCTTTGCCAAAGGATTGTGTCATATTTTAAGAAAAGATAATGATAAATTATTATTTTCCGGCACTCGTCATAAAGACATTTATATTTTGAATCTTCCTAAGTCATATGAACAATGTCTCGTTGCCAACACAAGTGAACAACACTTATGGCATCGACGCTTTGGACATGTGAACTTTGGAACACTATATAAGCTTGCAAAATTAAATTCTATTAAAGGTTTTCCGAAGCTTGTTTTTGAAAAGAAAAGTTTTTGTGATTGTTGTCAACGTGGCAAGCTTCCTAAATCTTCATTTAAACCTAAGAAAAGCATTTCTACTAAACGGCCACTAGAGCTATTACATCTAGACTTATTTGGGCCAACTAGAGTTGCTTCCTTGGGAAATGCAAGATATGGACTTGTCATCGTAGATGACTATTCGAGATTTACATGGGTATTTTCATTATGTAATAAAAATGAAGCTTTTGAAAACTTCACAATTTTTGTTAAGAAAGTACAAAATCTCTTAGGAACCACCATTGTCACTATTCGTAGTGATCATGGAGGTGAATTTGAGAATGAGTCTTTTGAGACATTTTGTGATGAAGTTGGTATTACACACACCTTCTCTTTCCCTCGTGCACCTCCTCAAAATGGTGTAGTTGAGAGAAAGAATAGGACGCTAGTGGAGTGTGCTCGCACTATGCTTGATGATAGCCAACTTGGCCATCAATTTTGGGCGGAAGCGGTACACACCGCTTGCTATGTGTTTAATAGAATACTTTTGAGGCCCGGCACTAAACAAACTTGTTATGAATTGTTGTTTGGTATGTTGCCTCAAGTTAAACATTTTCGTGTTTTTGGTTCGAAATGTTTTATTAAGAACACGTATGGTAGTTTGGACAAATTAGATCCAAGATCAGATGAGGGGATTTTTGTTGGATATTCTTCGCGTAGCAAAGCCTACCGGATATTCAACAAACGAACCTCAACGATCGAGGAGTCGTTTCATGTCTCTTTTAATGAAGGATTTGTTCCAACTAGAATTTCAAATGATAATGATTCTTTGGATGTTTTATGTGATTCGTTTGATAATTCTAAGTCTAATAATTCTATTGATTCTATTGAGACTAACCCAAATAATGAAGTTGTTGAGAATGTTCCTAGTGACCAAGGTATTCCCAAACGGCTTCATACCGTTCGTGACCATCCTCATGAGCAAGTCATTGGCAATATCTATGATAGTGTCAAGACGAGATCGCAAGTGAACTACTTCGCTCATTGTGCCTTTGCCTCCTCGATAGAGCCAAAGAATGTTAATGAAGCATGCGAAGATAGCGCTTGGATCTTAGCCATGGAGGAGGAGCTCATTCAATTCGAGAGGAATGAAGTTTGGGAGCTTGTTCCATTGCCATCGAAGAACCACACCGTCATAGGGACAAAGTGGATCTTCAAGAACAAAACCGACGAAAACCAAGTCGTCGTCCGGAACAAAGCTCGGTTAGTTGCTCAAGGCTATCGACAAGAGGAAGGTATTGATTTCGAAGAATCCTTCGCTCCGGTAGCTAGATTAGAATCGATTAGATTATTATTGTCTTTTGCATGCCATAAGGATTTTAAATTATTTCAAATGGATGTTAAAAGTGCATTTTAAAATGGAGATGTCATTGAGGAAGTTTACGTTTCTCAACCTCCGGGCTTCATAAATGAAAAATTTCCAAATCATGTTTTTAAACTAAAGAAAGCACTTTACGGTTTGAGACAAGCTCCTCGAGCTTGGTATGATCGCCTAAAGAATTTTCTTTTGGTTTTGAATTTTAAAATGGGTGAAGCCGATTCTACACTTTTTGTTAAGCATGCGAATAATGATATAATTTTAGTTCAAATATATGTTGATGATATCATTTTCGATGCTACTAACTTTGCTCTTTGCGAAGAGTTTTCTAATGTTATGAAGGAACAATTTGAGATGAGCCACATGGGTGAGCTCAAGTATTTCTTAGGTCTCCAAATTCGCCAAATGGACGATGCAATCTTCATCCACCAAACGAAGTATACGGTGGAGTTGCTTAAGCGATTTGGAATGGAGAGTGCTTCCGGGAAAAAGACTCCAATGAGCACGACTACGCATCTTGACAAGGATACGGGCGGTAAGGATGTAGACATTCGTCTATATCGAGGTATGATAGGTAGTTTACTTTATCTTACCGCAAGTAGGCCCGATATTATGTTTGCCGTATGCGTATGTGCTCGTTATCAGTCTCAACCTAAGGAGTCTCACTTAGTAGCGGTAAAACGTATTTTCCGTTATCTAAGTTATACACTTGATTTTGGATTACTTTATCCAAAATCTAGCACGTATGAGTTAATCTCATATAGTGATGCCGATTATGCGAGATGCAAATCCGACAGGAAAAGTACTAGTGGCACTTGCCATTTTATAGGAAATTCTCTTGTCTCTTGGTTTTCCAAGAAGCAAAATTCCGTGTCACTTTCAACCACCGAGGCGGAATATATTGCCGCCGGTGCCGCGTGTGCTCAAGTTCTTTGGATGAGACACACACTTAAAGACTTTGGTATTAATTGTGATACTTGCCCTATCATGGTTGACAACCAAAGTGCAATATGTCTTTCCAAGAACCCGGTACACCATTCCCGTTCGAAACACATAGATGTCCGACACCACTTTTTAGATGATCATGTTGCTAAAAAGGACATCATTTTAGTGTACGTTGAAACCCAAAAGCAAATCACCGATATTTTCACGAAACCCCTAAAGGAGGACTCCTTTGTGCGGTTGCGTCGAGAATTGGGGATTATGGGTGAATCCGAGATATAGGATTCATGTTTCATTCAATATTCTTGAATGCTATTATATTTCGAAATATTTCGCTCATGCTAGACTTATTGGATTCTTTCGGGAATTTATGTGATTTTTTGAATTTTTGCTCGAATTCATGTTTTGAATGTCGTATTTAAGATTTCGATGTTTAATGGGGTAGTTTAGATGATTATTGAGAGTTTTGCGATATATCGTCCAAGCGTATTGAAGAGAGAACTTGATTATCACTTTTTGGACTCTCTTAGTCGGTTTCAGTTCAACCACCAACCGACTAGATGTTCATCTAGTCGGTTAGTAGAAGAACTTAGACCGACTAACTCATGCTTTTTGAGTCTCCTCTTCATTTCGACTTTTTAGTCGGTTCATGTTCAGTGACCGACCGACTAGATTTAGATCTAGTCGGTCAGTAAATGAACGCAGACCGACTAAATCTTGTCAGTAAATCTTGGACTCAGCCACTGTTTACAACTAGTCGGTTCAAGCTCATTGACCGACCGACTAGATCGTGATCTAGTCGGTCAGTGCTTGAACTGTGACCGACTAGTTGTGCCAGGGACTGTTTGGTCATTTGCGATCTCGACCGACTTAAACTCAGTTTAGTCGGTCTGTTCTCATTCTAATCGATCCATACTCTTTCTCCCTCAGCTCGAAACCCCCGACCCCTCGCTGTCCCTTCGTCTTCCGATCGATCTCCGGCCATTTTCCGGCCATCTCCGTCGATCTCCACCGTCGGCCCCTCCTTCTAGGTGATTTCTTCTCCTTCTAGGGTTAGATTTCCATTCCTAGAGCTAGGGTTAGCTCGGTTTCTAGGGTTTCTAGGGATCTTAGGGTTTAAGTCTTTTTCGGCTAGGGCTTCTTCTTTTGATCTTCTTGTGTCGTGTCTTGCTTCGACTATGGCAAGAACACGTATCCCGATCACTCCATCTAGCCCCTCGCCGATGACCGTAGACCAAACCCCTTCGGACCCCGAGCATCCAACCCCTCCGAAACGCCGTGCCAAGACCACCTAACCTTCGTCGTCTTCGCCTCCTCTCAAGAAGAAGAGGACGACGACCGCCAAGCCTAGAGGTCAACCCAAGCCCAAGCCTAAGCCCAAGGCCAAAATTCTTGCCTCTCAGTCTTCGTTCCATACTCCTACCGATTCCGATACGGAGTATAACCCCGAGACCGAGACTCATAGGGAACCCACTCCTCCTATCCATCCCGAGTCTAGCACACACCCTCGTACGTCTACCCGTAAGCCTAAGGGAAAGGGTCCGATGCCGGTGGGCGGTGTCGATATTTTGTTGTGTCGCGATGACCCTTTGTGTCTCGCGGCGTACAACCGTATCGAACATTGCCCTCTGCTTCTGGAGCATTTCGTCCAGTTTAGCGACTTTATAGGGTTAGCTGATCTTCTCTCGTCGTCGGGTCTCCTCGATTACCTTCGATTTGACCCGAAGGCGAATCCTCACCCCTACCCTAGATTAGTGAAGCTTTTCTATGCGAATAGGATCCGGGGTCAGTACGATCAGACCCACTCTGTTGAGACGACCGTTTTGGGGACTCCTATAGTCCTCACTACGGAAATCTTAGGAGAGATTTTGGGTATCTCTTCGTCTGGCCTTCTTCCATCTGATATCTCGGTTGACGATATTTCTTCTCTTGATCAGACCATCCTTTCAGAGATTTTCCATCAGATCCCTCCTGCCATGATTGGCGTGCCTTCTAAATCGTTCAAGCCTAATGCATGGGTCCTAAATCTGATTCTGAAGTCGTGCTTGCTTCCCAAGTACGGCTCCTCGTCTCTCCCGTCCCAGCCCTTTCTGAAGCTTATTTATGTTATCTTCATGGGGAGCTCGATTAATTGGGCTCGCATTATACTCGATAAGATTGATTCTTTCGAGTGTATTCGCAAGTCCAATAAATCGGCTCATATCCCATTTCCTTGCTTATTGACCCTCATATTTCGTCATTTTCGTGTCACGTTGCCTCGTGATGATGAGCGTCCCCTTGGTCCTCCCCTGAACGCGACTGCCGTCAAGAAATCTCTTGCGGCGCTTCATCACGTTCAGAGGACGACACCTTCAGCGTCTGTCCCTGCCTCTGCCAGTGCCTCTGCTACTCCCTCTACCACCCTGGATGATGTCCTAAAGATACTTCGTCGTCACGAGTCCCGCTTGGCTCGTACCGAGGAGGTAGTCTGCCGTATGGCTCGTCATATGGGTGTTGAGCTTCCTCCTTCCGTGTCTGAGGATGAGGAGTTAGATGAGATGGCTGAGGAGGACATTGAGGAGCTTTGTCGTGCTTCGACTCGTGCCCCCGAGGGCACTTCTGCTGGTACTGCTGATGCTGGTGCTACCACTTCCGGTGATGCTGTTGCTGCTTCTTCTGCTGGTGCCCCCGAGAGCACACCTGTTGCCACCACTCCTGTGGTGGACACTCCGACTGGTGCTCCCGAGGCCACTACGGTTGCTGCTTCAGAGGTTGCCACTTCAGTCGTCTCTCCTGCTGATCCAGTCACCTCTTCTGCTCCTGCTGAGCCTGCAGTTGCTTCTGGTCCTCCCGCTGCCTCTTGAGTTTCTCCGAGGCCTCTCCTGATACTCATTGGATGATATATCTAGCTGTGAGAGATGTTGGGTAGGATAGTGTGGGTGGATATGTATTTTGATATGTTTGATGATGATGTATTTTTTGTTGACACTCCGATATTTTGTCTTGTGATGATGTATTTTTGTGCACCGATCAGTCGATCGATGGTTTGTATATCGGTGATGTAATCTGCTTCATATTATATATATATAAATACCTCGCCGTTGACATTTCATTATTCTGTGCAATGTATAATTTTTATGTCTCTATTGTTTGATTTCGTCGCTCGACGATATTCACTTGGTTTAATAGAAATTTCTTCTATGAAAACATAGAATTGTTTTCCATGCACTAAATTAACCAAGAAATGTTGATATTGGATAGTATATTCCATAACTCAATCCGTTAAATTGATTTGAGTTTTGATGATTTCGTTTTACGATTTTTCGACTTTGGTATCTTTGACACGCCTTGATTCTATTCGTATTTTTCTCTTTGGTGTCACTTGAACCTTCGTCGTATTCTACGACTCCCGTGCTTTTTAATTTGAGGCCATTGTTGTTGTCGTTGTTATCCTCCCGCTCTTTTTGCTTATGCCAAAGGGGGAGAGATATAATAATAACGATGTGCCAAATGAAAATTTAAAGCATTTCTCCAAGAATCTAACTTGATGTGTTAGATTCAGGGGGAGTTAAGATATATAAATGGATTTTCAAATCCGATATTTCAATAACCTACGTTTGGTATTTCAATAATTCAATAATCGATTATCATTTATTTTACTTCACTCGTCTGCTTGATGCGAATTATTATTGTTTAAATTGGAATTAACGTGTCATCAATACAGGGGGAGTAAGTAAATTTCATTTGAATTATTATTTTTGATTATTATTTATGTTGGTTTGTCATCACCAAAAAGGGGGAGAATGTTGGATATTGGACTCCCCGGATTTGGTTTTGGATGATGAACAAACATAAATATAATATGAACTAACACTTTGTGAGCGCAGTTATGGAGATCGTCGTCAAATTCACATGAATATCAATTACGACGTCTCAAGACTTCTCAAAGCACGTGATCGGATGCCTAAAGCTTCGTTGAAGCTTATGGACCTATTTAGAAGTCATGAAGATTCGATTGAAGCTATTGAAGACGGTATCGTCAAGTTTAATTTATAGTCTTTTAGCTTCTTTCGTAGAATGTTAAGCCTTGAGTAGGTCTTACGTTTTAATTCTTCATAACGCTCATATCTTAGCTCTAGGATCTTTGTAGAAGTCCATACAATTCTTCCCGAAGCATCGCGCTTCGATTCGGGACTTCTTGTGCATGTTAGTTGGTTCAAGAAGAAGAACTGACCGACTAGATGGTGATCTAGTCGGTCAGCCAAGCTTCTTGGACCGACTAGTTTCTGTCAGTTAATTCTTAGCTCTTTACTGTTTACAGTTAGTCGGTCTAAGTTGACTCACCGACCGACTAGTTTGTGAACTAGTCGGTCAGTGATGCTTCTGTGACCGACTAGTTGATCTTTCCCTGAACATGCACATTTGAGCTTGAGCTACTGTTTATCATTAGTCGGTTTGTGCTCATTGATCGACCGACTAGTTGATGAACTAGTCGGTCAACTTTCCTTCTTGGACCGACTAGTTTAGTTTACTGTACATGCCAAATTTTTCACCATACTTACTGTTTATTGTTAATCGGTCTATGTTCATTTGGTGACCGACTAGTTGGTGAATTAGTCGGTCAACGTTTGTTCTTGGACCGACTAAGTACAATTCTTCTCAGACTTCAGTTTTATCTGTTAGTCGGTCAATGTTGAGTAACCGACCGACTAGTTGTGAAACTAGTCGGTCAGCTACTCTTCTTAGACCGACTAGTTCCTTAGTCTGTACTTTGATCTTTTCTCAGTTTACTCATTAGTCGGTTTACGTTATTTGACCGACCGACTAGTTGATGAACTAGTCGGTCAGTGGTTGTTCTTTGACCGACTAGTTGGGTTCAGAAAAGAGTCGTTGGAGCTTTAGTTGAAACATTTTTCTCTTTCTCTCTCCTCTATCCTATATATACTTGTTGGGCTGCATTCATCGCTGCCAAGGCTGATATTATTGCAAGTTTAGAGATCAAGAGAAATCATTCCAAGTGCATTCAAAGCTCATTCTTTCCATTCTATAATCTCTCCTCACTCTTACTTCCAAAGAGAGATTCATTGAGTGTGAAGCCTTCCAAGCCAAGTGCTTGATTATAGGTCACCAACATCCCCAAAGCTCTCCATAGCTGATCTACATCTTGGAGCTAGGGTTTGGTGCCACTTCTTCCCCAAAATCATCCTTGCCCTAATTCGTAAGCAATACTCAAGGCATAGGTATTTTGTTCGGTAAGAAGTTTTTCTTATTCCATTTCATATTTGATTTGTAAGTTTCACTCTCGGTTGTGAGAGTGTGGTTGTGATCCCGGGTTGTGGGAGTCACAAATTACATTTTGTATGATTTGACTTGTGGAGGATTTTCACAAGTATTTCATAGTGGAAATCTTGAGTTAGGGTTTCTAACTCAAGTATCCGGAGGGGATCCGGGTGGTTGGGACGTAGGATCACCGGGAACAAGTCGGGGAGACTTGGGTGAATCCGAACCCATTAACATCATTTGTTAGCATTGTTAATTTTGTTGTTGTCATTCAATTTAAGCTTCCGCAAATTGATTTGGTAGTTGTTTGCAATTTAATTTGGAATTATACTCCTTATTATTTTAAATTACTATTCACCCCCCCTCTAGTACTTGTGCAGTAGCTGGTAGGGCATTACAAAAATATGCATATATATTTCATGATTTGGATGTCACATAATATGATATGAAATCTAAAACCATATCAGAAGAGATTATATAAATGGGACATTTAAATATCTTCTAGTAGATGGCGCCTAACATAGATTTTCATACATTCTTTGCATCCAATAAATGATCAGTGTCAGTATACCAAAATGATCTCAAACCTTTTTGACTACTGATCCTTGAACATGTAACCCTTTTGTTCTCCATAAATACCGTAAGACACATTTGGCTGCTGTCAAATGGTCAACTCCTGAACTTAACAATCTGCCCAACACACCTGTAATATATGCAATAACTATATCCATATAAAACTGAGCATACTTTAGATTCCCTATTGGTGAGATATAGGGAATCTTCTGAAGAATATTCTTAGGACAATTATTGAGACTAAACTTGTCTCCCACAGAATTTAACATTCATTACCACATAGATATTATAGAAATTACATGCTTCCACAGAACTTAAGATATATAACATCATTAAACATCATCTCAAAACCGAACGAGATGATCACTTAATGGATTTTAATATATCATTAACTATATTAAAATGCTTTACTAATGCCATTATAAATCTTACAGAGTCTTTCATGAAAACTGAATAGAAAGTCTCTTTACAATTAATGCATTCTTTCCATATAAAGTCTTTGAGTGATACGCTTTAAATCTTTTCTTAATACCCTTTTGAATTCCTTTTGATTGTTAAAAAACAATTTACAATCAATAGGTTTCAAATCTTATGGCAATGAGAAAAGATTTTAAGTATCATTCAAAGACTTTCGTAATTAATGCATTAATCCATTTTAGAGATGTAGAACTTTTATGACTTGATGTAAGTCGAACTTCCATCACCCTAATGTCAACCATATGTTCTTGAGAATTACAATGTAATATTCCAACAATGTACTTTTCATCTCTTTAATGGATTTCCTGAATGACAATTAGTGCTTTGAGGTGCTAGAGTTTGTCCTTATGAACACTTTTCCGAATTGGAGGAATTGCAACATTATCTTGAATTTATTGTGTCTTGAATAATGTCAGGAATACCATTCTGAACAATGCCAACAACCTGTGGGAGTATAATCCTCTTCAAGAATAATGTCACTAACTAAATTTCCACCCTCAAACTCAGCATCCTCAAATAGGTGTGCATTTTCTAATTCGTAAACTAACTTAACAGTGGGATTATGTAAAATCATACGAAATAATATCAACTTTTAAACTATTCAACAAAACTAGAAAATCATTAGCATTATGTCCTATTTCTTTATTAGGCTTATAAAGCCTTACCTTAGTTGGACATCTCCAAACATGCAAGTGATTCATTTGTTGAAACATTATTAAGGATATATGCTGCAGTCAAAAATAACTGAAATTCTAAATTGTTAATCTTTCATTATAACACATGTACTTAAATGCAAGATTTCTATAGATGAAACAGCATTTCCAAATAAATGAAGATTATAATGAACTTTTAAAGAACCAGAATAACTAATTTTGAATTATAAGACAACCAAATTTTCCATTCAGTTTTGAACAATAATAACTGAATTTATTCAAAATAGAGATGGAAATCCAAATTCTGTTAAAACGGTACATAATAGTCTCAAAAAATTCAAATACAATCTAGCCTTTAAAAGAAATAATCTAAATTTAATTTTCTTCTACTTGAACCATCTTGCCATTACCCATATCGATGTATCTTTCACCATCATTTGGCTCTTGACATCTTAGGCAATCCCTGCATAGACACAATGATGTGAATGTTGGTAGCAACGATCTATGAACTTCGTGTTTGATGATAACAAACGTGTGTGAACGTTTTAACGTGTGTGTTAAGTATTTCAGGAACGGCGAACGTGCGACTAATTCACGGAAGGACTTGGTCAATATGCTGGGAATGAGGAGACAATCAAATGGTTTGATTCATATTCAAGTGCTCAAACAAGATCAAAACCAAACCAAGTCCAAACTACACACATGCCTTTTGAAATCCTTACTCACGCATAAAAAAAACACTGGCCGGGCTTAAATATTAAGTAGTGGAGCAGTTGTTTTTTTGGAGCACTACATTCAATTAATTCTCTCAGCCACACTTTTTGAGTGCTTTTGCCTTGAGATTTTTTTGCCCGGTCGTTTTTTTTGTGTAGCCAAAACAATAAAAAAAAGGAGACTCTTCCCTTTTATTTGCAAAGCCCTGTGAATTCAAAAACCATGTGAATTCAAAAGGGCTGGTTGTATTATTTTCAAGCCCTACAATTCTAAAAGCCCGGCCTTCATTGAAAAAAAAAATCCCAGTGCAAAAACGTTTGATATTAAGGGTTTCAAAGGGGCGGCGCATCACACGAAAATTCTTTCAGAGAGCCGGCCACATTCCTTGATAGCCGCAGCAAACTTTTTTGAAGAGGGCGCCGCAAACATTCCTAGAGGCGCACCAAAGAAATATTTTTGTTTGCAAGTTTTTTTTTGGGGCAACATTTTTGTGTGTGCAAGAAATAATCGTTTTGTGTGCAGGGCCGAACCCTTCAAGCCGCAAGCTCAAACAAAGGCCGCACAAATTTTTCAGCACTCCAAACATTTCTCCTTGAGCCTTGCCGTAATTTTTTTGAGAGGTTGCAGGTGGCTGAATTTCTTTGGTGTTCTCCAAAAATCTTTGAGAGCACATCATATTTTTTATATCCCAAGAGCCCTGCGTTATTTTCTTTGTATTTGGGGTCTTCCTTTTTGTTGTGGCCACAAAACTGTGTGTGGATTAAAGGAAAAAGGTTAGTGCTTTCATTATTTTGTTTTAAACCTAAGATTAATACTTCTTGGTTGGTGTGTGCAGGCAAAAATCAAAAGGAACAGGTGGCCATTTTTCTTTTGTGCTTTCCCCTTGAGCAAGCCGCAATTCTGAAGGGGGCAAGAGCACATGCAGCCGCAAATTTCATCGAGAGGGAGGCCAAATTATTGAGGGGACATCAGAGACTACTACTTGTCAGCTTGATCTGACCACGCGCTGAACGACAGAGATGACACACCATTACTGAGCATTCCTATATCTCTATTTATTTATCTTTGTATTGGTGTAGCGATCTTTGTAGGGGAAACTTTACCATCTGTGTTACTTTTTGGGGACCTGACGACTTTGGGAGTCGTCACGGAGGGAGAGCATCTGACTAGATTGATAGTGTAGAGCATGTGGTGTGCGTACGAGCTAGGTGAGAGTAGATTTGGGATCTTGACTCATTGTAGCTGTACAGGATTACATATCTATCTAGTATTTGCTTTCGGGGGCTGGAGTAGGTCGTGGGGACGACCGAACCAGGGTATATCTGTGCGTACTCTGTGATTGCTATTTTATTGCCCTGTCTGTGCTTATAACTGCGTGGGATTTCTCGTGGGTTGCACGAGAATTTTTATTAGCCTATTCACCCCCCCCCCCTCTAGGCTACGATCCAGATCCAACAAGTGGTATCAGAGCCAGTTTAGAGGATCTAGTCTAGATTTTTAGATGACCATGAATATATCTGATTGTGCTTTTGCTGAAGGTCAGTCTATAGCCCGTCCCCCTAAGTTTAACGGTGTAGACTTTGCATATTGGAAGGCTAGGATGAAAATCTATCTAGTGTCTATAGATTATGATTTGTGGGATATTGTTGAAAATGGTTATAGTCTACCCACTATTAAAATTGAAGACACTGTTATGATTAAGCCTAAAGACAAGTGGGATTTAGCTGATAAGAAACTTTATACTCTTAATGGTAAAGCTATGAATGCGCTTATATGCTCTCTTGATAAATCTGAGTTTAATCGTATCTCACATTGTCTAACTGCGCAGGAAATCTGGCATACTCTGGAGGTGACACACGAGGGAACATCGCAAGTGAAGGAATCCAGACTTGCATTGCTTTGCACAGAATACGAGAGCTTCCGCATGCTACCAACAGAATCTGTGAAAGAGATGTTTGCGAGGTTCACGGAATCGTCTACAAATCCAGTTCTCTCGGTAAGCCATACTCTAGCCATGAACAGGTACGAAAGATCTTAAGGGCGCTACCAAGTTCGTTCAGGCCTAAAGTCACCGCTATTCAAGAAGCTAAGGACTTATCAACATT
Organism: Scilla litardierei; assembly: GCA_030789695.1. NCBI lineage: Eukaryota > Viridiplantae > Streptophyta > Magnoliopsida > Asparagales > Asparagaceae > Scilla > Scilla litardierei. The sequence continues at coordinate 744,324,733 of CM061142.1, forward strand.
AAAAGTGGAGGACTTGATAGGCAACCTGATGTCACACGAGCTTGAGTTGCAAAGTATAGAAGCCAGAGAGAAACCTGAAGAGAAGACCAAAGCTTCCACACCATTAGCTCTTCAAGCTAACGATGACGATCTTGATGAAGAGCAAGCCCTAATGGTCAGAAACTTCAGGAGATACATTCAGACTGATCAAGGAAGAGCTGAGATGGGAAAAAGGTTCATTCGTTCTAATAATTCCAATTTTGTTAGAAATTCCTATGATCAGAAAGCTATTAATAGAAGTGAATGTTTTAAATGCAGGAAGAAAGGGCACCACATAAAAGATTGCCCATAAAAACGCACAGCTCAAGTTGCTAAAGGAAAAACGAAATTGCTAACATGGGACATGGATATCGAAGCTGAGGGAGAGGAGGAGGAACATGAAGCCCACTCCTGCATGGAATTAATGGCCAAACACAATGAGGTAGGATCTCCCACTAAAGCTGAATTGTTAGAAATCTTGAAAGGAATGCAAAATACTATTAATGAGCTAGAAGCTGATGTGGATAGTTATAGGAATGATAACTTTGATATGCAACAATCTGAGTATGACATGTCTAAGGAAATTGAAAAACTGAAAACTGAAATTGTTGCATGTAACACTACAATTGACATGTTAAATAAGGAGAAAGCTAGCTTGACTGAAAAAATTGATTGTCTTTCATGTCCCTCTTTATTAAAGGATATTAGCATGTATAAGCTAGGTAAGACAAAGCTTGAAGTTGAAAATGAATTGCTTTCTGAAAAGATTAACATGCTAAATCTTGAACTTAAAGAAAAAATGAGGGATTTTGAAAAGAAAGAAGAGGAAAACAAGCAAGCTTTCATTAGTAAATGCACTTTGCTTGTGAATGAAAACGATACCTTGAAATCCAAAGTCGCCACCCTAGAATTGTCATTAAAGAGATTTTCCATAGGAAAACAAAACTTGGACATTATTCTTGGAAATCAACTTTATGGCAATAATAGGAGAGGACTAGGATATGGTCTTAAAAATGTTGAAAAATCAAAATATAGAAAAGTTCACATTGAAACAACAAAGGTCGGAAATTTTCATGCTAAGTGCTTTACATGTGGATGCGTTGGTCACACTTCATATCATTGCAAATATAGGAACAAAAACATTAAGTTCAAACAAATATGGGTTCCTAAATCTTTGATGACTAATGTGAGTGGACCTTGTTGGATTCCAAGGTCACACACGACACCTCTTTTGTAGGTGGATGGAAATTTGACGAGGAGCGATAAAATTGAATGTCTCATTTTTTTGGCTCCTTAATCAAATAGCGACACGAAGGTATGATTTCATATTTTTGGTCTTAATGCATATCTTTATAGCAATTTTTTGTTCGCTTTTTTTGTGTGCATGATTTTCTTTGTTTTGTGTGATAGCATCTCATGTTTGCTTTAGTACTTCATGCATTAAAAAAACAAAAAAAAACTGAAAAAAAAAATTTGGTGCTTAAATGTGTATCTTTTCTCTTTGATTCATTATTGAAGTATGCACGAATGATTTTCATATCTATGTAGAAATTGGTGTATTATTGCTTTTGCCACATGCGCATGTTCATCTTTCTAAATATTAATGGCATGTTTAATGACTAAAAACAACTTGATTTCTACACCGCCTACTTCACTTCCACATGTATTATTATTGTTGCACATTTGGAGATATCGTTTATGAAGTATGGAAAGTGAATGTTGGAGGAAAACTTAACTGAAAATCTAAGGGATATGATATACCTTGCCATGGATAAAAATTGAGCAAAAGAAATTGTTGTTATAAGTATTTTTTAAATAAAAAAATGTGAAAACAAAAGATAATTGCTCCGTATGAAAAATGGATACAATCCTTGGCAACGGTATTACCCACGAGTATCCAACATAAGCTTTATGGGTAAACTTTAGCGTTGGTGTATTTACTCGTCAAGTAATGCCACACCCACATCTAAGAGTCCTTATAGGCTATGTTTTGGGGTGTGGTACCTTGAACTCATTTTTAATGAGGTGGGAAAAATCAATCCTAGGTGATAGAACGTTATTTAGAAAATGTGGATTGGTTCCGGTTGACTTTCTTAATGATTCTCCCTATGTGCTTCAATTTTAATCATCACACGTACACGTTGGTGTTGAATTCTTAGTTGTTTAATTTCATTGGATTTTGACTTGATTACTCTATGATTGTATACATGCAATTGTTGGTATTGGCTTATAATGCTCTATTTTTGCATGGTATATGTTTTTGACTTCGTGTTCTAACTTTTGATGATAACAAAGGGGGAGAAACATTTGGGAAGATTTGGTATTTGGTACTATGTGATGTGATATTAATGCTCATGAACATATGAATGCTTGATTAAGGGGGAGCATTAATGAAACATTTGGGAAGATTTGGTATTTGGTACTATGTGATGTGATATTAATGCTCATGAACCTATGAATGCTTGATTAAGGGGGAGCATTAATGAATATTGGGAAAGCACAAAAATAGGGTGATCATGCTTATTGTTTAACTGTACGCATCATCATTGCACATCATTATATATCATTACATGTCACCCACCTACTATCCTCACACTTTCACACACTATTTTGGAGCTTTATTACGCAAATCTTATACGTAGTTTGTCATCATCAAAAGGGGGAGATTGTTGGTAGCAACGATCTATGAACTTCGTGTTTGATGATAACAAACGTGTGTGAACGTTTTAACGTGTGTGTTAAGTATTTCAGGAACGACGAACGTGCGACTAATTCACGGAAGGACTTGGTCAATATGCTGAGAATGAGGAGACAATCAAATGGTTTGATTCATATTTACAAGTGCTCAAACAAGATCAAAACCAAACCAAGTCCAAACTACACACAGGCCTTTTGAAATCCTTACTCACGCATAAAAAAAACACTGGCCGGGCTTAAATATTAAGTAGTGGAGCAGTTGTTTTTTAGCACTACATTCAATTAATTCTCTCAGCCACACTTTTTGAGTGCTTTTGCCTTGAGATTTTTTTGCCAGGTCGTTTTTTTGTGTAGCCAAAACAATAAAAAAAGGAGACTCTTCCCTTTTATTTGCAAAGCCCTGTGAATTCAAAAGCCCTGTGAATTCAAAAGGGTCGGTTGTATTATTTCCAAGCCCTACAATTCTAAAAGCCCGGCCTTCATTGAAAAAAAAAATCCCAGTGCAAAAGCGTTTGATATTAAGGGTTTCAAAGGGGCGGCGCATCACAGAAAATTCTTTCAGAGAGCCGGCCACATTCCTTGATAGCCGCAGCAAAATTTTTTGAAGAGGGCACCGCAAAAATTCCTAGAGGCGCACCAAAGAAATATTTTTGTCTGCAAGTTTTTTTTGGGGCAACATTTTTGTGTGTGCAAGAAATAATCGTTTTGTGTGCATGGCCGAACCCTTCAAGCCGCACGCTCACATAAAGGCCGCACAAATTTTTTAGCACTCCAAACATTTCTCCCTGAGCCTTGCCGTAATTTTTTTGAGAGGTTGCAGGTGGCCGAATTTCTTTGGTGTTCTCCGAAAATCTTTGAGAGCACATCATATTTTTTATATCCCAAGAGCCCTGCGTTATTTTCTTTGTATTTGGGGTCTTCCTTTTTGTTGCGGCCACAAAACAGTGTGTGGATTAAAGGAAAAAGGTTAGTGCTTTCATTATTTTGTTTTAAACCTAAGATTAATAATTCTTGGTTGGTGTGTGCAGGCAAAAATCAAAAGGAGCAGGTGGCTGTTTTTCTTTTGTGCTTTCCCCTTGAGCAAGCCGCAATTCTGAGGGGGCAAGAGCACATGAAGCCGCAAGTTTCATCGAGAGGGAGGCCAAATTATTGAGGGGACATCAAAGACTACTACTTGTCAGCTTGATCTGACCACGTGCTGAACTACAGAGACGACACACCATTACTGAGCATTCCTAAAACTCTATTTATTTATCTTTGTATTGGTGTAGCGATCTTTGTAGGGGAAACTTTACCATCTGTGTTACTTTTTGGGGACCTGACGACTTTGGGAGTCGTCACGGAGGGAGAGCATCTGACTAGATTGATAGTGTAGAGCACGTGGTGTGCGTACAAGCTAGGTGAGAGTAGATTTGGGATCTTAACTCATTGTAGCTGTACAGGATTACATATCTATCTAGTATTTGCTTTCGGGGGCTGGAGTAGGTCGTGGGGACGACCGAACCAGGGTATATCTGTGCGTACTCTGTGATTTCTATTTTATTGCCCTGTCTGTGCTTATAACTGCGTGGGATTTCTCGTGGGTTGCACGAGAATTTTTATTAGCCTATTTACCCCCCCCCTCTAGGCTACGATCCATATCCAACAGTGAATTGTTAAACCAAGATATTTCCATCACGTGTTTATAAGTACCAAAGTTTGTAGGAAAAGAAATTAACTTAGGATTAAACTAAATTTCACAGCATACCTTTCTTATCTTTAGTGGTAGAGGTCATATGAGCACTTCTGTCTTCCTTGCTCAAGCCTGTTCTCTTCCTAGATATAGTGCAAGATGAGCTCATCCAGAGACCAATTCTCATCCTTCAGATTGTAGCTCTTCTTAAACTTGTTGAACTGTGATGGAAGAGATATCAAAACAAAATGCACTAGCAGAGCCTCAGAGAGGTCTAGCTTAAATGCTTTCAACCTTGAAGCAATATTAGACATTTTCAATATGTGCTCCCTAGTGTTTCCCATACCCTTATACCTTATTGAATTTAGAATTGTCAAGAGTGTACCAATTTCACCACTTTCATTCTTGACAAATCTATTTTCAATATCAGAAAGGAATCCTTTAGCTGTAGTAATTTTATCTGAAATAGTGCCCCTGAGATTTTCTGGAATGGCATTCTTCATAAGCATTAGGCACATGCAATTTGATCTCTTCCACTCTTCCATCTCCCTCTGTGAAATAGATGTACTCTCTTTAGTGAGTGGTGGAGGACTTTGAGTCCTTAATGCCAGATCAAGATCCATGACTCCGAGGATTATCAAAAGATTCTCCTTTCATGCCTTGAAGTTAGTGCCATTAAGTACTAGAATAGATTTGAGGTTGGCAGAAAATTTTTCAGGAATAATAGCTGAAAAAGAGAACAAGTAAACAATTGTAACATGTTCATATTAGTATTAAATAAAACAACACCAAATTCAAATTAATGCCATTTTCCTATCTCAAGACGTCCCCCACTAGCCCAACATTTATCTTTGGATAATCTATTGACTAGTTATTGACATCTTGTTGTAGCAAAAAGACAATGACAATAATAACATGCCAAAAATAAAACTTCCTTTGGGCCGAATTAAATTTGCATTCATTGAACTCACTAATCATCACATTGTCTATTGCCACAGGTGCGCATAAAATGATATAGAACGATAATCTTCCTTTGGGCCGATTTAGCGTTCTTACGAAATCATGGGCACATAAAATTCCTTTTATATTTATGAAATGAAATGATGCAAAACAACAGAGCCCACTTTGGCGAGATGTTGATTACACGAAGTCATTTCAAAAATATATACCTTTGCAAAATTTGAATCTATGTAGCAATTTAATACATGAATTTATACTTTAAGTGGAGATATTCAAGTCCACTTTTATTCAAAATCAAATTTAAGGCAACCAAAATTTTCATACAAAAGTATGTATTCAACTTGTTATATTTCTAGATTAAAACTAATCTTCACAAGAAAACCCACTTTGGTGAGTTGATGATCCAATCAATCTATATTCGAAATATATAATTAATTGTGCCAAAAAAATTGAATTTGAAACTAAACTGAATTTAACACAAAATGATTACACTAAGTGGAAATATATATAAGTACCTTTTATTCCACCTTTCAAATCATTTTTATTGAGTTAAATAAAATCCATAATTTCAATACAGATTTTCTTCTTCAAAATGGGGTATATAGGTGTACTAATGTGTATATGAACATACACATAAAGTTATATATATATATACACACACACTCCCCCCTATCCTATTTTATATATAACTTTAAAATGTGTCAAATTTCCTTAAGGCCATTTGCTTGATGGTTAGTGCCTAAAATTCCTTAAGGCCTTTTAAACTTATCCTTGAGGAGAAATAAATGTTAAAGCCTTTTATTTGCTCCCGAAGAAATATATATATATATATATATATATATATATATATATATATATATATATATATATATATATATATATATATATATATATATATGGAAGTTGGCCCATTGCCAAGCTCCAGGAAGAGTGTTCGCCTCCAGGAGAGCGGACTTGGAAGGAAACCCAGTGTTGATTAATGACAGTCCTAATTTGGAATACCAGGGGCCTTAATAACTCTTTGAGGAGGAGAGACTTGAGGTATATTTTAAATAAAATTAATCCATCGGCAATGATTTTGGTGGAAATAAAGCTGAGGTCCTTTGCTAAAGCTGAGAAGCTTGTGATTCCTAGAGATTGGATTTCTTTTCACAACTTCGAATTGGCCAAAGGCGGTCGTATTATCATGGCCTTTAACCCTTCAATTTGGAAATCTGAGCCATTTTCTTCCTCTAGCCAGCATGTTACTGTGAAGTGTACCAATAAAGGCGGATTCAATTGCGTAATCTCTGGAGTTTATGCTCGAAATTCCTTGGGGGAGCGAAAGGAATTGTGGCAAAGTCTGAAGGCCGATTCTCAAAAATTGAATGGTGTACCTTGGATGGTGGGGGTGATTTCAATATTGTGTTGTACACGCGTGATAAGATTGGTGGAAGGAGGCTTGATGAGAGCATGGTCATGGATTTCAATGAATGTGTTAGTAATTGCTTGCTGCGTGAAGTGAAAAGTTCTGGGAACACTTTCAGTTGGTGTAACCATCGTGTTGGAGATGAGCGTATAAGTGCAAGGCTTGATAGGGTCTTTGGTTATGCGGAATGGACTAATATGCTCCATGCTTCATATCTTGTCTATCTGGATGCATTAACAAGTGACCACTCTCCCATGGCGGTTTATCTTCAAGATGAGGTACCCCCTGACCCTAAACCATTCAAATTCTTTAACTTCTGGTACTTCAACCCAGGTTTCAAAGAGGTTATCTCTACTTGCTGGGCGGATACGAAAGAGGGGACACCTATGTTTAGGCTTGTGCAAAAGCTTAGGGATCTTAAAGTAGTACTTAAAGGCTGGGCAATTTCAATCCGGGCTGATAAGATAGTGGCGAAGTGCAGGACCGAACTTGATGAAGTCAGGAGCAACTATGCCATTCATACTGATATCTCTCTTCAAAGAAAAGAATCCGATCTGCTAAAAGAATTGACTAATGCCCTGAAGCTGGAAGAGAATTTGTTCAGACAAAAAAGCAGGCAGGATTGGCTCAGCCTTGGCGACAGAAATACTAAGTTCTTCTTTAATGCAATGAAGGCAAGGTATAATCGCAATAATTTGCGTCACCTGGTGGATGTGGCCGGCATGCAAAACAGGGGGTATGATGAGCTGAGAGATGAAGCCCCTTTGTACTTCAAGAAACTTTACAACCAAAGCCATTATGAGACCTCCTTCAAAAAGCCTGCTCCTAAAAGGATTTTAACTTCGGAATCTGCTACATGGCTAGCCAGAAGGGTTTCTGACGAGGAGATAAAAGCTGCGGTATTTCAGATTGGAGCAGATAAGGCACCGGGGCCTGATGGATATAACGGATTCTTTTTCCAACAAAATTGGGATCTTATTGGCAATGAGGTAACTATTGCTATTAAGTCCTTCTTCAGATCTGGTTCTCTCCTAAAACAAGTTAACCACACTTTCCTGACGTTGGTGCCAAAGAACTCTAATGCATCTGGTCTGGGTGATTATAGGCCGATTGCCTTTTGTAATGTCCTCTATAAGGTTATCAGTAAAATTATTTGCAACAGGATTAAAACTGTGGTGCATGAGCTAATATCACCCAATCAGGCCGCTTTCCTGAAGGGTCGGCTACTCTCAGACTGCACACTTATTGCCCATGAGCAAATTAAAGATTTCAGAAACCCTATGGGGGGGAGATCTTGCCTGAAGTTAGATCTACGCAAGGCGTTTGACAGTGTTAACCGAGATTTTATCTACTACTTCATGCAGTAACTTGGGTTTCCTTGCATGTTTATCTCCTGGATCAAAGAGTGTATTGGCACTCCCACATTCTCGTAATGATTAATGGGACTCCATATGGATATTTTGGAAGTAACAGAGGGCTCCGCCAAGGTGATCCACTCTCACCTTATCTATTTGTCATGGTTATGGAATGCTTTTCTATCCTTGTTGAAAGAGCCATCGTATCTCAAACAATCCAGCCTATGAGGAGAACTGGAGCTATCTCTCACTTACTATTTGCGGATGATCTACTGGTATTCTGTCGTGCAAATAGAGCCTCTTTTTTGGGAATCAAATCTCTGCTTCAAGAGTTTACCACATATACTGGTCTGGAGGTAAACTGGGATAAGAGTGCGGGTTTATTTAGCAAAGGGGCAAAGCATATAGATGATCTTGCGGATTTACTGGGTATCAAAATTGCTACCACGATCACCACATATCTGGGACTGCCTCTATCCTTGAAATACCCAACTTCCACAAATTATAAAAAGTTGATTGATAAGTGCAAGCGGAAAATGAGTGGATGGACCACAAGTGCCTTGTCTATTGCTGGACGTATTGAGCTTGTTAGATCGGTTATATACGGAATGATATCATTCTGGATGCAAGTCTTCCATATCCCTACTAGTGTCCTAAGAGCTATCACTTCGGCCTGTAGGCGGTTTATTTTCGGAAACTCGAAAGCTTGGGCTTGGGAGGATATTTGCAAGCCGAAATCTGAAGGGGGTGTGGGTATTAGATTGTTGGAGGAGCTGAATGTGGTGGCAGGAGTCAAGCTACTATGGAGGTATTTGAAAACTGAAAGCATTTGGGCAATACACATGCAGGGAAAATATGGTGGACCTGTGGGATTCTATGCGGCAAATAGAGTATATGGCCAATCCGGGACTTGGAGGCGGCTCCTCAATTGTAGGTTGGTGTCTATGAAACTTATCAAGAGGGAGGTAAGAGATGGGAGGGGAACGCTATTCTGGCGCGACCTATGGATATCCGACAGGCCACTTGCTGACCAATTTGTGGTGCCGCCTGGACATGAAAACCGCACTGTAGCGGAATATTGGGGAATGCATGGGTGGAGCGCTGATCCAGTGCTTGACCAATGCCGGCCTCTTCTTCAGAACATTGTACTGCGGCCAGGGGTTGATGGTTAGTCATGGATACCGAGTGAGAATTTTAGCTTCAAACAAGCTTGGGAGGTAACCCGCAAGAAATCTGATCCATTTATTCTCCATAAGCTGATTTGGTATCCGCATTCTGTCCCAAAAATGTCGCTTACCCTCTTGAGAGCTTTGCAGGGTAAATTACTAACAAAAGATAAGTATTGCCGTTGGAACCCGAATGCCTCATCCGCATGCTTAATGTGCGATGAAAATCTAGAAGAGAATGTTGATCATTTATACTTTAACTGTAGCTACTCCAGATACATTTTATGCAGAGCTCTGCTAAAGCTAAAAATCCCTGTTCCAATACTTCCTTCGCTTTCAGAGGTTGGGAAGTCTATACTTTCGAAATACGGAGGGAAAGGATTTTTGAGTTTGTTGTCGAAAACTTGCCTCACATCCATGGTTTGGCACATCTGGAGGGAAAGGAATAGAAGATTATTTGATAATGAAAAAAGATGTAAGACAATGCTGTTTGAGGAGATTGCGGCTGACATCCGTGTGGTGTTATACAATCAAGAGCCCACTACAGAAGATGTTACCGAGGCATTTGGGAATTGGGATTTCAAGGATAATGGCTAGATGTTGTCATTTTGTTAAATTTTTGTACTCTCTTGGTCCGAGCTTGGTCGGGGGTTCTCATAGTTGGGAGTGACGGCGCCTGTGCCCTATCCTCTCTCTACTGAGTTTCGCCAATCATGCAAAGACTGTTGTATTTGTGTACATTCAGCAATAAAATTCTCACACTTACCTTTCAAAAAAAAATATATGGAGAATATGCTTTGCATCTTTATTGATACTAGTAAAAATGTACAAGACTCTAGGGAGTAAGAAGGATGTTTGTAAGGCGGGGCAAGAGCACAGGCTCCATCGCCCCCAACCTATACAAGCACCTTCCGCTATCCAAAGAGCCCAATATGGTCAACAACAAAAAAGAGTACAATATCTACAATCTAAGGAATCAGCCCCCAATTTGAAGGGGGGAAGCTTCACCGCCAACAAGATCCCAATCCATATTCATCAAGGCAACTCTAATATCCTTAGCTATGTTTTCAAAAAGGGCCGTCTGCCTCTGGCTACTACCTTCAAAGATTCTCCTATTTCTCTCCCTCCAAATGTGCCAGATCATCACCGCCAGCATAGTCTTGGCTAATCTCCCAATGTTGTCTCCCCTATGATAGTGAGAGAGAATCAATTCCCCTATACCTGCTAGGGAGGACGGCAAGCCAGATGTAATCCCAAGTTTAAGGAAACTCATGCAAAGGAGATAGTTAGAATAACTACACTCAAAAAATATATGTTCCATATTTTCAAGTATGTTATCAGAACATAGCACACAAAAAGGTGAAGTAGGCACTCCCTATTGTACGAGCTTATCACGGGTGAGAAGTTTCCCGTGGAAAGCTCGCAATAACGTGATAGCCATCTTGGGGATATGCCCCTGAAACCAGACCACCTTGTGAAATGGAAATAAAGGCTTAATAGCCCTAGTCCCAGACCAGGCATCTTGCAGAGAAGGAGACTTGGAGACCCAAGACCAAGAATCATCACCAGAAGTTAAAGTCACCGTATCAATCAGATGTCGCACAGAAATGAGGGAGCTGGAAGCCGCCCACCCCTCACCAGTCCAATAATCTTTGACCATATACTCCTCTTCCCCATGAGGAACCTCAAAAGAATCATTCAGCGGACCACAAGGAAGCCAATTATCATACCAAAAGAAAGTAGAGGAACCATCTCTGACAAGGCGACGGGTGAGTTTCTTTGTAAATTCACGACAATGCAAAATGAACTTCCAAGTACCAGATTGCATGGGATGAGCTTTAGCTTGGAACAACCCAGAATTACTCAAATACTGATTCCTCATATGAGTAGCCCAAATACCTTTATGAGTAAGCATGCGCCATGTCATTTTAACACCATAAGCATTATTAAGTTCCGTAAAATCTCTGATCCCCACTCCCCCTTCTTGCTTAGGGGCACACATATCATTCCAGGCCCAAAGATGATTTTTCCCCCAAACAAATTTCCTACACATGGAGGTAAGGGAACGGAGAACAGACTTCGGCAAACGGAAGGCATGCATCCAAAAACTAACCATGCCAAAGATAACAGATCTGATGAGTTCAATGCGTCTTGCTATGGATAATAATGAAGAAGACCACCCCTGCAACCTGCTCTTGCATTTGTCAATAAGCCGACCATACATGGAAGCATTGGGATATTTAGGTGACATAGGGAGGCCCAGGTACGTGGAAAGGGATTGGACCCGTCGAATACCCAAAATATCAGCAAGACTACCAGGCTCTTTGGCACCCTTACTAAAATTGCCAGCACTTTTACTCCAGTTAACCTTAAGACCAGAAAAGGCTTTGAAAGTAGCGAGAAGTTCCCTAAGCCCTTCAAATGATTTAGAGTTAGCGCGACAAAAAACCAGCAAGTCATCAGCAAAGAGGAGGTGAGTGACCGCCCCCACTCTGTTCATGGGCATAATATTGCGGGTAGCATTGGCCTTGGCCATGAGAAGGGAAAAGGCATCCATAACGATCACAAAGAGATAAGGGGATAGGGGATCTCCCTGCCTCAGCCCCCTATTAGACTGGAACATACCATAAGGGGAGCCGTTAATCATGACGGAGAAGGAGGGGGTAGAGATACACTCACAGATCCAGCTTATGAACTTGTGTTTGAACCCCATTTGGTGCAACATATAGTAGACAAATTCTCTGTTAACACTGTCAAAAGCTTTACGCAAGTCCAATTTAAGGCAGGCATGAGCACCCATAGGATTATTGAAACTCCTTATATGCTCATGGGCGAGTAGCGCACAATCAGCAAGTAAACGATCCTGGAGGAAGGTTGCTTGATTTGGAGAGATGAGCTCAATGACCGCTCTATTCAAACGGTTGCAAATAATTTTGCTTATAATCTTGTATAAAACATTGCAGCAGGAAATCGGTCTGTAGTCATCAAGACCAGAAGCATTGGCACTCTTAGGTATGAGAGTTAAGAAGGTATGATTAATCTGACGATATATCTTCCCAGATTTGAAAAAATTGAGCACAGCAGTGGTGACATCTTTACCAATGATATCCCAAAAGTTTTGATAGAAAGACCTGTTAAAACCATCAGGCCCAGGGGCTTTGTCAGCTCCAATTTGAAAGACAACATTTTTAACTTCCTCATCACACACAGGCCTCTCAACCCAATCAGTGGCATTTTTAGTAAGCACTCTTTTGGTAGTAAGGCGAGGAAAAACCCTCCAGTAATCATTCTGATTATAAAGGCTAGAATAGAACTCAGGAGCCTCAACTTTAAGCAAATCAATAGAGTTATTCTGGGAACCATCAACAGAAATGAGATGCCCAAGATTATTATGACTTTGCCTAGCCCTCATGGCAGTATAAAAGAAACGGGAATTACGATCTCCCAGATGCAACCAATCTTGCCTGCTTTTCTGTTTAAGAATGGATTCTTCGATATCTATAGCTTCAGCCAACTGTTTAATAAGATCATGCTCTTTCTTTTGTGTCTCACCGCAGGAACCCAAGTTAGGGTTGCTTTGAATAATATCAAGCTCAGCCCGAATTTTAGAGACATCATTTGTATCTCTAAAAACCGCCCCAAATGTTTTAAGCCCCGTTTTGAGATTCTTAAGTTTAGCAACCAGTCTAATCATAGGGCAGCCGCTGACCCTGATGTGCCACTGCTCTTTCAACACTTTAAGGAACTCAGGACTGCGTTGCCAAGCATTGAAGAATTTGAACGGCTTAGGATCAGTACCTCCAACCTGATGGGTATGAATGATGAGGATGGAGTGATCACTAGTACCACTAGCACTATATTCACAGTAAGAGGACATAAGCGTACCCATCCCAGCACTATTACAAAAAGAGCGATCAAGGGCCGCCGTGATACGTATTTGTCCAATACTACGATTAGACCAACTCAGCGTATTGCCAACAGTTTTAAGCTCCAAGAGAGCACTGGTATTAATGCATTCATTATACTCATCGACCATGTGCCCATCAACCAATCTACCCCCCACTTTATCCATGGAATATCTGACACAGTTGAAATCACCCCATATGATCCAAGGGGTATTTCTATACTTGTTGGCCTCAACCGTGATATCCTTCCAAAGGATTCTACGTTCTTGATATGAGTTGGAAGTGTAGACAATTGTGGCCATCATAGTAAATCCCGCAACATTAATACACTTCATGGAGATGTGCTGAGCCGTCATTTCATCAACCATGCACTTCCAAATATCCGGGTTATACATAATGACGATGCGTCCATTATGATGAGAGGAACGGTTGTTGAAGGACATCCAGTTCTTGGGGAAACACTTGAGGATTCTATAACCATTTTTGCTAGTAACTTTGGTTTCAAGGAGACCAACAATAGCAGGGGCATACTTACGGACTCGGAACTTGAGCTCATTACGTCTAGCAACATTATTTAGCCCCCGAGTATTCCATATAAGCATAGTCATTGGGCGGGGGGGGAGGATGCACAACATCCTTGTTAATCCTAGAGCTTTTACGGGTGCCCTTCAAAGAGGCCGCTCCCCCGTTGCTCTTTATCTTTTTCCGTTCATTACTTTTTTGCTTCAACTCCTCTTGTTCCTGATGCCAAGCTTCATTGATGATAGTCATATCATTAGGCTCATCCTCAGAGTAAATGATATCGTTCGAGCCATTTAATAGTGAAGCTCCTATCCGAGAGAAATTCCCCCTACTTAGGACACTAAACGGATTGCTATCGCTCGGCATTGACTTGTTGGTATCGCGGGGTATTATGCCTTAATCTTAGAATTTAAATTTATTTTAGCACTCTTAACACAAAATTTATCTTTGAGGAGAAATATACATAAAAACTTCTTATTTCCTCTTTCAATCCAATTAAATTCAATATTAGGCAACCAATCATACAACGTATGTATTTAACCATTTACATTCCGAAATAATAATAATTTAACTGTAAAGCCCACTTTGGTGGGGTCTCGTAATAATTAAAATTATTTCGAAACAACTGAATTTAAGATGAAAATAAACTTTAAATGTAAATATATGTGAAAACTTTTATTTACTCATTCGATCCATTTAAAATTCATCCAGACAACTGATCATACAACGTATGTATTTAACTGTTTACATTCCGAAATAATAATAATTTAACAGTAGAGCCCATTTTGGTAGTGTCTCGTAATAATTAAAATTATTTCAAAACGTATAAATAAAATATAGAATGCCTAAAAGAATTAAAATGGAACGAATATAATTTAACACACAAATTTAGGCTTAAAGGAAATATATATACACATAATCATTTATTTCCTCACTTAACGAATTTAAATTTAAAATTTTAGGCACTAAATTTACATACAAAGTATGTCCGTAGCTTTATATATCAAAATAAGAGTAATCGCCACGATAAAGCCCACTTTGGTGGGGTTTTGATTTAATTACAATCATTTCGAAACATATATAATGTAGCATGCCTAAAGGTAAATTTAAAATTAAAACTGAATTTTAACACTTCATACTTAACGGAAATATATAATAAATTGCCCTTTTTTATTTCCTACTTAACTTGTGTTATAATATCCCAAAATAGGCTCAAATTTGTATCCAAAAGATCCAAAACAGGTCCAAATAGACTAAGCCCATTGTCAAGGCAAATAACCCAAAAAAGGGCCCAAACTAAGCCATCCCAATAATATTTTTTTTTGAAAAACAACCTGATTGGGCCCAATTTGGCCCAAACCTTCTAGGGTTAGAAACCCTAGCAGCAATTTTGGCCCAACCAGGGGCCGGCCGCCGCCGGCCCCTTTCCCTTACCTCCGACACCGGCAGGGGGGCCGGCGCCGGCCTCATCTAAAAGGGGCGGCGAAGGCTGCACTTTTCTTCGTCGCGCAGGCACCAGGAGGCGCCTGCCGTCATCCAACAGGGGCGACAAAAGCCGCCCCTTTCTCTACCTTGCAGGCGCCTGGGGGCGTCTGCTGTTTCGACGAAGGGGAGGGGCAGCGGAGCGCCGGCCCCCTTCTCTTTCGGGTCCTGATGGGGGCAGCCAACCGCCGCCCCCTTCCCGGTTCTAGGGCAGCAGGCCCCCGGTGGGGGGGCTGTTGTTTTGACGCAAAAGGGGGGGGGGGGCGGTAGGGCACCGGCCCCCCTTTCGGAAAGCTCACCAGGGGCAGCTCATGCCGCCCACTCTGAAAACCTAACGGGGGCGATGTGAGCCGCCCCCTTTTGTCCCCAATCCCATCGGAAGGGGCGGCTGGGGGCCGGTCCCCTTCCGTTCAACCTACAGGGGTGGCTTTGCAGCCCCTTTCTGATCTGCATCGACGCCGGCATCGCCGGTGCTGATCTTTCAATGGGGGCGGCAGAGCCACCCCCTTCTTTCATCGTGTCGGGCAGCGGTCGGTGGGCCGCCCATGATCTAGGGTTCGTCATTTTTAATGGAAAAATCAATCAAAACCCCAATTTTTCATAGATCTGAACCCAAAAATAGATTAAAAATCTAATTTTTTATCAGATCTGAATTTATGAGCAAGCAAAATCTTAAGATCCAAACATGGCGGCTCTGATACCACTTGAAAGAACTAAAGATCTAGATGCGTGTACAAACCAAATAACACAGATCTATATTACGCACGCTAATCTTAAAACGTTACCTTCTCTGATTAGCGGAAGTGTACCTGAATCCATCGCTAATAGTCTGAAAGACATCCTGATGATAACGTGGCAGATGATCTTCCAGAACAGCACGAATCAACCGTTGTATAAGTCCTTTGGATTTCTCCCAGTTTCTCTCCGAGCGACGGGATGTAGAAAAGACGGCTAACTTGTTCGTGTCCTTCGGGATCATGACCGCATATATATAGGGCTAGCCTCCTTAGCCCTAGGATTTCCAATTCGGCCCATTAACGAATTGAAGCCCAATAGACATCACACATAAAGGCCCACAACCTATATGACTCATTTAAGCCCACTCAACTTAATAAATGAGATCACTTATACATTATGCTTTAATATGACAGTGTAGAACTATATAATTATATTTGCATATTATCCCAACGTTGGATTAAGATCCAAATGTGTTGGATGAGTTCCAACATAGCCTACACTTGTTTAAATTGATGTTTACTTAAAAGGATTAACCCTTTTAAGTCAAAATTTTTATCATGTTTTACTATATATTAATCCATTATTTTAACCATTGTATGAATAAATACACTCTTGTTAAGAAACCAAAAGAAAGAGTAACTATGGCATGAATCCATGGTCCTCTATTTATTTATGAATAGTGAATACCAAAAGGGCATGAACTCCAAAAGTCTCTATTATACTAACTAATGTGGATTAGTGGAGGGATAAAGGAGTGGGGAGGCTGGTTGACGGGGCACGCCTCCCAAGAGAGCCAAAGGTGTATCAAGTACTAATTACCATAATTAAACATCCAACGGAGGAAATTATGGCTACACTCAACATCAATAAACCAACACTACACACTCATTAGCCTCGTCCAAATTGTGAAAAACGAGACCCCTTCGGGCGTGCTTGGGCGGACCCGCGCCCTCATACCGGGCGAGCTCCGCTCGCTCATCTTTGGCGTCCACGACATATGAAATAGCAATACGTGGTATATTAACGAATGAAAGCATGTAGTCACTACATAGAAAGAACATAACGGTGGTGGTAGATCTCCTTTGGATAATACCTTCCTTGAAATGCGGTCTCCTCACAAACTTCCTCATGTGGCTCAGGCTTCTACTCGATCTGCTCTCTGACACACACTAAGACATAGGGCTACAACTAACACCAACACTACACACTCATCGCAAGAGAAAAACAGCGAAAAACGAGACCCCTGGAGGCCAAAGACCTCCCTCACTCATAACACTCCCCCTTATTCATCCATTACTTTGGTCTTAGCGTATAAAGCTAAGGAGGTGGATACTTCTGGGTCCAGAGTAGTCGTGTTTACCTCGTTAAAACCTTAGCTGTGGAAAACCCAGTGGGAAAAACCAACAGCTTAAGGAAAAAGAGTGCAACCCACAGGTTACTCCCCCTGATCCATACAAGCCTTATGCTTTTAGGCCTTTCAGCTTTCATTAGAGGTGGACACTTCAAGGTCCAGAGTTAAATGAGGTTGCCTCATTAAAACCTTTGGCTATGGAAAACCCAATGGAAAAACCCCATAGCTAAGGAAAAAGAGTACAACTCTACTATCAACTCTCCCTGATCTGTACAAGCTTAAGTCTTGCAGATCTCCTATGTATCTATATAATCATTTCATATTCGTCTATACATCCATCATGTTCTGAAAGCAAATACAATTATCACTCATCTATACAAGTTTTACTCATATCTAGTAGATACTGGAAAACAGTGGCGCTCAGGAGTGATACGCTCTTCGAAATTTGGCAAATGACTCCACGTATGTATTCTTTTACTCAGTCTACACCATGTCTGCAAAGTATTGTTGGACCTGGATGAGTATATTCTAGATATGCTTTTTGGATGATAAGCTTCTCAGAAGATGTAGACTTTTGGAGGATGATGCGTAGATTTTTAGGATGTGGCCGACCATTTGTGCTTAGTCATCGCGATGATCTGTAAACCTGCATATGCGATATATATTCCTTGACCCTCGGAAGTTGCACAGAAGCAGCTTATCCTTGGTTCAGTCGTGCTCTCCAGGGCAGCACTGTACCTGGCTAACAGCTTTACTGCAAACATTCTAATAGAGACACGTGCAGTTGGCCAGATAAAGGAGTGTAACTATTACACTAGAGCTAGGCTCTCAGGACCTAGGATGTCCTTCCCCTCTTCTAGCGACTGGAAGGCTTCATAAATAAGCATCCATTTTTAATAGATTGCAAATGGACATCTTTCTTCATAAACTCATGGTGTATGAAGAATATGATAGGTATAAAAGGATTCCACAACGAATGTGTTTAATTTGTAAGCCGAGACAATACCTTGTTTTGCACATGTATTTCATTTCAAAGGTATGCTTAAGGCTATCAGATATATCAATGGTCTCTGCAGGAGATCCTATTAGATTTAAGTCGTCCACATATACGGAGACTAATACAAATCATGTCCCTGTTTTTTGATAAAGATACATGGGCAGATTTCATTTATTAGCGAATCCTTGTTCAGCAAGGAATTTGCTAAATCTGTTATACCACATTTTCCGTGATTACGTAAGATCATATAATGATCTTTGAAGCCTTTATAGAGGAGACGTTCATACGTCTCTCTTTCATCTCTGGGGGTGGAGTATACCCTTCTAGAAGTATCATATAGATCTCTATATCTATATAGCCGTATAGATATGCAGTCACAACGTCCATGAGCTGCATTTCTTGGCTTTTCCAGAGACGTTTAGGCTTAGTATGAAATAGAAAAATGATCACATTTCCTCCATTTCTTATCCTTATGGAAATCCAACTTATAATCCATAGGTTTTACACATTACGGTATTGGGACTATTGTTCCAAAGACTTTGCTTTTCAAGAGTGAGTCCATCTCTACTCTTATTGTCTTGTCCCATGGCCAATCTATGCGTTTACGCTATAGAAAAGTGGGTTGAACGTCATAGTCGTATTCAGTGACGTGAACAGCAATAGTGAAAGCAAAATCGTCGACGACGACTGTGCTATATTTGTCTAGTATCTCTCTAGTACGTACGTAATATAATGATGATTCTCCTATTGTTTCCTCTGCAAGAAAAATCAGGAGGGGAGAGGTCGCTGGTCTAAGCTTAGCATTCTGTGGAGGGATCATTTTAATATCTCAAAGAATCTACCTCTTTCGAGGAACTTTATCTTTTGAACCTGGCGGGCGTCCTCTTTTCAATTGAGGTGTAACCAAATCTGCTGCCGGTGGATTGCATCCATATATGGGGATGTCAATCCTAGCTGGCGTGTTGGTAGCAGGGATGTGTGAATGAACAATCTTATGGTTGTCCGTGAATTTATCCGGCAATTGATGTACTTTAGTCTGAATGTGAAGGATCTTCTGGATATCATCTTCACACAGAAATAGTATGCGGATTATAACGAGATTAGGACTTTTGTGTCCCATGATATGGTCTCAGAAGCTTCAGGCTTCTTAAGACTGCGTGCCTATTATAATGAGACTTTGCTCATCAAATTCACAGTTATCAAGACGTGGTGCTATAGGGACATATATTAGTACATCTAAACACTCTTAAATGAGATATGTTTGGTGGTGAACCATAAGCAAGCGGCATCAACAATAAGATATGGCCACAAGAGGGTCGTATCGTGATAAGCGATGCTGAATACAGTACGACGTATCCCAAAAAATCCACTGGCAACTGGGATTTAACAATGGACGTGAAATCCATTGGAGTCTCTTTATCAGAGACTCTGATAACCCATTCTGAGTTTGAACATGCTACAGGATGTTCAATTTCAATGCCAGTTGCTTGGCAATAGTCTTGAAAGACATGTGTAGTGAATTCACCCACATTATCAGCTTTTGTGAAAGCTAGGTTGCGGGTGGACAAAAAGGCACACATAAGACCATCTAGTAGATGCATATATTAGTACAATGAAGTATCGAAATAGGCAACTTGCAGGGTGAATAGGCCTGCAAAGGTCACCATGTATTCTCTTAATGAAGCCAGGAGACTCTAATCCCACTTTCAGGAAGGAAAGTCTCACTATAAGTTTTCCCTTATGACAAAGGGGGACTAGGAAACTCAACCTTTTTGAAGAATCTTCAGGTTCTCCAAGGGATTCATTTGATGATGCGTCCATCATCGCTGATCCAGGATGACCAAGTCTATTGTGCAAGAGTTGAAAATTCTGGCAATGAAAGGCACTTCTGGTGCTCAGTCAAGTTGGCTTTCTATAGAATGAATATCTGTAATGATAGGGGCCCAACGGGGGTCCAAAAAATCATGCGTAGATGGTCTTCTGGCCATCCTTTTGACGAGTTACATATGAATATTCACTATTATTATCCATAGTTTCCAAGGTATGTTCGTTTTAAACGAAATATCCTTGAAATATCTGATTAAGGAGAGAAATTTGCATCTTATAGTCTCGTTGTATGTGGGAGCAATTTTAATGATTCATTAGTGCATCTAAGCACTATCTATAATATATCACATTTCATCCATATATCAGAATGAATAGAAAAGCTAAATATGCATTCATAAAGTTCCAAAAGGGAAATACAGATGAAGGAAACTAGTATTTAAAATGCAAAGATAAAAAGCAAACTAAGATAAGGCTCAATCGAGCAGATCATCATTCTTGAAGTCTTGTGTAGTGAACTTGGTCAGAGCTTGAATATCCGCTAGGTTTGTTTCAGGGGGAGGCTTCAGGCTCCCCTGATACAAGTCCTGGAGGTGGCGAGGAATGCGACAGTTTTTGGACCAATGTCCAGTCATGCCATATCTATGGCATTTGTCCTCCCAGTTCTTATTTGGAATTTGCACTGGATCAGTGTTCTTACGCTTTCATGTGAAGTTTTTCTTCCCCTTGTTGTTGTTGTTCAGGGGTGGTGTCTTGCTGGCTTCACTTCATCTTTCCCTTTGTTTTTTCTAGCCTTCTTCTTGTTTTTCCACTTTTGGGGAGAAACATGGTGGGCTTCAGGGAGAGGGGCAGCACCAGCAGGGCGCAGATTATAAGTGGCAAGTAGTAAGTCTCTATTCTGCTCTGCCCTAAGAAGGTAAGAGAGCAAATCAGAGAACTTCGTGAAGTTGCATTCACGGTACTGTTGCATGAGGATTGCATCGTTCTCGTGGAACGAGGTAAATGTCTTTCCCAACATGTGATGCTCCGAGACTTCTTCACCACACAACTTCAGGTGTGAGGTGATATTATGAAGTGCTGAGTTATACTCAGCAACGGACTTATAGTCCTGAAGACTGAGTTTTTCCCACTCATAACTGGCAAATGGTAGTATGACATCAATTTGATGACTATAATGTGCCTCAAGCGTTGTCCACAATTCAAAAGAGTCTTCTATCGTTAAGTATTCGGCCTTTAAGGTCCTATCTATGTGTCTTCTGATATAGATAATGGCTTTCGCCTTATCCATGTCGAAGATAATGGTAGTAGAATTGCCAGCTGGCTGGGCCGCTGTAGGGGCCTTGCTAGCAGTTGTCTCGGCCGCTGCGGGGGCCAAAATTAGTGAAGGAGTGCCATTGAACGCAAGTGAAACTTCAGGTCCACTCGCCAGCTCAGATAGGTTTTTCCTGCTGCGTCAAGGACCTTGAAATCGACGCTAGCCAATTTTGCCATTTATCTATGCAATTAAATACGCATGAATTAATATTTGAGAAAAATAAATTAACGCAAAGTAAATAAACAGTCATGTGGGGATCGGCCAGATACCCTTAGAAACAAAATGTCCAAAAATGTCCAAATACAGTCCAAAAATGAAATACAAAAAGAAATTAAAAATACAACTTGGAAACCTATTTTGGGTCCCATCATAAAGCAGATTTCATCTCCGTCTTCAATTTGGCTGAGCTCCGGTCTTTGGCATTTTACATTATAACCTCACAACAATTCCTCTCAAAACAAAAAAAGAAAGCGAGAAATATAAAAAGGTGTATCTCAAAATGGCCGATCCCAAAACACAAGACTGAATTATTTACAATATCCACGCAGTTTATATATGCTACAGGCAGTATAAAAATCAACCATGCAAACATACATGCATCAATAATATATTTAATTCAACATCGCAGGCAATTTTATTGGATAAAAATATTAAATTTACATTAAAAAGTTACTTGGACCACTGGGAAACGTCATTACCCGTTAGGTTAGATAACTAACCTAACAACAGAGCGGTCTCAGGATCCATGTAATGATTTAAACGTAAAATAATATTTATTTTTATCCATTTAAAAAAATAAAGCGATAATTAGTGAATTAAACATAAAATTCATTAAAAAAATTTAATTTGCACCAAAAACTCTAAAAAGAGTTAATAACATCGGCCTGATATTCCATGGTTTTTCTGGATTTTTACAGAATTTTCAGGGTTTAATAGGATTTTATTTGAATTTAAAATAAAATTTGGCATGCGGGCTAGAGGCTCGAGGGCTGGCTACAGGCCCTTTAGCCAAAGATATTTCCACCTGTTTTACTATTTATTTAATTACTGGACTTCTGGCCCATCCGGGGAGGCCCAAGCCTCTTCTCTCCCCTAACCCTAATTAGAGTTTTAAGGGGTAAAACAGCCGCCAGGGGAGTCAAAAAGACTCCACATATCTACCTTCCATATTTATTTCGGTGCCTCCCTCTTCAGGTGGGATGTGAAATGACGC
Source organism: Scilla litardierei (assembly GCA_030789695.1). Taxonomy (NCBI): domain Eukaryota; kingdom Viridiplantae; phylum Streptophyta; class Magnoliopsida; order Asparagales; family Asparagaceae; genus Scilla; species Scilla litardierei. Next base: position 744,347,356 of record CM061142.1, read on the forward strand.
AGGCAGAGGGGGGACGATTTGAGACGGCGGCCCCGGGTGGCGCCCCCCTCTTTAGGTGGGGGCGATTAGGAGGCGTCGAAGCCCCCTCCAACGGGTCAGATGAGACGATGGTCGTCCGACGATGAAGATAGGCATGGTAGCAAATTTTAAATGTTGACAGCAAAGTTTAAAATGCAAAATGTTGACATCTAATTTTAAATGGAGGCTTCAATTTAAGCCCCAATGTCAATTTCTAATTTCAAATGTAAGCCCAAATTTTAATCGGTAGGTATTGACATATCACTAACTTTTTAAATGGAGACTTCTAATTTTTTTTGCAATATCACCAACTTTAAGCAATTAAAACGACGTCCAAACATGTCCCTTGGGATAACCACTAAAAGAAACATTGCATGTCATCATCATCTTGTGACCAACACAACTACATCAATAGGGATATATCTGAATTCCCTCAAAGAAGAGTTCTTGACTCCAAGCATTGTACTTTCCACCAATGGTTTAATACGAGCAACATCAACACGATAGCATCCCTTCCTATGAAAACTAGTTCATATCTTTAACCAAATAGCTGTTCTATCCATATGGCTAGGAATTGGGCTAAGCTCGACATGAGCTTTACCTAGCCAGGTTTGGTTAGAATGTGCTTAGGCCTAAGATTTTTTCTGATTTATAAACAGGCCGAATATAAGCTTAGGATACTTGGCCCAATGGGACTGAATGCGATATGTTCGTACATATTTGATCGTTAAATTTGAAACATTTGCGTAATAAATATATACTCTCAACATAATTATATGGATTCAAAATTTTGTACATAACATGGAATCAATTAATGCCTCCTATACATGTGATCCTCCTCCTTCACCTCTTCCTTATCCACCATCACCACCACTGCATCATCCTCATCCTCCCTCTCTTATCCCACTCAAAATTTCTATTTAAGGATATGTTGTTTTCATTCTTCATCTTGCATGAGAAGACATCGCTATCAATACTCTAGACATTCTTGCTTTAGGAAACCCAACCAAGTTATAGCATCTTCCAGTCATTCTCGCTGCCAATACCCAGCCGATCGTCGGCCTCTCATCTTCTCCACTCCATAGGCCTGTGCAAAATTCGACGCAATAGCCGACCTACCCTTTCATGCCAAGAGGTTCATCAACCATGGTGACCTCGTCAACTTTGACATCCTTCATCTATTTTCAGTAGTCTCCCTCTTGGACCTATGGAATTACTCAAACAAGGTACCCTACTGCCCTAGCCTCATAAAGGAATTCAATACGAACATGGACGTGATCCATGATAATGGGCACTTCTACATCGACACCAACGTCAAAGGTGTCAAACTTCATCTCACCCATAGGTCTCTATCGCGTTGATTTCGGGTAAATATTGCATACTAACCCCCTCATCTAGTATCGTTTTGAGCGTATTTGATCCTTAATACAACCGTATTTAGATTATTGTCATTTATTAGAGCAATCACTTGGTTTACGCATAAAATCATACTATATTGAGTATTTCTGCCTTTTTAGTATTTTTCATATGTAGACCTCAGTCTTGTGATTCCAACGGCTATTTATTCATATTTTTCTAAGATCTGTGCTAATTTCTATGAATTTTTGAATACAGAATACTATTTAAACTGCAGAAATACGAAGGAATATATGCAAATACGGCCAGAATACGCCGTAAATACGGTGCTCCGCTCCCGGCCTGGACACGTCGCAGCGATCTGAACAAGTCATGCCTTATCCAACTGCCTATGTTCTTCCCGCAATGGATTCGGATGGAGTCAGCGTACGTGTGATGTGGCTTCATCTCGATCGTCGATCCAATTACCTCGGTAGTCTAGCGAAGTGGCCACTATAAAGAACATTGATCTTGCATCCAACGGTCGATATGGAGGCATTAGCGGATCAGACTCAAGTGGAGAAGCGGGTGAAGCAGGCGAAACCCGCTCATTCAGCAGGGACACATGTCGCTTCAGCATCCCATCCCGCTGCGTGAACGGTAGGCATTTGATCCGACAGAGCAGGTGCAGGTTTAAGCGTATTGGGTACGGGTTTGGATCCGTTAACGAGTTCAAACCCGCAATGCTTATATATAAGCGTATTCTAGGGGGTTTGAGGTATTATTGGCATATTTTGAGCTCTATAGAGCGTATTCGTTCGTAATGTTTGGAGGCCATGGAGATAGAGACAGAGGGCTATTGTTGAAGTCGTTTCTAGGGTCAATTGGAGAGAATTGGTGATAAATCCCTAACTTTTCCTTGTATTTTGAGTATTTGGCTCGTATTTGGAGTATTCTTCACGTATTTTGAGTATTTGAACGTCTATTTGTCAATAAATATGAGTTCTTTTCTATCCATGCGTGGCTAATCTCCATATGTATTGGTTGTGATGTAGTTAGAGCTTTGTAATCTTTGATTTAATATCTTTTCACCCTATATTCACGTCAAAATCAAGTATTTTATCGATTTCTATGTGTACTTTGTTTGGGTATGTTATACAGAGACGTGGGCATGCTTGAATCGAATATGATCTGAGTAAGACTTATTCGTGATGCGATTCGAGAGGATGTATCGTGACCCGAGAGGGCACTTGTGCGTATTTTCTTTATGAAAACGATAATTTACGTGATTACTCTTTGACACTATTTTTGTGCTTTATCGCCATACTTTCTGGCGTTCTCATGCCCTAGCCGGATGAAAAGTTGAGTTATAGAAAAGATATTAATAATCATTGATTGCAAACACACTAACGAAACCACAACTAACACATACTCTCCACATTGGTACCCTAGTATCGAATTCACCGTAATTATCTTAGGATTTTGTTTTAGTATTTTAAACTCTCGACACCATTAGTTTGCCTTCGAAAGATGGTCGTTTCTTACCGTAATATTATACTTTATAAATTGAAATTCGTGGTTTTGCATGTCAGTTGTCCAGTGGATACGATAGCTGGACTCACCATGATTATTATTTGTTTGATCTCCTACACTTGAGAGTAGCACTCAAATCTTTTGAGACGAGTCAATTTTTTAATGGTACTTGTGAGCTACAATTTTAGTTTGTTCAAAAGAATATTTGGTGAGATCCTTCCACCTTATAGTTAGGACTTTTTGTTCTCTTCTTTTTGTTTTCTTATTTTTGTTTTCTTTAGACAAAAAAACAAAAAAAATATGGATGATGATGCATATTTTTTAAACTTTATATCTGATTTGATCCAAGTTCTACCGGTCTTCCATTGTACGTATGAGGAAAATCCATATTTACACATGCAAGATTTTGAAAATTTATGGTACCATCTGTTTCGTAGGAACGAGCGCATTGAAAGATTATGTCTTAAATATTTCCCATATTCATTGTCAAAACGGATGTTCCAGCTTCTTGATGCCTGCTTAAGTCCGTAGACCTATGCAGTCTACACGCTTTCCTTTCACTCCTACAGACTTCGAATCCTTCTGGCTGAGTCATGTAAATCTGCTTCTCTAAACCACCATTTAGAAAAGCAGTCTTTACATCCATTTGCCAGATTTCATAGGCATAATGGGCAGCAATAGCGAGTACGATTCAGATAGACTTGTGCATGGCGATTGGTGAGAAAGTCTCGTCATAATCTACTCCTAGAATCTGACAATAACTTTTCGCAACCAGCCTAGCCTTGTACGTTTCTATCTTTACATCTGCACCAATCTTCTTCTTGAAGATCCATTTGCAACCAATGGAAACATTTCCTTTGGGCACGTTTTCTAAGGTCCATACCTTATTTGCGTGCATGGATTCAATTTCGGACTTCATTGCATCTAGCCATTTATCAGAGTCTCTACTCTTAACGGCATCTTGGAAGCTAATAGGATCATCATCTAATATGACGATATCCTCAACCCCTTCGTCTACGAGAAACCCGTAGTACCTATCAGGGGCTCGAGGAATCCAATCAGACCTCCTAAAGACTGGTTGGGAGACGTCAAGTTTGGATTCTCCCACTGGTTTCGACACATGTTCTTGTGTTAGTTCTCCTTCTGAGCTTTTGTCCTGATCTACCACCTTGCCATTAGCTTCCTTCATAAGGAATTTCTTTTCTAAAAAGGTGGCATGTTTGGAGACAACAATCTTTTGTGTCTCCGGATGGTAGAAGGTGTACCCTAATGAACGTCTTGGGTACCCAATGAACTTACACAAAACAGATCTATCTTCCAGTTTGTCTGGATTATGCATTTTGATGTATGTATGACAAACCCATAACCTTAAATGATTAAGGCTGGGTTTCTTGCCACTCCATATCTGATATGGTGTCGTTGTCACAGATTTCAATGGAACCTTGTTGAGAATGTAGATAGCAGTTTCTAGGGCGTAGCCCCAGAGGGAGGTTGGTAACTCAGCTTCACTTATCATAGATCGTACCATGTCAAACAAAGTGCGATTTCTCCTTTTTGACACACCGTAATGTTGAGGTGTGTAAGGAGGCGTGACCTGAGAGAGAATCCCATTCTTTTTTAAATATGTAAGGAATTCATGACTCAATTATTCTCCTCCTCGATCAAATCGAAGGATCTTAATACTCTTGCCAGTTTGTTATTTTAACTTCGTTATGGTACTCTATGAATCGCTCAAATGTTTCGAATTTGTTTTTCTACAAGAACACATGTCCAAACCTAGAGTGATCATCAGTAAATGTAACAAAATATGAATATGCTCCTTGTTGAGTATTGGACTCTCCACCTTGATTTTGATGATGATCAAACAAAAAACATTGTGACTAACTCTTGTGATTGCAGTTAGCTAAAAAGTCACCAATTAGATTCAAGAAGATCAAAAGTGACTACACGTGTTGATTCAAGTAGAGGACTTGGTAGATCAACAAAGGTGAAGCATTGGCTTGAAGAACTCAACGGCTTCTTCAAACCTCAAGCCAATGGCATCAACAAATGAATGGATATTCAATCCAAATAGAAGAAAGGAATGGATGAGTCAAAAGCTTTGAAGACCATGACGTTGAAGATATTCACGTCATTCAACTAAAAGACTCAAGTCCATGAAGAATTATGGAGATCGTCACCAAAGTAATTTGTTCATCTCAAGCGACGTCCCAGACTTCCTCAGAACGCGTGATCGTTGTGCCTGGAGCTTTGTTGAAGCTCAAGGAGTATTCATGAAGTCAAGGGATTCGGATTCTCCATGTTGAAGCTTCGAAGACAATTCGTCATGTTATTTATATTGTCTTCTAGCTTCGGTTTAGTAGAATATTAATCCTTGAGTAGTACTTGCCTAGAAATCTTCATAACTTTCATATCGTATCTCTAGGATTGCCTTAGAAGCCATTAGAAACTTTCCCGTAGCCTATCGTTTCATTTCACGGCTTCATTTGCATCTTAGTTGGTTCAAGAAGAAGAACCAACCGACTAGATGACGATCTAATCGGTTGGGAATCCTTCTTGAACCGACTAGATATCCTTGCTTAATTCAGACCATTCACTGTTGGTCAATTAGTCGGTCCAAGAAGGTTCACCGACCGACTAGATGACGATTTAGTCGGTTGGAAATCCTTCTCAGACCGACTAGTTATCCTAATCAATTCAAGACCATTTTTTGACCAATTAGTCGGTCCAAGAAGGTTCACTGACCGACTAAATGACGATCTAGTCGGTTGGTGTCTCTTCTCAGACCGACTAGTTTTCCTTGTGAAATTCAGCCTTTGTTCTGTTGACCAGTTAGGTGGTTCAAGAAGGATGGTTAATTCATTAAAAGTCAATCTAGTCGGTCCAAGAAGGTTCACTGACCGACTAGTTGTCAATCTAGTCGGTTGATGATCCTTCTTAGATAAACTAGTGCTTACCCATGATTTCACCATCTTCTCTGTCAACCATCTAGTCGGTCCAAGAAGGTTCACTGACCGACTAGTTGTCAATCTAATTGGTTGATGATCCTTCTTAGACCGATTAAGCATCTTCAGAATAGAGCCGTTGGGGCATTTAATGCCACGAATTTTGTGACCGTTTTCTCTCTTCCCTATATAAGTTTGAGTGCTTCTAACCAGGGATCCAAGGCTGAAATTAGAGACATTTTCACATCTTTGAAGAGAGCCATTCAACTCCTATTCCAAGCTCTCTCATCTTACAAGAATCTCTCCCTTACTCTTTGAGCCCAATTCCTCAAGCGAGATTCTCATTCCTTGTGAGCTTCTCAAGCCAAGAGCTTGAATCCAAGTCACCAACTCATCACTAGCCATCTATTGCTGCTCATCTTGGTGGAGCTAGGGTTTGGTGATCTCATCTTCCTCAAAATCCATTCTTGCCCTAAATTGGTAAGTATTTCTCAAGGCATAGGATTTTGTGGTGAGAAGTTTTATATTTCAGTCTTTATACTTCATATTTGTTGTATACTCACGGTGGTGAGAGGATTGGCTTGATCCCAAGTTGTGGGAGTTAAGATTTCGTTTTGATCTCGGTTTGTGAGAGTGTGCTTAGTCCCAAGTTGTGGGATTAAGACTTTGCGTGTTTCCGGGTTGTGGGATACACGGACATCGATTGTAGGTCGATTGCACTTGTTGGAGGTTTTCCACAAGTGAGCTAAAGGAAATCTCTAGCGGTTTTGCTAGAGTATCCGGAGGGGATCCGGGTGTTGCTGGAGTAGGGCACCGGTAACAAGTCGGGGAGACTTGGATGGCACCGAACCAGGGTAGATTGCTTGTTAGCATTGCATTAATCTTTGTGTTGTTGTTCTTTTCATACATTCCGCATTTGTTGGTTAAGTAGGGTTTTATTTGGCGTAAATTCCTTATAATTCTATAAAACACTATTCACCCCCCTCTAGCGTTTGTTCCTCATAGCACATGGTCACTACAATTGGTATCAGAGCAAGGTAATAGCTATGGCAACCAATAACAACAACACTCGATGCCCTCTTCCACCATATCTCCTCGGGCCCAATTATCAAATTTGGTGTGTGAAGATGAAGGCCCATATTCAATCCATCGATGAGGATTATTGGAAGCATGTGGAGAAGCCCTTTCGCGCACCTACCACTTCCGTACATAAGTGGACAAATGAGCAAAAATAATTGGTGAAGAAACATCAAGAGGTAATGGAGATCTTTCTTGATTATTTAACTTATGGCATTCTTATGCATGTGTCCAAGGCAACAACGGCATATCAAATATGGCACATGCTAGCGGAGCAAGAAGAGTCCACCTCGGAGTGTTCTTCCTCCAATGATGAAAGAGATTCATTCATGGGCTTGATGGCACGAGAGGACGACTCGAGTGACGAATCAAGCGACTCAAGTGAAAGCGATAGCGACGATGAAGAGGTAACAACGGATGATCTTAAAATTTAACTTAAGCAATTATTTGATAAATATCAAAAGCTTATGCATAAATATTGTGATGCTAAGAATAAGATTGCTAGTCTCGCTAACACATCTTCATGTAGCACCTCTAACAATGACACCATTGTTGAGACACTCGCTATTGAGAAAGCAAGTTTGCTTACTCAAAATAGCATGTTGAGAAATGAGGTGGAGTCCCTCAAAGCTCAACTTGATCGTGTTTCTATTGTGGATAGTAACGATCTTGAGATTGAAAATCTTCAATCTCAAAACACTTGCTTGGGCATTGAGAATGAGGATCTCAAATCCCAAGTGCACGAGCTCACCACACATGCATCCACCTTGGATGCTACTATTTCTTCAATTTCGAAGAAATATGAGCTCATGTCCTCCATTGTTGAGAGATTCAACAAGGGAAAGGACAATTTGGATGATTTGCTAAAGAATCAACTACCCGCAAACCATCGTATTGGCCTTGGTTATTCTAAGGCAAGTGCATCCAATGCACACACCTCCTATAGTGAAGTAACTATAGATTTTGTGAGGCCATCCTCCGGTGCCTCTACGAGTGGTGTCTATAACAACTTCGGTAGTTCTACTACTAAGGAAACCACCACTCATATTCCTCCCTCCTTTGCAAAGAAACCCACCAAGGGTGGACATCAAAGGAAGGGACATGCTTTCATGTACACCAATACACGTAGGAATGCATCCACTCCTCACATTTGTACTAATGATGGTTTTTATGTTCCACACCCACGAGCACGTGTAAACACTCATTTGAGACACTCTCATACACGTACTCATGCTCATGCACCTTCACATGCTTATGATCACACATCACATCCACATGTGCATGCTTATTCTCATGATCATCTCCATGCATACACACCTCATATTCATCCACGTATGTATGCAACACTACACCATGGATCATATGCCCATTATCATGCTCTTGCTAGATCTCATGCTCCTAGGCCACATGCACCACGTAGAAATCAACCTTTTGTACATGCAACCACTAGGAAGAGGATTCCCAAATCATACACTATTTGGGGTCCTAAGAACACTAGCACTCATGCTAAGGATATGTATGTGCAATCTTATATTCATAATATTATTTTGAATGGTGATTATGTTGAGAAATCACGGTCATCTTGGACTTGGTTTTCGAAGGGTTAGTTTCTGTTGACCCTTCATTTGCTTGGTACCATAAGTTTATTTTCATATTATGGGTACCAAGTCATTTGTGTTTAGAATTGGTTTATTCTTTTGTTTGGATTTTGGTCTTAGATGCTCATGTTTGTTAGAAACTTAAATTCATATTGAATTTGATTTCTACTGCATGTTTATTAGTAAATCATTGTGTTTGTGATTTTCATGTCTAAAATATTTAATATTTTCATGCAACACATGCGTTGGCTCATATTCATGTTTGATTATATGCAACATAAACATTGTGTATGATTACATTAGGATATGGGTTACAATTATTTGAATTTAGTATTTTAAATTTGTTGCCTAACCCATAGGATCCAAAAAGGTTTTTGGATACCAAAATTATGTTTTCTAGGTTCAATCCACATTGGGATACCAACCATACCAACTCTTTGATTTGCAAAGATTTTCATTCAAATGGAGTTGATGGCGCTTAAGTGATGCACCAAAGTAGGGGGAGCTTAATGTTGTAAGTATATTCTTACATTTGGTTTCCATGTGTGTTGGATGCATGTAGATGTCACTTTGTGTTTGAGACTATCTCATGCATATTCTATGTTTGCATATTGTGTGCCTCGTATGTCATTCATGTCTATGTGTTTCACGTGTGTCAAATTCTTGACCAATGTGCATTGTGTATTCATAATCCTTACTCATATGTTTATTCGAGGATTATTTATAACATGTGGCTTAAATATTTTCATGTTAGAACTAATGCTCATTTGCATGTTTCACACACGGGACACGCTTATATTTATGTTCCACTTCACAAGCGTGCATCCCAACTTCCTACTCATGCCTCTACAACTTCTTAAGAATCTCAAATCACTATCTTTTGGATTCCTAAGATTGTTTCTAGGCATGGTATGAACACACATGTAGAATCGTATATTAGGAATGACATATTCTCCTGCGAATATATATATATGAAAATCAAACTCTAATCTTTATTTGATTTCCACCTTGCTTACCCACTCATATTGCACTTCATGCTTGGGTACCATGCTTGTATAATTACTTTTTGTACCCATATATATGTGAGTTCGTCCACTACTCCCAAGTTTGCATAGTTGTATGATTTTGTGGGAGTATGACATGTTTTGATTGCTATCATGTTATGTTCATCTATATGTCATTGCATTTCATTCATATTATGTTGTGCATATAGATTGGTTTATTTCTCTGACCCTTGGTGATTTATTATCAATTTGCACCTTCCTATCTTGTTGATATGCCAAAGGGAAAGAGAAATTTGGTTTTGAAAATTAATACATTATGCTTTTCATGCACACTCTTTGTGGTATTACTTTTCTTGCCTTCCTTCAATATGTGTTGTGCAGTGAATGTTTATTTTGTGCACATGTGCATATTGAACGCGGAATCTTTCTTGCACACACTATTGTATTAGATGTGTGTATTCATAATGATGATTGCTTGTATAATGTATTGTGATTAAATCATATGCATAGGAATTATTAGTATGATATTCTAACATCTAATGATTGAGAATTGCTAATTCCTTATATGTATGATTTTCTTGATTATAATAACTCTTATCAATGCATGTCATGCATTTCTTTCGATGAGTGTTATTTACAATTGGTAAATGATTGGTTATTAGACTACTTGATTTTGTTCATTAACCTATTGGATCACAAAAAAGTTTTTGGATACCACCAATTGTTGAATTGACAGATAGTTGTGCAAGATGCCTACCCTCCACATTCCTTGGTTTACTAATGACGGATCAATTCAAAGGAAAGGATGGTGCATTGGAGATGCACACATATAGGGAGAGCTAAATGGTTGTAAGTATGTGTTTTTGTACAATTGGTATTTTAATATATTGGTTGTGACTACCATGTTTACAATTGGTAGTTTAATATATTCGATTTGTGTAATATAGCATACTTCTTCATTAGCTCATTCTTGTCACATCCTCATGAAAAATGCGTGTTTATGTGACTACCTTGTTAATGAATTGGTTAGTTGTTTATTGATATTCATATCTTTGGAACATGTTGTCACTACACATCGCATTCCTCACATGCATGTTTCTGTGTGAAGATTGTTAAATATTATGGATATGATAACTGATGTGTATGACATGCTTGCTTGTTTATTAGACTGTATTAAGTGTATTGATCTTAATCTTCATTGAAATTTTTTCAATTCCTTCATTTAAGATTCATTTCTTACTGGCATGCTATACTTCATCATGTTATACATAATTCATGCCATGTATAAGATTAATGATTTAGGATCTTTATGCGTATTTGTTCATTGTATCACCACACATCTCATACTTTTCTTATGGTTTGTATGATTATCTTTATGAGATGTATTGATATGATTTGCGGTGATCAATGTATGTTACTTGTCCTTTTTAATTACTTCATGACTGATGTTTAGCTATAATTTTATTCAAGAGATCTTTCATGCCTATAGCTAAATCTTTCATGTTGGATATTTTCGCAAGTGACATAACATTCATTCATATTAGTTAGTGATCTTCAAGCTGTATTTCTCACTATGTCATCTCTCATCTCATGCTCATATTTTATGCTATTTTTATGAGATGTTAGAGATAACTTGTGCTTTACACGATCACATAAACTTTATATTGTGTTTGATTATATGTATATCTGTCATAGATATTCTTCCATGAATATATCTTGATGCACTATGACTTCTTTGATGCTACCTCCGATTATATTGTGCTTACTCAAGTTTTTTTCGCACAATTGGTATGCATGCATGCAATGTTCATGATAAACTTTATTCGTTTATATCCTACCTTGTGACTTTGAACGTAGACTATCTTCATGCCTTTGCTCAAAAGATATTTTGTCACATTATGCCTCATGTTGAATCCTTTGTGATAATTGAGCTAGGATGATATCATGTCTCTATTTTGTTCACTTGGTTTCCTTCTCAAGTAATATAATGATTTTGACAGTATTTGCCTGCTTGCCATACTCTGTTATATTACAATTGGTATCATCTCTACATATCATATTTACATTTGATATCATATTTACAATTGTTAGACTATTTATATTGGATATCATCTTTACATGATCTTGTTTGATGCTAGTTTTGAGCGTATGATATAGTGCCTATCTTCCTTATGCTCATGGCATTCCATACTTATCTTTGACTCATTATGTGAGTATCTATTTTGGAATGCATGCTAGTACTATGGTTCTTTTGAACATTGTTTCAATTAGTTTCCTAGGGTGCTAGAATTGTGTATGCCATATGTTTTATGATGTTACTATCTCTATTTTGGCATAACACTTTTACGTGATATAGATATTTGATATTCATTTTCATTGTATCACCTTGTCACCCCACATCGCACATTTCACTTATATTAGGTATGCTTAATTTGGGAGATGCTTTGTGGAGTTTAGCTGGAGATACTTTTAGAGATGACTTGGTATGTCTACTATTGATATCACATGCCATTATACTTAATGTGTGTTATTATAACATAACTTTGTACACATGGTTAAGAATTTCTATAGTCATACTTGTTTACTTCGTCGCTCGACGATTATATTGATTAAATAGATTTACCTGTATGAAAACATAGAATTGTTTTCCATGCACCAAATTGGCTAAAAATATTGATCTATGTCAATGTGATGATTTTGATTCCACGATAATGTGGTTCATCATGTTCATGTCATTTATCTTGCCAAGTATACTATTGGTATCACAAGACTTCTATCACTTTATACTTTATGTTATAAATCTTGTGAAAATTGAGTTTGTTTGGGTATTTGACACTATTTGTTCACTTGTTTTTCTTTCACAAGTGATGTCATGATTTTTGCTTCGTAACTTTTCTAACACTGCTCACATTACTCTTTACAATTAGTATCTATTGTAATCCTTTATCACATATACTTATTGCTTATCTTTCTGTGATAATTAAGGGTGATTGAGTTGTTGTTGGATGTGTGCTCTTGCATTTGATATCTTTATTTTTGATAGGGTTATTTAGTACTGACCCCCTGTGTTTTCTCAGAAATTAGTAGTACCCCCCCTATGGTTTCAATAATTAGTAAGACCCCCCTCCGCAATTAGTATCACCCCCCCAGGGTTTCTCAAAAATTAGTATTACCCCCCTATGGCAGGGGGGGTCTTACTAATTATTGAAACCATATGGGGGTACTACTAATTTCCGAGAAAACACAGGGGGTCAGTACTAAATAACCCTTTTTGATATCTAGTTTTCAATTGGTAACTTTACATTAGAGAACTTTACAATTGTTATACCTTTATGTTTTCCACTCTATTGTTGCAGTTGTTGTTTCTATACCCCCATATCTTTTTTGTTGATGACAAAGGGGGAGAGAAATAAAAAAGATGTGCTTATTAAATGTTGAGTGTTAAACAATTACTTGAATCATATAGACTTTAAGTATGATCGTTCATGTATATGATTCAGGGGGGAGCATTGGTGATTATCTTGGTTTATATTGATTACATTATATATATGTTGGTAATTATGCTCATGTTTATGATGTGTATCACTTATATGATTTGAGTTGTGTATGCATATTATTTCTGGTCATTCATGCGATATAAACACAACCTCATGTGATACATACACTATTAACTGCTGAATGATGCTATTGATTATTGATATTAACTTGATTGGCATCATTGCAGGGGGAGTAAGTATATTTAATGCACAATTATTTGTTTTGTTTATATTTGGTTTGTCATCATCAAAATGGGGGAGAATGTTGAGTATTGGACTCTCCACCTTGATTTTGATGATGATCAAACACAAATCATTGTGACTAACTCTTGTGATTGCAGTTAGCTAAAAAGTCACCAATTAGATTCAAGAAGATCAAAAGTGACTACACATGTTGATTCAAGTAGAGGACTTGGTAGATCAACACAGGTGAAGCATTGGCTTGAAGAACTCAACAGCTTCTTCAAACCTCAAGCCAATGGCATCAACAAATGAATGGAGATTCAATCCAAAGAGAAGAAAGGAATGGATGAGTCAAAAGCTTTGAAGACCATGACGTTGAAGATATTCACGTCATTCAACTAAAAGACTCAAGTCCATGAAGAATTATGGAGATCGTCAACAAAGTAATTTGTTCATCTCAAGCGACGTCCCAAGACTTCCTCAGAACGAGTGATCGTTGTGCCTGGAGCTTTGTTGAAGCTCAAGGAGTATTCATGAAGTCAAGGGATTCGGATTCTCCATGTTGAAGCTTCGAAGACGGTTCGTCATGTTATTTATATTGTCTTCTAGCTTCAGTTTAGTAGAATGTTAAGCCTTGAGTAGTACTTACCTAGAAATCTTCATAACTTTCATATCGTATCTCTAGGATTGCCTTAGAAGCCATTAGAAACTTTCCCGTAGCCTATCGTTTCATTTCATGGCTTCATTTGCATCTTAGTTGGTTCAAGAAGAAAAACCAACCGACTAGATGACGATCTAATCGGTTGGGAATCCTTCTTGAACCGACAAGATATCCTTGCTTAATTCAGACCATTCACTGTTGGTCAATTAGTTGGTCCAAGAAGGTTCACCGACCGACTAGATGACGATTTAGTCGGTTGGAAATCCTTCTCAGACCGACTAGTTATCCTAATCAATTCAAGACCATTTTTTGACCAATTAGTCGGTCCAAGAAGGTTCACCGACCGACTAAATGACGATCTAGTCGGTTGGTGTCTCTTCTCAAACCGACTAGTTTTCCTTGTGAAATTCAGCCTTTGTTCTGTTGACCAGTTAGGTGGTTCAAGAAGGATGGTTAATTCATTAAAAGTCAATCTAGTCGGTTCAAGAAGGTTCACTGACCGACTAGTTGTCAATCTAGTCGGTTGATGATCCTTCTTAGATCGACTAGTGCTTACCCATGATTTCACCATCTTCTCTGTCAACCATCTAGTCGGTCCAAGAAGGTTCACTGACCGATTAGTTGTCAATCTAATCGGTTGATGATCCTTCTTAGACCGATTAAGCAGCTTCAGAATAGAGCCGTTGGGGCATTTAATGCCACGAATTTTGTGACCGTTTTCTCTCTTCCCTATATAAGTTTGAGTGCTTCTAACCAGGGATCCAAGGCTGAAATTAGAGACATTTTCACATCTTTGAAGAGAGCCATTCAACTCCTATTCCAAGCTCTCTCATCTCACAAGAATCTCTCCCTTACTCTTTGAGCCCAATTCCTCGAGAGAGATTCTCATTCCTTGTGAGCTTCTCAAGCTAAGAGCTTGAATCCAAGTCATCAACTCATCCCTAGCCATCTATTGCTGCTCATCTTGGTGGAGCTAGGGTTTGGTGATCTCATCTTCCTCAAAATCCATTCTTGCCCTAAATTGGTAAGTATTTCTCAAGGCATAGGATTTTGTGGTAAGAAGTTTTATATTTCAGTCTTTATACTTCATATTTGTTGTATACTCACGGTGGTGAGAGGATTGGCTTGATCCCAAGTTGTGGGTGTCAAGATTTCGTTTTGCTCTCGGTTTGTGAGAGTGTGCTTAGTCCCAAGTTGTGGGATTAAGACTTTGTGTGTTTCCGGGTTGTGGGATACACGGACATCGATTGTAGGTCGATTGCACTTGTTGGAGGTTTTCCACAAGTGGGCTAAAGGAAATCTCTAGCGGTTTGCTAGAGTATCCGAAGGGAATCCGGGTGTTGCTGGAGTAGGGCACCGGTAACAAGTCGGGGAGACTTGGGTGGCACCGAACCAGGGTAGATTGCTTGTTAGCATTGCATTAATCTTTGCGTTGTTGTTCTTTTCATTCATTCCGCATTTGTTGGTTAAGTAGGGTTTTATTTGGCGTAAATTCCTTATATTTCTATAAAACACTATTCACCCCCCCTCTAGTGTTTGTTCCTCATAGCACAGGGTCACTACACTCCTTTGGCTAATGTAGACATAGATCCACATACATCAGTATGTACTAGACCTAAGAGTTCAATTACTCTCTTCCTTGGCTTACAAAAGGATTTTTGGCCATCTTACCTTTGAGGCAAGACTCGCAAGTGTCGAATAACTCATAATTCGAGAGGCCCAAGGACCCCTCTTTATGTAACTTGCTAAGTCTCTTTTCTCCGATATGGCCTAATCTACAGTGCCAAAGATAGGTTTCATTATAACCCGATTCCTTACGTTTTTGTGTATTAACATTTAATACAACTTCATTACTCAAAGTGTACACACCATTGTTGAGGGTCCCAAAACCTAGTAATAATGTTCATAACATTATTTGTTGATAGTAAAATTATAACCTTCTCTGGCCAAGGCCAAGACGGGGATAATATTACATAGGAAATTTAGGATATAGTAACACTGCTTCAGAAGCAAGTAATTTCCATTTGCCAATGTGTGTTTGACGTCTCCCACTACTACAACAACAACATTTGCTGCGTTGCCGACCTGAAGAACGACTTCATTCTCTTCGAGCCTTCTTTTAATTCTCATTCCATGTAACTGGTTACAGATGTGAGAGCCTGCACCGGTATCTAATACCCATGCATTAGAATTCACGGAAAGAATTACATTTTGTATGATTATAGAAGTTGAGGCATTAGAATGCCCTTTCCTCTTATGTTTCCATACTGCTTTTGTTTCCCTTTGCCAGTCATTATTATTATAACCAGTTGATTTATTCTTATCTTGGATATATTTAATTTCACCTGTCATGCTGCAAAGAATAGAACTCCTAATAATAGCATATGTTCATTATTATTTAAAATATAATAAGATTGGATTTTATCAAATTACACCCTCCCACTATTTTAAAGATTGTTAAGCCATAATAATAAACAATTTATTATAATAAAAAATTTGTGGGAGAGGGATCTAACCACCTTGCGTCTCACAATCATGAGTGTACTCAACAAGTTGTTTGACTCTGCAAGTGGTAGAAGAACTCTTCATCAATCATATAAAATATGACTCCCTATACAATTTTACCCCTAGCCACTTATGATCATGCGTGTGCTCATCCAAATCACAATGACTAGCCTAGTCGGACCCTTGTTTTCGTGTTTAGCTTAACTTGCGTCGACGCTCGGTGTATTCACGACACGACGGTTTGGGTCAAGGCTAAACTACACTATATGTATTAAGAAGTTGGTTTCTATAAGGTTGCCCTATCATAGCGTGAGTGTGCTCAACAACTGTAACATGGGTCATATAGTTGCCAAGCTCTAAAACAAGGAGGGCTATGTTTTATATTGAAAAAGATTATTAACGTATTAGACTTAGGTATAGTTCAGGGTGTCATATAATCATGATTCACGTCATTGCGGTCCAGCTGACACGGCCAGGGAATTGACTAAGCCAGGATCACTTATCCCCAGTCTAGCTAGGGTGATCCAACAAACTTAGCCAAGCACATTGACCGGATCATGGTCCATTGAATGAAACTTATCATTGTTATACATGTACCATAGACTAAAAAGCTTTTATCAGAACTAGTTAATCCTATCAACTAGTGAATCCTTAAAATTCAAAATTTTATGGATTTGTTAATAACTTTTATTAAGTCATTATCAACTATAAGGGATGATATATAGAGGTGCTATTCTAATCGTCCTTTAGGCATTTAAAACAATTTTTAAATCATAGCAGAAGTAATCTAACATTATCTTATAATCATTAGACAGATTTTAATGGCTAATCTAACAAGGTTTTCTTGTGTTATCAAATAAGCAAGAATAAACATAGCCATTTTAAAATTTCAACCTAATAATATCACATGAATTAAGTTCCTAATTATCACATAATTAATTTTATGTTTCTAATAAACATAACATGCAAATCATTTTAATTTTGCCGCATTAGATCAGCGTAGAAATAGCTCTGATACCAATGTTGGGGTTTTCAAGGACACTTAGGGCAACAACTGTGCCCGTCCTAAGTCGGACTGACATTAGAATTAAAAAGATGCAGTGGAAATATTATTAAACACTTTAATAAATCTTAACCCTAAGAATCATGCACAATAGCCAAGATAATCTACTAACTCGAGTTGGGTCTGACCAACCCGAAGAGAGATCTAATCTACTGCAAAAATATGAAAAACATAAATAAAGCTGACTTATCCTGAACTTTTCTTGCACCTGCAAAGTGTTCCGAACCGTTTTTCGAGCCACATTGTGTCCGAGCTGAGCCACTTTCCTAACCGCACCGTACTGCGCCTTGCCCCGAGCTAAACCGCTTCCCGAACCGAACCGCGCCTCTGAGCCGATCACTCGCTGAAGAAGATTTCACTTGAGTAGCTCCACGTTAGAGACTTCTGGATCAGAACCAAACCTCATCGCCGTCTTGCTAGGACTCGATTGGATGATAGAAGAAATATAAGAGGAGGAATAATTTAATTCGTCGATCGAGCGTGCTCAAAATTTCGGAGCTTCTCGGATTGGTGACTTGGTGCACTTTTCAATGAGGGGGGCTACCCTTATTTATATAGGGAGTTGGCCCTCCGCACTTTCTCCGAGCAATGTGGGACAATAAAATGGGTAATAGAAATTGATTTCACTAGAAGTCCAAACTTCTAAAATTAACCATAAATCCATTTCTGAGTTTCAACATTGAAACAACCTGTCAAATTGAAGACCTCGAGACAATAATCGCATATAAAAGAACGGCGTCCAATTCCGATATCATTTGACCCCTCAAATGTCGAAAATAGACTTTTAAATCCCGTTTTCATAAAACAGCAAAATAACACGCCTCTCAAGGCATTTCGTCAGATCACACCACGTTGCATGATCTGCACGTGCCACGTGGCGATGCAGGGGAACTGCTGCCCGCACTCAAGGAGTGCGGGCCCCGCCTCACGCGGGCTCAGCTCGCGTACTGCGCACGCGGCCTCAGCCCGCGTACTGCGCACGCGGCTCCTCTTTCTACCTCCTGGCGGGTCTGACTTGCTGGGTGCGGAGCTGACCCGCAAGCCCACTTGGGCCATTTCTTTGCCGTTTTTTGCTTTTCTGGGTTCGTTTGAGCTCCGATTCGAACGCGGTTTCTTCCTATGGATTTCTCAGGAAGTCGCCTTCATTCTCATGCATCCTTGTCAAACGAATACCAAGTATTAATTTGTTCCAAATGCTAAACTCTTTATCTTTAAGTTCACAACTTACTTGCGAGCCAAATTACTCCATTTCATCAAATGGATTCCTCTTAACATACTTCCTATTACTAAGACACGAATTCTACTTGGTGTGAGACCCTATCGCCTGACCCTAATACATGTTGGGACTCGAAATCCCTAGACGACAGTAACCACGAGCAGTAGGTGTCATCCCTGTTTCGGTATCATAATTACGTAATAGACTTGTCGACAAAAGTGTTGCCGGGATCACTCTGACTGTGTCCGTGATGAATACCGCAGTTTTAGTCCCTTCGTCTTAACTATGTCATGTGTATAGCCTGGGTATGGTAAACTGTCAACCCCACTGGCTAGCATTGGTCAGTATCTTTCGGTCTCTTGTACATACATGTTGTACTTCCTACAACATACATTGGCCAAGGTTTTACCAAGAGTCGTACTGAGCTTATGATACTAACTTTCCATTAACGGAAGATACAGATCCTCTCTTGATCACTACTCACCTCGTACGCTTCAAGTTTCACCCAGCTTAAAACCTTTCAACAGGCCTTGCATTGAAGCTAGATCATAGATCTAAGCGACACTGTTCACGCATGGTTCGTAAAATGAGCTCAAGTCCTAAGGACCAACTTGTCTATCGTCACTAGAGAGTTATTAACGACAGTTAGTTAATGTACAACCATATAATAACTCTTTATTGGGTCGTTCAGTGGACTCATTCTCTAATGAGCACCTGCCTCTTCTCTCCGACTTCACTAAGTCACATGACTATGAGATCATCAAGACAAAGATACAATTGTCTGTCTAATGTGCTGATATCCTTATCTCGACGCATCTATGATCGCAAACGTTCTAAGACTCTAGCTCCCATCTGTCATATATTTCTCATAATCGCGATCTCTATCTCGAAACATGTATGACCTAACTATGTGTCTAATGAAATGATCTAAGCAACACATTAAAAGAAAATTACTCAGACAATTGATACCAGAAAGCATACTTTCATTCATGAAAAAGATGTTTACATAGATAAATTGCCTCGAGGGCATACATCTCTTAACAGTTGATACATGGGTCCGGCCCACAAAGCAGAGAGATGTATTCTTCTTGGAAAAAGAGGCCCACTTGAAGTGCAGAGCCTCGGCCCAATAACCCAGATGCCGACCAAGAAAGGAGAGCTCTTAACTAGTCAAGGAGCCAGCTCCCTCTCTGTTGGGTCCTGCTAAACCCACGGGATTGGTTAATAATAGCGAATTAAGAGGGCAGTCGTTACCCTCATTTTAAGGAAGATCACGTCGCAATAAAGAAATGTCATTACTACAAACGGTATAGAGGAGAAATCATCATCTATAAATGGGCAGAAGAAGGAAGAAAAAGGGTTCACGCTTCAAAGGTACTAAATACTAGGTACTATGACAACTTCTCTCTTTACTTTCCACTTATATTTCTTCCTCTAAACAGCTCGGCAGGAGAGCATCGAGTTGATCTCCTCCGAGGTCAATCTCGACTGTCCTGAGCCATCTGAAGTCCCATATTGACTTAAGCATTGGAATGGATTTGAGTCGAAACCCAGATCACATCCCCTTGACGATTGTTTGTGTTGCAGATAACTCGACGTTCGACTTAGTAAGTAGCTCGGATGATTGTTCAGGGCGACCCAGAGTTAGGTCGAGCTCCATCCCTGTAGCTCGGACTTGACTTTCACCGACCCGGGTTCCAACCACCGCGGGTCCTATCCATGAGCTGACGGAGTGCCACATCACCAAGGGCGGTCTCATCAGCTCCACCTTACTGATTACATGGATTCATCCGTCAACAATCCTCAATGTGACAACTTCAGGTGTCAACACTAATTTAAAGTGATGATTTCGATATGACAACTTATGGTATCAACGAAAATTGAAAAATGAAAAGGGAGTAGAAGAAGAAAAATTTCAACAATAAAAGTTAAACTTATAAGAAAATCAAACTTTATTACCTTATACTAACTTAGAGGAGAAGATCAATACTTAAACCTTGTTGAGCCTTCGTGCTGATAAGGTAATGTGGAACAACGAAGAACGAGAACAATTGCAATAAGAAAATTAACAATAGAAGAGGAGTGTAGAGAATATTATTGAGAACAATATTGAGATGTTTACATGTGAGGTATAGAACATCTATTTATTCTTTAACTTCATATGTGAATGTAGACAAAAACTCTTCATCTCCTTGTAACATATCAATTAAACAATGTTCTCTTCATCATCTTTTAAACATTTCCATCAAACAATGATTTAATGGCTATATGTATAAGTGTCGCTAACAAATTCTCCATATCATCAAATATATGAATGTAGATATGGTGTGTAAGTCCATTCATTTGTAACATAAAAGTATGAATATCTCTAGTGATATAACTACATCAAAATGGTGTTCTGTTGTTTTATATTTATGTAAGACCTGTAGGGGCAGACTGGCGACCGCAATCCGTGAGATATCGTAGACTGTGGGCGGAGAAAATTGTTGATAACCGCCACGCCAACCATTTTCTCAGCGGATAATTTTGACGGGCCAAACACAAACAGCTGGAAATACGGCAAAGAAAGAGCTTCGGGCCCATAAATAGTGTTCATGGGCCGACCTTTGTGTGATTCTCAGACCAGAACCAGATTGCCAAACAGCCCAAAGAAGAAAACCCCAGAGAAATACAACTTTAGGATTCCTAAATCACTGGTTTACCCATCACTGTCTTCTTCCATTCTGATCGATGTCAGGAAACAACAGAAATAGATATCTTTAATCAAATTACGTTTGCTTGCCACACACATGATAAACTGGCAAATAAAGGATGGAAAGTATAAAAGAAAAGCTCTGACAGGGCGATATCAATGCCACTTACCGCGTGAACCCAGAAACCCAGCGCATCACTTCATGAATTATATTAGTCAACATGACAGGCTATATACTCACATGCAACTCTGCATCCAATACACTTAACTCGGCAATCATTTCCTGATCTCGACCCATCACAAAATACTCAATGCAAATCTTTGACACTTGGTTATATAATCACAATTTGAGCACCATACATCATGCATCAGTATGGTTTCTCTCCGATGTAGTTTCCAGGGGGGTCGTAATTACAGACGACAAGCTCGCCTCTGCCACCGCTACAACCAGCCATGGCGCATCCGAGCCTCTTCGTCTGGCTCCAGACGATCTGCGTGTAGTGGCCGCATTCAACACCTCGCGCACACGAGTTGGTCCCGTGCTGGTACGACCGCCGCTCCCCGACCCACGCCGCCACCGCCTGGGCCGGGCTCCAGCCCGAGCCGCTGCCCCAGAAGATGTTCTCCCCGTACGGGCCGCCCGAGTGGACCAACACGCAGTCGCGCGCGCGGCGGCGGGCGTACTGCTCGGCGTAGCGGGCCAGGCGCGCATCCCACGACAAGGGCGGTAGCCCGATCGACGACCGGGCCGCGTTGTGCGGGCCCAAGAACTGGCCGGGCATGCCGAGCTTTCCCCGCTGGAGTTTTGCGTTGGTTTTGGGGAGAATGAGGAGAGTTGCCAGGAGCAGGGAGACGAGGGGGCTGGTGGCCATTGTGTGCTTGATTCATTGCGGATGTAGAGAGCAGTTTATATGAGTAGTTTTGGCTATCTTTGGGGGTGGCATCCATGTTCGATAATGAGGGCAACTTTTGAGTTGGTTGGTCTGAATTTTTGGTATTCTTAATGTTTGTAATGATTGATTTCTACCTGAATACTTGAGATATATTTATATTTGAGATACCTACTGATCATATGCCAGCATATGGGTGCAAGTTTCCAACTGTATATTGATTACTGTTTCTCTTGTCTTTAGTTTAATGAGCACGACCTGCTTCTAGCTTTAGATCCTGGAGTTTAAATGGATGATTCCATCGTAGATTGCCACAGCTGGCAAGCCACCAAGCATACAGTTAGCTGAATGATGAATTCGCCCCCCGTCAGCACCTTACATGGCTCAGCGACCGCCATGGAAAAATATTGAGCAAGTTCTTGCTGGATTTACGTTAGTGCCAATGTTTACCACCTTGACAATCTTCAGTTCTCCAATTAAGTGCACTGCTCATCAATGGACTTGGTGTGGCAACAGGCTTTGAGGATTGTAGTGCATACAACAGAGAACAATAATGGGAACTAGGTGGGTTACAATGTTGTGTTCCATAAACAATAGATCTAGGATCTGATGATGGATCTCTCTAGTTAGCTCGATCATTAGACCTACACAAACAAACAAGGGGTTAGACCGGGTGTAGGGGCAGAACCAGGATTGGATGACCGGGGAGGCCGGACGGCATTGCAAGAATGCATACAAATTGCATTCGTAAAGTACATAGATGTGATGGTACTCAAGTCGAGGAGTCCAAAGAGATAAAGGAGGTGTTTTTCCATTACGTTTAAGTATATTTGAATTGACGAAGTGTCCAACAAAGTAGATATGAAATTCATTGCTCATGCTCCATACAACGTGTGTGTTAGGGATCGAGTAAGAAAGCCGAAAACAAAGACACGTTTTAATTGCATAAAAATGAAAATAAGTTTTAAAGATTCAAACTGAATTACTTTAAACAGATATCAAATTTTCTCATGCATTTATTAAACACAAAATCGTTCACATGTTAACGATGATATGAACGAGAAACTGAGGCTGATTACATCGTTAATTTGCAAAAAAAACAAAAATTTAAAAAAATAATCATTGGAACTAGACAAGAATTAATTAATCTATTAATTTTAAGGGAATGTGAGAAGCGTGTTTAGTAACTAAACATTTTAGGTAGATTAAGTCAACCATGACAATTTAAAAACGCTAATTAGAAATCACAACATTTACTTGTGTGATCAAACAATTCGATGTTTTACAATGACTAGTGTGAGAATTTAAGTTTAAACTAAGATGTATTTTTGTTTAGATATTTTTCTTTATTCAATATGTACTGACTCCGCTATATTATAATTAAAAACATAAAAAAGGGCATATCGTCAAACGAAAATATAAAAAAATTAGAACCAAAGGATCGAACTCGTGACCTCTCGCTTGATAAGGGAACACGCCACCACCATGCCAACAATACAACACCGTAATAAAAAAAATTGCACTAAGCAAGATTTGAACCCATTTACTGTGATCACAACATTTACTTGTGAAATCACAACATTTACTTGTGTGATCAAACAATTCGATGTTTTACAATGACTAGTGTGAGAATTTAAGTTTAAACTAAGATGTATTTTTGTTTAGATATTTTTCTTTATTCAATAGGTACTGACTCCGCTATATTATAATTAAAAACATAAAAAAGGGCATATCGTCAAACGAAAATATAAAAAAAAATTAGAACCAAAGGATCGAACTCGTGACCTCTCGCTTGATAAGGGAACCCGCCACCACAAAGCGAACAATACAACACCGTAATAAAAAAATTGCACTAAGCAAGATTTGAACCCGTGACCTCAAGCTTGGAAAGGGAATGCAACACCACCATGTTAATGATACAATGTGAGATTGAGGATTAATTTATAAACTTAACATCAAAATTACATTTCGGAAATAAAATAAAATTTTGCAGCTAGAGAGATTTGAGCTCGTGACCTTAGACTTGAGAAGCGAATGCGCCACCACTAGGCTAAAGGTAGAGCAATCTTATTATTGAGGATTAAAGTACTAAGTAAAGCTATATTGCTATTGCCATATGATATGCATATATAAAAGCAAATTTTGAAAAAAAAATGGGGGGTGGGGGGGCCCTCCCCCCCAACTGCTACATGGGTCCGCCCCTGACCGGGTGGGATCGGGTTGATTCTACCGAGCTCTTCAAAGAACAAGCACAATAATATCCAAGACAAAAGAGAAAAAAAAGCCAAAAACAAAGAACATGATGTGGAAGATGAATATCAAGCTTTATTAGAAGTTCACAAGGCACCTTACAAGGATTTAAGAAACAAATCCTTAACATTTGCGTCTCCTTCTCCAAAGCCCTCTCTCTTCCCCAGCCTCCTTTCTCTTTAGGTTATTTTTCTCTATTGATGAAAACCCCTAAAGTTAAGAGACTATTTATATGGTCTTCTTAGGGATACAAATAAAGTACAAATATACACACACTAAAACACATATTTACAACAATGAGTTTTTAGAGCCAACTCCAACAATCTCCACCTTGACGAGAAAACTCCTCCACGCCCCATGAAGATCAACAAGGTGTCACATGCACTTAACCATGGTGAGTCCAACCACCCACCATAGCCGCACCTCCATCCTCAAGAGTAGATGCGCTCCTCCACATCTCTAGCACAATGAGATGTTGAGCAAGTCTAGGCAACGCCTAAACTTCTCCCTTGTCACCAGCTTGGTAAATACATCCACCGCATTCTCGTCGGTGTGCACATTCTTGATAGAGAATTCTCCATTATCGACCCAATCACGAACTGTATGATACATCACTATAATGTATTTTGTCCTTGCGTGATAGACATGATTCTTGGTCAACCAAATTGCCCTTTGATTATCCGAGATTATTTGGATGTTCTCTTGATCCAACACAAGTTCATTCACCAAACCCTGCAACCAAATGGCTTCATTGGCAGCCTCCGTGATTGCCATGTACTCGGCATCCATAGTAGATAATGTCGTCGTGGGTTGTAGCACCGATCTCTAAGAAATAGGACCACCAGAAAGTTTGAAGACATACCCGGTCTCCCACATAATCTGCATAACCATGTCCTACTACAACATTTAAGTCAACTTTCTTCTCAAACATGATACCCAACTCCTTGGTGCCCTTCAAATACCTCAAAATCCATTTCACTACATTACACTGCTCTTTTTTCGGATTTGACATGTATTTGCAAACTACACCAATCGCTTGGGCTATGTTCGGTCGTGTGCATATCATGGCATACATCAAGCATCCTACCACATTTACAAACGATACCGCTTTCATCTTCTCAATTTTCTCACCGTCTTTGGACGTTGCTCTTTGCTTAACGCAAAATGAGAAGAAAGTAGTGTGACAACTGGTTTCACATCCATCATGTCATACCTATCCACCACTTTAGAGACATACCTCTTTTATGACAACCACAACTTTTTGATATTTCTATCTCTCTTTATCTCCATGACCAAAATCTTAGTAGCCGCCCAAGGTCTTACACGTCAAACTCATTGCTCAATTTAGATCTGAGCTTATCTACCATTGATATATGCTTACATGCAATTAGCATGTCATCCCCATAGAGAAGAAGCATGGAGGACCCATCATAAAGAACCTTGTAGTACACACAACAATCATACTCACACCTTGAGTATCCAATGTACAACATGAAGGAGTGGAAGCGTTTGACGTGTCTGTGATAATTAAATCCATGTGTAGAAAATTATATGCATGTCGCATATTTAATGACTTCTGTGATGTAAGTTTTATTTAGCATGCTAAAATCACTTTGATATTGTTTAATGCCTATAGCTAGACTATATATCTGCGATGAGATTATTTAAATGCCTGCAACATATAAATAGCATGTGTATACATCATACTTGTTTCAATTCAGGTTAATTGAGCATAACTTTTTAGTTTACAAGCTTTATATTATATGTATGATGGGCTCATGATATAACGATATTTATGACAACAAGCCAATTATGATTTCAAAAAGTTTAACATCATATCCACTTTGACAAAATGAACCTGAAGTTCAAAATCAAATCAAAAGTCAACGCCCTTTCACCCTAATAAAATAAATATTACCAAATACGATGGACTATGCGAAAAATATTTATGCGATTTCTTTTAGAGATACGCATTTTGCGGTAAATAGATTCCTCAGATCTATGGTTTATATAAACCAATATTGACACCAGCAGTTGTTATAACACCGCTAAACTCTTTTAGAGTCATCTCACTTTACAATGTATGATTCTTGAATCTAACCCTTTTAAGTGTACGCCCGAAGTCGTGACATAATAGATAGGTGAGAAATTATAAATTTCGTAGCCACGTATTTGTTTCCCCTCTGAGCATGATTAACTATCCACATAAAATTTGAACGCCTCAAAAAAATGGCCTGAAGCCATACTCGAGCATTCAAATAGACTTTTAAAAGTCTCTAATTAATTAGAAAAGTGGAAGTATAATTTGCTCAAACCTCTGCTTATGTCTCCTTAGCAAGACTAATTTTCATTTTCCTTTATAAATATGGAATATTGAAATCATGGGAAGTTCAGGATCAAACATGACTGAAATAAAAATAAGGAAAACTTAAAACAGGGGAAGTCTTGAATTAAATGAGAAAGGGAAGATATGATAAACCTCGACATGGAGTAAGCAATGACAAACCAATATCAGACTAGAAGTTCTGATAAGAGCCATAATTTTTTTCGCAAACATGAATGTGCATTAACTTATGCCATATAAAAGTACATACATATCTAGTCTAAACGACGAAAGTCAAATTGACCTTATGTATATTTAGCTACTCCCCGAGGACAAATAAACTTTGAAATCAATTTTAATCTGTTGTCATAACATAAGTCTTAATGAGCATAATTATAGTTGTATGTTTTCAAGAGCACACATCACACTATGTCACTTGTTGACTCAACAAAATCATCAGTATTATTCACTTGCAGTTTTAATACATTTTATTTTTACTGCGAATGATTTGCTATCTTGAATACCCCTAAAAATAAAATGAGGATGCCATATACTCTCTGAAACTTATACAGTTTCAAAGGATATTCGTCAAAATGAAATCCCTAATGACTCAAGATATAAATGAAGCCTGAAGCTTTGTCCCATAATGATCCGCACAATAGTCAATGTGAAGATGTAATCCTTCACAGTTTGAACACAGTTCAACTATTACCGGACAAAAATTAACTTGAGCATTTTAATGGACTTTGCAAAATTCCCAC
Source organism: Scilla litardierei (assembly GCA_030789695.1). NCBI lineage: Eukaryota > Viridiplantae > Streptophyta > Magnoliopsida > Asparagales > Asparagaceae > Scilla > Scilla litardierei. The sequence continues at coordinate 744,374,946 of CM061142.1, forward strand.
ATAAATTCAAAAAGAGGAATTAATTTGGAATACCATAAGTGTCCAGAATCGACCAACTTTGGATCGATATCACCCTGTATTGATGATGCAATACATCACCAACCAGACGAACCCGAAGATTCTTCAAAAAAGGTGAAACTTTCATTGTCCCATTCAAAAGGGAAAAATGATTATGAGATCATCTCCATTCACATGGACATTGACTCTCCCCACTTCCTCAAATGAATTTAAGATGATATACTATCATCATTAAAGATAACGAAGTCCTTTAGGTCTCTTGAGAGTATTTAAGGGATATAATTAGGTTTTGTCCACTCCCTTAACATGACTGATGATGTACATTTTGTGTATTCATCAATATATCCTCTAAAAATGGTCATTATCTAACCACATTTTTTTAAAATGGTGGTAACTTTGGATAAAAATCGGAAATCATAAATAATTAGCAATAGTGGTTGCGTACACTCAGCTAAACACACCATTAGAATCTTTTTATATGAGTCTGGTCAACTCCATATAAACATTTTCTAAGAATGGATTTAGAGCACATCTTAAAGATGGTACGTCCACAACGATGTGTATGTGTTCCTGAAGCAACACTACATAAAACGTCATGATGCCATAAAGAGAACACATTCATCAGGACTAACCAACTTTGATGAATAGATTCCAAAATCTCGTATGAGTAAGGCATTAGTACACATCTTATAGATTGTGTGTTGATGGTAATAAGGATCCTGAAGATCCTTCAATTCCCTATTTGGTTCAAATCATATATGAGCCTGAAGCTCAAATTGACCATTTAAAAAGTAAATACATATGATCTGATTATAATCAGACTGACAATTTAAATATTGTCAAACTTTCACATCCCTGCTGCTAAAAATCCAGCTAGGATTGACATACCAAATATAATGGATGCAATCCACCAGTAGCAGAAGTGGATGTCCTTAAGAGATGAGAGGACATACCACTAGGCTCCAAAGAGAGGAATCTACTCCTGGAGACCAAAAAAGCAATACCACCACAGGAAAGTGAGCTCAAATCCAGAACCTTATTGCAACTTGGTTGCTAAGGACCCATTCTGGATCTGTCCATATTCTTTACCCGTCCCAGAACCTTCACTTCTTCAACGCGTCGTGAAGGAGACACTTCTGGGAGAAATCAAATGATTATAGTATGTACGGGGTGAGTTTTGGGCAAAAAAGAACACATTTTGTCGACAAATTCTCTCATATTTCACTTTGCCAGTTAACATCGATTCCACAACTCTGCTTTGTCTGAAGCAAAGATAGAGATTTGGCCAAATTATAATAATGTGGAATGAGGCAATAATAAGGTGAGCTGGACTCACTTATGAAATATGAGGTGTATGAACCTGAAGTCCTGATATCAAAAATGATATCAAATCCTGTGGGATAACTGAGTATTGTAGGAGAATTATAATAAAATCGTTAGCTATAAGCATTTTAATTTGCTATAGCTTAGAGGTATAAATCGCTCAAACCAGGAAGTAATCAAGTAAGATGAGCTGAACTCACTTACAAGATGAATCTGATGCATCGACTGGTTTATGTCAAGGCGTAACCCAACGAATGGCAAAAAGAGAGAATTTTTGGTTGATGTTGCTATTGGATGTGACAACATTACCTATATAAAATTTCTTCAATTGCATGTATAATATTTTTGTTTACTTTCCTTTTTTCTGGGACATATATTAAAAATATGATTAAAGGAAAGACAACCTAGACAGAGATCCTTAAAGGACTCATACTAAAAGGTTGTTGTTTGCACCTCTTAAAAAATAGTATTATTCTTAAGAGAGCAAATTAAAAGAATTGAGATTATTTTAATAACTCAAAATCTTATCGGATCTCCTGAAGAGAAAATACCGAAATATTTGTTAACGCCTATCTATCAGATATGGTATGATATGAAAGTCTTAGCTACGCATAAATTCTTGGCTTACAGAATACAATCATCCTGAAGATGAACTATCATCCTGAAGATGACATTAGTCATCCTGAAGATGAACTATCATCCTGAAATGAACTATTATCCTAGAAATGAACTATCATCCTGAAGATGAACTATTAATCATCCTGAAGATGAACTATTATTAATCATCCCGAAAATGAAAACTTCATACAATGACGATTGATGAAGGAAAAATGAAAATCATTCTCCACTAAATACACCTATTTGGTTGTATGGATATACATTAAAAGACCCCTTTCCGTTAGCTGGAAGAGGGGAAGAATATACAAGGTCCAGAAGTACCTTAAGTGTCTTTAGAATACTCTTTTACCTGGTCAACTGCATGCGTCTTTTTGAGCGTTAGCAGTATAGCTATTAACCAGGTACAATGCAGCGCCTGCAGCGCACCACTGGACCAGAGATATGTAGCTTCTGCGCTATCTCCAAGGGTCGAGGAAAAATCCTCTATGTTAAATGTATTTGCATATGCAGGTTACAGATCATCGCGATGAATAGTATAAAAGGGACGTCCACCTCCTGAAGATCTACACAGAATCCTCCCAAGTCTACATCCTTCCACCATCCCGAGAAGCTCATCACCCAAGGAGCAGTTCAAGAACATACAAAGCTAGGTCCTGAAGTACCTCGCAGACAATGACGATTGAGACGTGTAGCTGTCTACCCGCTCCTTTAGTTTCAGCTACTGCCTTATATGAGTGAAACTTGTATAGATGAGTGATGCTTGTACTTTACTTTTGTTTTCGGAATGTTGTAGATGAGATGGATGTATAGACACATAGGAGATAAATGTATAGATATATAGGATATCTGCAAGCCTGAAGCTTGATCAGATAAGGTGGAGTCAACTGTAGAGTTGTACGCTTTTTCCTTGGCTAGTGGTTTTTCCCACAGGGTTTTCCATAGTCAAGGTTTTAATGAGGCAACCACATTGACTCTGGATCCAGAAGTATCCACCCCTCGACACATCCCCAAATCAGGGGAAGTTATGGAGTGATGTACTCTTTTCCCTTCGCTATCGGTTTTTTCCCACAGGGTTTTCCATAGCTAAGGGTTTTTAACGAGGCAGTTACCCCGAACCTGGATCTAGAAGTATCCACCCTTTAAGATACTCATTAGTACTAATGAATCATTTAGTATTCATAAGTCGAGTATACCACGTTGGTTGGATAAGGAGAAGTGTTATGAATAGAACTCATTGGGCCTATTGGGTATCCACCCACATGAGTAACCATTATGAATACTATATAAAGGAGGCTAGGGGTTTCCTAGCCTCAACCTTCTCCAAACCAGTTTCTCGCTCACAACACAAACAAATTTAAATTTTGCGAGGCAGTCTGCTTTTGTCGTAAAGCGTTTTTGGTGCTGATCTTGTTCTTTCTCCATGTTTTCATTTTAGAGTACCTGAAAATATAAACATTTATGGTACTCTTTATTTTTGAGTCCGAGAGGTTAGTCTTTTGGAAACCAAACACAATATGGTTTAGTTCCTTCATGGAAAATATATTTATAATTTTTGTTTAAATGAACTTGCTGAACAAAGTTAGTAGCGTACCTTTTCTTTCTTTGGTCGGACAAGTTCTTTGGTATCCAGATGCTCAGAAAATTATTGTTAGAATGATGCATCCTAGTATGCTTAACTCGTTTCTTGGTATGATTTGAGTCATATCCAAGTACGATTTTGCTAGATGAAGCTTTTTGATTATCTATTAAACTATCTAGCCGTCCTTTTCCTTGTTGAAATTTTCATCGTAGAGTCGTATTTATCTTTGACGGATACGAGAAGATTATTTAAATTTTCAACTTTCTCATTCATGGAAAGAATGTCTTTTTGCAAAGAATCATTTTTTCTTTAAGAAAACTATTCTCCTTATTAATATCTTCTTTCTCTTTAACATCTCTTTTAATATTCCCAAGTGTTCTTCTATGTTCTTTTATGAGCTTTTCATGCATTTTGCATAGCTCCTTATATGCCCCCCTATAATCCATGTCTTTATCATCACTTGATGAATCACTATCATTAGATGAGTCATGATGCGAGCTTACCTTAGAGGATGTGGAAGCCATGAAGCACATGTGTGATGTTTCTCTTCTTAAAAATTAGTTCTCCAAAAATTTTAGCCCCCCAATATTTAGTTCCATCTAGATTTAATTTTCTCCAGATTTAGTTTACTCCAAAATTTTAAGGTTTTCTTCTTAAAATTTTCACAAACTTTAATTCTACACATTGATTCCTTGAGATTCATTCACAACCATCATCCTATCTACCATTTTATTCTAGTCTATAGCATCATTCAAAAACATCACTTATTTTTCCTAAGTTACAATAGTGCAAGCTTGTGAGTCCGCCACCTGCCACCCAAAGTTGGGTTCACGGGATCAACATTCAGCACATGAAGAGCATGAGTTGGACCAAACCGAGTCGCGACAGGCCCAAAGACATCCAACACCCCATCTTTTTTTTGAACTCCCATCAACTTTTAGCGTACGTGTCGTCTTCAGTGTTAAATAAGCTAAAGAACGAGTGGGCCCGTTGACGGCCCAACCGACCCTAAAGCCGAGGCCAGACGACAGCACATCCTATTTCTCCATACAAAACAATGTCGCCGATCACGAGACCCTCTTTTCTCGGGCCCAGCCGCCCAAGCCCGTCACGAGATCTTAAATTTGTATCATACGTACTGTTATTCTCAAAAATACAGCACTTTTTATCTTACAGTTTTGTTATTTTTATTAAAATTTTGGTCGTATTTGATGTTACTTCGTAAAATGTGACCTGCATTTATTTAAAAAAAATTGACAAGATCGTTAATCAATTGGTGATGTGTTGTTTTAAAAAGTGATACTACATATTGTGTTAAATTAGAATCGAAAAAAAGTACACATCTGTGAATCTAATTTACTCACACACAAAAATTAATACTTCAGGATAAGACCAAAGCAAAAAATTAAAGTTAATTCCTCGGTTTTTCGTAAGCTTGTAATAATACATATAGAAGTTTACTCATTCGAGGAACAGCTACCCACCAAAAAAGATAATCCAAGTAAACGGGAAGACGGTCCTAATGGAGAATGAGGAGGAAGAGGAGAGGGGAAGAAGTGAATCAATGTAATTTGGGGATATAAAACACTGCATTTTAAATAAAATTAAAAGTATATGTAAAGTGGTCTGTGTGTATAGAATTTCGCATGTAAATTGCTAATGTCCTAGTTGTACATGTGGCAAATGATGAGAGCTAAAGTGCAAAGTTAATATCATAGTTAAAAGTTCACATTACTCGTTTTGCTAAACATATTACATTTATTTACAAGTTCGTCGTAAAAGATATTGCAATTTGCATATTGATTTGTAAATAAATGCAATATGTTTAGCAAAATGCGTAATGTGACCAACACCGCTCCTATAATATTTCTAAATCGCAGCCTGGCTTTTCCTCCTACGGTACCTCATCGCTCAAGCTTAAACATGCCGATGCCCTGCCCCTCTCCGGCGCCGTTAACGCTTCTTTGGCTCCCACTATTCATCCTTCTCCTCTCCCTTCCCTTAACCTCACCAAAAAACGCACCCAATTCCCCACCCAACGAGACAGTTTTCTATGACCACTCGGCGTACAACGCGTCCGAATCCGTGTGCTTCAGCTGCTGGGCGGAGAACCTGCAGTTCCTATACCACCACAACCTCGTCCGCCTGGCCCACTGGGAGCCCCCCCTCCTGTGGGACCCGCGCCTCGAGTCCTACGCCCGCTGGTGGGCCCAGCAGCGCCGCTCCGACTGCGCCCTCCGCCACTCCTTCCCCGAGGGAGGGTTCACCCTCGGGGAGAACGTGTTCTGGGGCTCCGGCCCCGGGTGGGCCCCGGCCGACGCGGTGCGCGCGTGGGCCGAGGAGGAGAGTTGGTACTCCTACGACCGGAACGAGTGCGAGCAAGGGCGCGTGTGCGGGCACTACACGCAGCTCGTGTGGCGGAGCACGCGGCGGTTGGGCTGCGCGAGGGTGGTGTGCGACGACGGTGACGTGTTCATCACTTGTAATTACGATCCCCCCGGTAATTATGCGGGCGAGAGGCCTTATTAGTTGATTAATTGCTGTTATATAATAATTACCTGAGACGCTTCTTGTACTGCAGTGTTTCTTCCTTTTGTCTGATTGCTAATTTTCACATAACCATCTTTGTATCTACCATTTATCCCTTATATTGAAGAATATTAACATGCACTTTACTTTTTTGAATTAATGAATCTAACGACGTTAACGGCAAAGAGGAAACATAAGCCTTATGTATGGATATTTTTCACAAAACAGCTAATATCTTTCACAGTTTTCCCACACATAAAACTACATTTGCCGTTAACGCCGTTAGAAAATCAGATTGGACAAAAAAAAAATGAAGTGTATAGTAGCTTGTTATAATCTAAAAGGTTAGGGATAGTATTGTGAGTTAACCATAGGAGTTTAAGGTATTTTTGTGAAAAAATTTGTGAAAGTTAGCCGTGTTTGATTGATAATCATCTCGGCCTACAAAATAACGAGCCGGGATCAAATTAGGGGTAGCATACCCTTATTTGATATCTATTCCATATTTAAACCTGGTAAATTGCATTCACACCCCCTCAACTAGAAAGGATGTGCTGGTTCAATCAATTTTTTTTTTGTTCTTTCCTTCTGAAAGTTCAAACTTTGCTTGCTTGCTTTGCCTACAAACATCCTTCTTAGGACCTGTTTTTTTTGTGAAAGTGGGTGAGAAAGTTACTCCCAACCACTGTTCAACGCACTATTTCGTCACTCTTCACCACTTTCTCGACTCTCTTTCTCGTTGTGTGTTCGTTTCGTAACTTCTCATTTTCGATGAGAATTGCCCCCGTGGCTCGTGAATTCTCGAGAGCGGAATCTCCGCGTTTTCCGACGATTTTGGATTTGATTCTAGATTTCATGGGTCTCACTCGGTCCGCTCACCTCTCATCTCCGCTGCAGCCTCCTCAACGCTCCCATCGACACCCAAAGCTAAGCTCCTTCCACGGTGAGATTTTTGGAGGAGATCCAACCCTAGAAGGTGGAAAAAGTTGGGGTTTTTTTGGGTTTCTTGGTCGATCTGCAACTAGGGTTGCGTTCTTGGGCTCGTCGGCTCTTGAGATCTGCAACTAGGGTTGCATTCTTGGGATTTTGGGTTCCAGGGTTCGTTGACGCTATGTGATCGGAAGGATCTGCTGCTGGAACTGAGGTATCTGTGGTTCTTTGCGATATATGTGCAAGACTGTTGGTTTTGCTAATAGTGTTGCTCCCTTGCTCATTGAGGTCTACTTTCTCTTTAAATTTCAGCAATCTTTGCTCATTGAGGTTCATAAAGTTTGGAAATATGTGAGATTTCATACTCTCCATGCGTGTGTGTCAAAAATATGAGTGTTTATCTCGATGATGGTTTCTTGCAAACCTATGTGATACGTCTATTTTACGGAAGCCCAACAGCATGGGCCCAAAGGCGCAGCCCACCAAACGAAGCCCGAAGGAACATGGAGCTAGAAACCCAACTACCGATCAGAAGCCCGTCTGCGAGATCAGGCCCGCCCGACAAAGCCCCTTAGAGGGCCCCCGAACGGCGATCCAACCCGGCCCCGGAAACACGCAAGTCACTCGCCCACTCCAGCGATAACCGCTCCCCCGGGACCGCGACCACTTAATGGCGGTAATGGGGAGGTGCTGGCATGGCGCAGGGAACGGCGATAGGGAGGCGGATTGAGGGGGCATGATCGGGGGCGGACGAGGGACGTGAGTCGTGGACAATCACGACGGGAGGCCTATAAAAGGGCTAGAAGGACGACTAGCAGAGGACTGATCGCTCCGGGACGTAACCCTAAAGAACGGTTGTAGTTTTACCGCAAGCGCACGGTGTAGCGGCGAGCGGGATATCGAACACAGGGAGGACGAATGACCGTGCTTGTTCCAATCAACCTGGCTATTCAAGAAGAAAGACTTGCCTTTGGCGATCCTGTCACAATCGTCAGACAAAGTGTGGAAATATCAAATCAAATAAAGAACGTCTAGGGAATGGGGAATCCCTGCTACTCACCGTATCTCATAAATGTGGTTCGTCAGTATCAAAATTGCTAGATTGAGATTTTGGATGGACTAGTTGCAACTGAATGTAGAACCAAGCTCACGCTCTCGCGCTGTTGCCGGTCTATAGCTATCCTAGGTTTGGGTCCAATCTCTTGCAAACCCTAGCCTAGGAAAGCTAGCATTAGGATCAACATCATCTTCCAATCGCGCACCGAGCCCAATCTCTTGCAAACTCGGCTCGCGATCTAGATTGGGATAGTTCCTACCCGTCCAATCTCTTGCAAACGGGTATTAGCACGGAATTGCAACCGGAAACCCTAGTATCGGTCCAATCTCTTGCAAACCGATACTACGGAAATTCGATTCCAACCCAATTCGGATTTCTAGGGTTTCCTATCGAATCGGGATCCAATCTCTTGCAAATCCCGATCGGTATGAACTCCTAGCTAACCGTAGTAAATTGATCCCAATCTAATCCCTAGATATCAATTCTAGCAAAATTTCTACTAATTCATCACAAATATGAAGTTGGGCTTGTAGGGTTCTTCCCCACGCCCCAAGACGTGGCGACTACTCACAATTCATAGCAAGATCACAAAAATAATCAATGAAATAAGCAATAGAATTCATCACAATATTGAGATATGCAATAAAAATAGAATTTTTGGGGAAGAGAAAGACAAACCAATGGAGTTCTTCAATTAATCCAACAAAAAGCAAACTTCGCCTCCTCTCCAATCTCAAGAATAAAACTAAAAAGCTAATCTAAAAAGCTGCAAAAAATCTAAGGAGAAGCTCTACAAAACTAGGGTAAAAACAGGGGTTAAATACCCCCCAAAATCGTCCAAAAACTGTGACCAAAATACCCCTGCGCAGCCTGTTTTCCGCAATTTTCGCTACAGGCAGCGCGTCGCACTCGGCCGAGTGACAAAAGTCGCTCGGCCGAGTGAGAAACCCTGTAATTTTCCAGTAAGTCGGGGCCTTCAGGGGTCTCTACTTCGGGGGCGGCTCGGCCGAGTGAGTTGTCGTCACTCGGCCGATGGCTTCATTGTACTCGGGCGGACGGGATTATCCACTTGGCCGAGTGGGTCTTCTGAAGCTTAGGCAGCCGAAAAACAGTAACTTGGAGATTTTTGAAGGGCTTCGTCTGGGCGCCACTCGGGCGGACGTGGTCTCTTCACTCGGCCGATGTGGTCTCCGTCGCTCGGCCGAGTGCACATAGGAATCGTGTCTGATCTGTTCGGCCGAGCGGTGTCTCGCTGGTCGGCTGAGTGGCTCCTCCACTCGGCCGAGTGGGACACTAAACATGCCCAATCTGCTTATTTTGGCCTCCTCGTCGCTCTTGCGACGTCCGTTCTTCTTCCGCTCCTCTCCAACATCAAAATACCCCTCGGGGAGGTCGTCGGTGACCCTCTGGAGTAAGCGCATCTCGAGATCACTCCAAATCGCGCCAAATCACCTGAAATGCGACAAAAACAACAAATCGTGAAAAGCATCGCAATATCGTCGATATATCGTGAAAAACATGATTTGGGCGATCTAAATGGCATGCAAAAATGCGGGAAAAAAGGTGTAAAATAAGGAGTGATCAAAATCCCCCAAGCTTGCCTCTTACTCGTCCTCGAGGAAGATAAGTAAAAGGCGAACCCGGTGGAATTGGAAAGCGAAAATGGCGAAAAATGAAAAATGAAAAACGGAGAAGAATGGAAAACGAAATGAAAATAATGAAGAGAGAGAGAAGCGAAGAGGTAAGCTACTAGATCATTTTCTCAGGACGGGGGTTTCACTTACTCATATAGCGTGCACCGAATGAAAAACACATGTCAAAAGATTTTATTTTGATATCATAGTATAATAGTGCAAATAGAAATAGAAAACCCACGAACAACGATATAATCATGAAAAACGGAATAATTTTAAAATTAACATCGTCTGAATCATTTAAAGCGGTATACAAATCACAGATCACACACTTTTCAATTGAATGCTTTCTATCAGGAGTATAAGAGTATCACACAATAGAATAGAGAGAATAGAAAAGTATGGATTTCATGAAATGAACGCTAGGCTTAGATTTCTGGATTTCGTAAAGCTAGAAACAATCTCACCGAGTATAGAATATTACTTAGCCTAGGTTGTCGTGCAACGTCAAGTAGTCACTCTCTCACACATCAATGGATCCCCTCCCCCAAGCTAATCTATAAGCGTGTTGGCATAAAAAATATTCACATCCCCATTTTTATATAGCTCCAAAAGTAATAAGAAGAAAGAAGAAAGAAAGAAAGTGAGATGGGATCTTTTATTGAGGATTTTTCCTCTTTTCTCTTTTTTTTAAGACATAGCATATATACACAACGATCCCAACTCAAAGAGAGATAATGATATACAAGAATATTTTTCTCTCTTTTATTTTTTTTTAGAGAATAAGAGATTTGGAGCTAGGAATTAGTAGCGGGAGAAATGCCATAAAATAGAATCGCTAAGGGGAGATTCACCAACGATTTTAAAAGTAGAGAAATGATGTTCAAGATTTGTGGAGAAAGAAATAGATATAACTCTCGGTTCACTCTATAAGACATGCACGACAACTTCAGCAGGGTAATCTAATCCACTCAGTTTCGATCACAAAAAAGCTAAATAATCCAGATTTATCATATCTAACATCATTTAATCATCCTGAAGTGAAGTGTACAATTCATGCATATAGAAGTTATATAGGAAAAGAAATCAGTACTCCAGATATAAGCATTCAATGCGTGAATCTTGGTGTGTTTTCTGTGATAGCATACATATGAATATTCAGACTCAGCTAATAATAAAATTTCATCCATTTTCATGTGGCAAAAGTGTGGGTTACTACCTCTAGATGCAAGGCAAGTCATATCATATGATATCAGAAATAAAGTCTAAGACATGACAAATATAGCATGCATATAGAGTAAGTTAAATCCAACGTCATCATCATCATAGAAAAGTCATCTCTAGCATGAGATGAAAAAGAAATAAAGATAAAGGGAAAAAAGAACTATTTACAATGCGGCACACATAAAAAATAAGAAAAACGTGATGCATGGCAAAATAAAAGAAAAATGATGAAAAATAAGTGCAAAAGCGGAGAGTGGCCTGAAAAACTAAAAATAACGGTGGCAAATCGAAAAAAAACGTGAGAACTCACTCCCCCAAGCTAAATGGCACAGTGTCCTCAATGTGCAAAGTGTGGCACACTGAGAGACAAGAAATGTGAGGGGCAAGTGAGGATGCATGCGTGAAAAAAAAAAGAAAGTAAAAAGATAAAAATAAAGAAATGAAAAATATAATGCGGACATGATGCATGCAAAGATAGGAGTGATACAGATATATATGTGGCACCAAAACTCTCCCTCTCTCCCAAAAAGATATATAAGGAAACAATCAAAATGAGTCTGTCTAAAATAAGTGAGGGGAGGGGGGGTGGACAAAAATGCATCAGGACCCAGCAGAAACGGGCAGCACAACGTCAAAAAGAAACGATGGCATCAAGGGTGCCTAAGAAGGTGGTGCTGCACCGTCTCCGTCCTGAGGCGGAGGTCGTGGTGGTGGCTGGACAGGCTGCTGGGTTGGTGGGGGTACGCGCGGGAGACGCTCCAGAACCTGGGTAAGACAGTAGTGAATCTGCGGGAGCAGCTCGAAGCGGCCAGCCATCGCAGAGACGGTGGAGGACATGGTCCTAAGGTCGCCTCTGAGACCACTCACCGCCCCCTCTAGAGCACGAATGCTCTGAAGTACAGTGTCAGGGGGAGGTGGTGCAGAGGGACGCACCGGGCGGGGCTGTGCAGGGCGTGGCTGGCGTACTCGGGTCGCGTATGTGACTGGCTCAGCGGGGAAGGGAACGAAAGGTGCTGCACTCGCAAATGTGGCCCTGGCCTCAGTGCGAGGCCGGGCACAGGCTGGTGAGAAGTGGAGGCAGCAGCAGCGAAAGAAGAGTGCAAAAGTGGCAACGAGGCGGCCAGAGAGGTCGGTGGCACAGAAGTGTGGACAGACGCCACGACACTCTCGGAAAATACAGCAGAGGTGGAGACAAAGGTGACTACCGCTGGGGTGGAAGTGTGTGGTCCAAAAGGTGCAACCCCAGCGGAGACCATGCTAGCCATGGTCTCCACGACCGCGGCAAACGAGGGCTCTCCACTCTCAACAAAGGTCGGTGGGCGCTCGGGGAGTGCGGAGCAAAGAGGCTCGACGGACAGAGGGCCGGTGGTGGCGGTGGGAGTGGTGGCGACAGCCTCGGAAGCAGTGGGGGTGGTCTCAGCTAAGGTACTCCCGACACTGACAGAGGTGTCAGGAGCAGCGGAAACATTAGGTATGGGCTGAGGGGCCACAGGGTCTACAGGGGCAGCGTGGGCCTGCTCGGCCTCCTCGGCCTCAAGCACGTAAGCAGCGGGGATGAGAACATCCATCGCAGGGAGCCAGTCGACATGGGCTGGTGCAATCTGAGTCCGAGCTGGGCTCGGAAGAATCATGTAATCGGCACCGTAAGGGCCGTGCAACCAGACCCAGTGACGCTCACCGTGCGGACGAAGCATCTTCATCCGGGCCATAACATCGATCGACAAAGAAGTGGGGCCCGATACTCGTCGCAGGTCGTCAGGGAAGTCCTCGCCGGTCATAAGGGCAAGCAGGGTGATCAGGCCGCCGCAGCATATCGGTGAGCGAGCGCCCACCGATACAATGATGCGGTCTAAAAACCATGCCGCGACATCAATCACGACGGCAGGGACCAGCTCATCGCCATCCCTGGATAGAGCTCTGGGACGTGTCATCGCATAGAGCATGTAGAGCTCTGGCGTAGACATCGTGCCCGGCTCATATCTGGCCAAAAAGGTCGTCGCCATAAGGCGCTGAGCAAAACGGAGGCAGGGATGGACAATGGCCGAGGCCTTGGCCCTACTAGGGTCAAAGGCAGCGTGAAGACCCGTAATCCGGGCCCAGAAGGCACCGACGTCGAAGGGAAGTGGGGGGATATGGGTGGGGCCGTAACCGCGATCGGCTCCGGGGACAGCGTGCCACGAGAAAAAAACTCTCATCATATCGAGAGTGACCTGGCACTCCCGGTCCATGAACCGAAACGAGCATCCCTCGTCGGTCCGGGCGATCGAACTAAGAACCTCAAGTGTCGGGCGGATAAACGTATCCGCCGACACCTGAAAGAAATCTCGCCAGCCCACGTTGCCGTACAACGTGAGCATCCCCTCTAGTACCCCCAGGCGTCCTAGGTCAGCAAGGTGTGCAAACCTGGAGGGTACGATCGAGCGCTGGGAGATACGCTCGAAGACGGCGCGGTGTGCGTCGTCTCGGAACGTAATCCCGAGCGGCCCGACCAGTGGAGCCGGTGGTGGCGGCTGTGGAGTGGCAGGGAGAGGCTGTGCGGGCTGTGCGGGCGCTGCAGGCTGTGCGGGGTGTGTGGGGCCTGCAGGCTGTGCTGGGTGGACGGCGTGTGTGGGAGAAGGAGGAGGAGAGCCTTCCACCTCGTGGGAGGGGCCGGCATCATCCGACCGCTTCCGCTTGGCGGAAGGTCTCCTCGTCCGCGGCCGTGTCCGGGGCGGCATATCGGCCCCGAGCGCACGCCGAAAAAGTGTAAAAAGTGCGGCGTGTGCAAAATAAAGGAAAGAGTGTACCCCGACATGCCGCGAGTGCTAAGCAATGGAAGCGTGCGAAGACAGCGCCTCCGCGAAGCCCGAATCAGTCCCAAGAAGCTCCCCTGGGCTCCCCTAAGCTCCCAAAAACAACCTGCGCGTGAAATGGAGATATCAGCGGGTAATATTCAAAACGTATGGAGCATTAGGGGTATAACAGATAAATATAGAAATTGATTTGGGTTAGGGGTTCGTTAAGCACATGGATCCTTGAACAATACACAAAAAGAGGCGAAAAAGGCGAAACAGGGGGTACCGGAGGCGATCGGAGCGGCGGCCGCCGGTGGCGACTCGGGCGAGGCGTCGGCGGGTGCTCGGCCGGCGGTGGCGGGTCGAGCGGCGGCGCGAGGTGGCCGGTCGGGCGAGTGGGGGCGCGAGCGAGGGGAGTCAGGCGAGGGGAGCTGAAGAGTCGGGGCACAATTGGGTTTTGCGTTTCGAAAATCGCGCCCCCCCCGCGGCCCTTATATAATAAAAGTTACGACTCGACCGAGTGACGTGGTCACTCGGCCGAGCGAGGTCAATGGAAATTTCCTCCTCGCCTACGCTTCGGCCGAGTGGCCTTGCCAGCCTCGACCGAGTGGAGTAAGTCCATTCGGCCGAGTGGCTCAAGCTACTCGGCATGACTCGCCCTAGGAGGGTATCCGTTTTACTCGGCCGAGTGGAAATATATACTCGGCCGAGTAGCAGTTATATTGAAATCAGGAAAATAAACAGAGAGTTGGGTACAGCAGACTTCCCTCATTCGTGAGTGGCTCGGCCGGACGAACTTGTGTACTCGGCCGAGTGACTAGTACGCTCGGCCGAGTGAGCCTTGTGTTCTGCTGTTTGTCTTCGTTTGGGCTCTAAACTCCGTCTTTCTTCCTCCAGTCGATTCCATCTTCCTCCTAAGTGTCAAGCGCCTTCTTGGGGCGCTCCTCGTCGTCGCGTTCATCCTCCTCGTGATGGGTCTACCTATCTCCTCTCCTGTCAAGAAAAATAGGACCCGTTATCACAAAATTTTTGGGCGAACGACTCAAAACACTAAAAATTTCTAAAACGAAAATAAAGAAAAAGTAAAAATAAAGCAAAAACTGTCGGGTTTCCTCCCGACAAGCGCTCGTTTAAGGTCGTGAGCTCGACCCCCCCTATGATTTTCAATTAATGTGGGATGTTTGGTGCATATGAGATGCACCCATCAAACTTTCCGGGGAGCGCGCTTGGGTTTGGACGTGGCGGCGTGTTCTCCCTCGGTGGTCTCCCATCTCGAATAGTGTTGGGGGGAGGCTCCCCCAAGCTAGCATTTGCTCCGGTCAACGGCTTCACCGGTGATGCCGATTCCCGTACCGGCGGAGCTTTCTTTGGAGACTTTAATTTCGAGAGCTTACAGAGCTCTCGAATCCTTGCGACATCAGCGTCGCCTTCATCATCTTCAGCGGAGAGGTCGGGGGAATCATCTTTCTTCTCATTTTGGCCTAAATCCGGGTCTTCCTCGAAATCTTCATCGAATAGAGCGCCAATAGAGTGGGGGATCGCCTCCTCAATTACCTCATCAAGGAGGTCCATGTAATCAAGCTCCTCGTGGTAAGGCATGTGCTTCATAGCCTTAGGAATGTGAAGCTCCACCTCGATGTTGCCGACGTTTAAAGTTAGTGTACCTTCGCGCACGTCGACAATGACTCCGGCGGTGGCGAGGAATGGGCGTCCAAGTATCAACGAAGTATCTCCCTCCTCCTTAACGTCCATGATCATGAAGTCACATGGCAAGCATATTCCCCCCGGGACTTGTAGCGGGATGTCTTCGGCGATCCCCACCGGCCTTGTTATCCGTCCATCGGCTAATTGAATGCGCATGTCGGTGGGCTTCAACTTTGTCCCGGTGTTTAGCCTTAAGAACATGGAGAGAGGCATGAGGCTCACACTAGCCCCTAGATCAACCAACGCCTTTTGAAGAGGAACGCCGCCCAAGGTGCAAGGAATCCGAAAACTCCCCGGATCTTTAAATTTCGCCGGCTCCTTCTCTCTCTTGGTGAACCAAGAGTCCTCCTCGACTAGCATGATCTTCTCCTTCCTCTTTCTCCCCGAAATCAAGTCCTTTAAGAATTTAGCATATGTGGGGATTTCCACGATGGCGTCGAGGAAGGGAATATTGAGGCTAACTCCTCTTAGATACTCGAGAAACTTCGCTAGCCTTTTCTCCATTTTTGCTCTAGCGAGCCTTTGGGGGAATGGGACCGGTGGCATGAAGCGCCTCTCCTCGATCAATTGCTCCGCTCTAGATTTCTCCTTTTATTGTGGCTCCTTCTCCTTATCAACTTCAACTACCGGCTCAATTGGCTCCAAACTTTCCTCCACGGGCTCCTCGGTAGGAATCATGGCGGGGGTGGTATCCTTTCCGCCTCTAGTGGTAACGGCAACTACGGCATTGATGTGGCCGGTGTTGCCCCGTGGGTTTTGCTCGGATTGCGCCGGCAAACGTTGAGTGTTCCGATTGAGCAACGCCAATTGCTCCGATATTTGAGCCACAACGGTATTAAGAGAGTCTTGCCCCGCCTTCAAGCTAGCATTGACCTTATTTTGCTCGACCATAAACGCCTCCACCCTAGCTTCGAAGTCGGATCGTTGTTGAGCTTGTGGAGGGTTTTGATTTTGATTCCTCCACCCTTGATTGTATCCGGGCGGCCTATATGGTGGAACTTGTTGCTTCGGTTGAAAATTTTGTTGAGTAGGCCCCCTCGGTGGATATTGTTGTTGTTGGGGTGGTAGTGGTGGTCGAGCTTGTTGAGGTGGCGGTTGTGGCGGGTTCAAAGCTCCTTCATTGTTAGCGTAAGAGAATCCGGGATGATTTCTTGCGGCCGGATTGGCCCAATATCCTTGGTTCCCCGCGACATATTGTACTTGCTCCAAGGCTCCTTCTCCTTGCTCTCCTCCCACATACATGGCTTGAGATTGGTCTTGCCAATCACACATTTGGTTGGTCGGTGCGGAGGTGGAAGGGGCTCCTTGGGGCTCCGTGATAAACTTCTCCAATCTCTCCACTACCCTGTGGAGAGAATCAAACTTGCTTGTAAGCTCCGCTACGGCCTTCGCTTCATAGATACTAGTCGGCTTTAAGGAGGACGTAGAGTGTCCTCGCTCATCGCCCCATTGTTGATTGTTTGAGGCCATCTCCTCAATTAGGGCCGTAACTTCCTTGGGAGTCTTTGACAAGATGGCACCATTCGCCGCGGCATCAATAATTTGTTTGGTCCCCGGTTGGAGACCATTGTAGAAGCTATGCACTAGCTCCCAATCTTCTATACTATGGTGCGGGCATTGATGCTGCAGATCCTTAAAACGCTCCCAAGCCTCATAGAGCGTCTCTTGGGGTCCTTACTTGAAGGACATAAGAGCGCTCCGAATCTTCACCGTCTTGGAGGGCGGATAGAACTTGTCAATGAATGCACTCGCCAACTCGTCCCAAGTGGTGAAGACACCCTCAGCTTGCGTCCTCAACCAGTATAGTGCCTTGTCCTTTAGCGTGAAAGGGAAGAGACGCAGTCTGATGGCATCGATGGAGACCCCCGGCATCTGGAATGTGGCGCACTTCGACAAGAACAATTGGATGTGGTAGTGGGGATTTTCATGGGCATTCCCATGAAATGGATCCTGCTGCATCAGAACCACTAGTCCAGTCTTTAGCTCGAAGTTCTTGTCAGCCGCCAACTCCGACATGGCAATGGATGAGGTAGTAGAAGAGGTCTTAGGCCGAAGCCTATCTCGAATAGAAATTATCCTCGCCATCCTTGCCGCTAATTGGTCCGCAGTTTTCGGGTTGGTCATAGACCTCCCTTCCGGATTTTGTCTCCTTTCCGCTCTAAGTCTCCGCGCGGTACGTTCGATCTCGGGATCAAATAATATAGCTGCAGGGTCCGCCGTAGATCTCGTGTACATGCACATGAAAAACAGAGTTTCGAAGAAATGATTAGTACCGTGGAAGGGCTAGGCAAAAATAAAGAAATAAAATGATAATAATAATAAAAAGAAATAGCTAGGGTGAAAAAAAATCAAACGCAATCGCCTCCCCGGCAACGGTGCCAAAAACTTGATCGCTCCGGGACGTAACCCTAAAGAACGGTTGTAGTTTTACTGCAAGCGCACGGTGTAGCGGCGAGCGGGATATCGAACACAGGGAGGACGAATGACCGTGCTTGTTCCAATCAACCTGGCTATTTAAGAAGAAAGACTTGCCTTTGGCGATCCTGTCACAATCGTCAGACAAAGTGCGGAAATATCAAATCAAATAAAGAACGTCTAGGGAATGGGGAATCCCCGCTACTCACCGTATCTCATAAATGTGGTTCGTCAGTATCAAAATTGCTAGATTGAGATTTTGGATGGACTAGTTGCAACTGAATGTAGAACCAAGCTCACGCTCTCGCGCTGTTGCCGATCTATAGCTATCCTAGGTTTGGGTCCAATCTCTTGCAAACCCTAGCCTAGGAAAGCTAGCATTAGGATCAACATCATCGTCCAATCGCGTACCGAGCCCAATCTCTTGCAAACTCGGCTCGCGATCTAGATTGGGATAGTTCCTACCCGTCCAATCTCTTGCAAACGGGTATTGGCACGGAATTGCAACCGGAAACCCTAGTATCGGTCCAATCTCTTGCAAACCGATACTACGGAAATTCGATTCCAACCCAATTCGGATTTCTAGGGTTTCCTATCGAATCGGGATCCAATCTCTTGCAAATCCCGATCGGTATGAACTCCTAGCTAACCGTAGTAAATTGATCTCCATCTAATCCCTAGATATCAATTCTAGCAAAATTTCTACTAATTCATCACAAATATGAAGTTGGGCTTGTAGGGTTCATCCCCACGCCCCAAGACGTGGCGACTACTCACAATTCATAGCAAGATCACAAAAATAATCAATGAAATAAGCAATAGAATTCATCACAATATTGAGATATGCAATAAAAATAGAATTTTTGGGGAAGAGAAAGACAAACCAATGGAGTTCTTCAATTAATCCAACAAAAATCAAACTTCGCCTCCTCTCCAATCTCAAGAATAAAACTAAAAAGCTAATCTAAAAAGCTGCAAAAAATCTAAGGAGAAGCTCTACAAAACTAGGTTAAAACAGGGGTTAAATACCCCCCAAAATCGTCCAAAAACTGTGACCAAAATACCCCTGCGTAGCCTGTTTTCCGCAATTTTCGCTACAGGCAGCGCGTCGCACTCGGCCGAGTGACAAAAGTCGCTCGGCCGAGTGAGAAACCCTGTAATTTTCCAGTAAGTCGGGGCCTTCAGGGGTCTCTACTTCGGGGGCGGCTCGGCCGAGTGAGTTGTCGTCACTCGGCCGATGGCTTCATTGTACTCGGGCGGACGGGATTATCCACTCGGCCGAGTGGGTCTTCTGAAGCTCAGACAGCCGAAAAACAGTAACTTGGAGATTTTTGAAGGGCTTCGTCTGGGCGCCACTCGGGCGGACGTGGTCTCTTCACTCGGCCGATGTGGTCTCCGTCGCTCGGCCGAGTGCACATAGGAATCGTGTCTGATCTGGTCGGTCGAGTGGTGTCTCGCTGGTCGGCCGAGTGGCTCCTCCACTCGGCCGAGTGGGACACTAAACATGCCCAATCTGCTTATTTTGGCCTCCTCGTCGCTCCTGCGACGTCCGTTCTTCTTCCGCTCCTCTCCAACAGCAAAATACCCCTCGGGGAGGTCGTCGGTGACCCTCTGGAGTAAGCGCATCTCGAGATCACTCCAAATCGTGCCAAATCACCTGAAATGCGACAAAAACAACAAATCGTGAAAAGCATCGCAATATCGTCGATATATCGTGAAAAACATGATTTGGGCGATCTAAATGGCATGCAAAAATGCGGGAAAAAAGGTGTAAAATAAGGAGTGATCAAGGACCGCATCTCAGGTAACTAAAACATAAGGTACTCCATCAACGACCTAGTTCCCCCATTTCATCTCCTTCCTCCCCCGCTCGCGCCGGTAGACGTCGTTCCGATCTCCACTCGAATCGAACCGTCTCCGCCGGGCCTCCTCTTTCAGATCACCGTCTGACTTAGGCATCGGAGGGGATTTGGCCGGAACCAAGGTCCGGCCCCCCTGACGAGTGTTCTCGTCTACGCAGGAGGACATCAAATCCACGGGCCGAGGCTTCCCCTCCGCCTTACACCGGCCACGCATCTCGCAAGACGACCGAGGCTACTCCTCGTCGTCCGACCGACAGAGGCCGAGCACGTCCGTCCGAGCCGAGGCTTCCCCTCCGCTCGCGAGGCACCGAGGCTATCCCTCGTCATCCGACCGTCCGAGGCCGAGCGTCTCACACCGGGCCGAGGCTTCCCCTCGCCCACCTTATGGCCGAGGATCCAGACCCGGCCCAACCGAAGTGCTCCACGTCATCCACAACTCAGATTTGCGTCGCGTCTGCACGGACTCGACGCACCTAAGGGACCCAAGTCGGCCCCTTGACCACGTTGACCGGGAAGTCTACGGTCAACGCTTTTGTAGTGAGAAAACACTCTGAAACATCTGGTGCCGTCTGTGGGAACGAACTTTCCCACGAAGAAACAAACCGCACCTGCAATGGCACGAGCCTGTAACGGAAAGAGACACATGCCCCCCATCCCGGAGGAGGGGAATGGCGCACCCAACAGCAACCTTGAGGACGCACCCGACGACAATCACCCTGCCCCCTCAACCGAAGAGACTGGCGGGTCGGAACTAGCCACGTAAGGGCAGCTCCGCGCCCTGGCCCAAGAGACCAACGCGAGCCTCCAGACGTTGGTCGCAACGGTACAGCAGCTCGTCGGCGCTGCGCCAGCCAACGGAGACGTGTTGGGCGACGGCCATCGTTGGGCGGGGGCCCCCCCCGCTCTTACGGTCCGCTGTGGTCGATGATCACGGGAACCGAAGACCGAACACGGAACGTCGGTCCACGTTGTCCGGCTCCCGTCAGGCGAGATCACGTGCCTCCTCCCCTTATCGTGAAAGTAGCCGAAGAGAAACCGAAGGCACGGGGGACGAATCGGTGACCGCGTCGTCTCATCGGCCACGATCACCCCACCGCAGAAGAAGCGATCGACACCACTCGAGAGACCAATCACGACGGAGCGGGAGCTCCCACTGGAGGAGCCGGGAACGCCGGGTCAGCCCGACCCTCAGTGTGGCGAGGGCCGTGGAGCCAGCCCCGCCGGCGCCTGTGCCCCCTCCACCACCGAATGAGCTGGAGGTAGGCGGGTGTCGGAACCCCGGGGGCATCCACAGAGACCGGTGCCCTCTGTCGAGGAGAATAACCGACACGCGGGTCCCCTCTCGATTCAAGATCCCGGCGCTGGGGAAGTACGACGGGATAGGAGACCCGGGAAACCACGTGATGGACTATGAGGGGGATATGTCCTTCCAAGGAGCCGATGATGACCTGCTCTGCAGGGGCTTCTATTCGACCCTCAGGGGAGCGGCGAGAACCTGGTACCGCAGCCTACCCAGCCGCTCCATCGACAGCTTCGAGAAACTCACCCAGCTGTTCTGCAAACAGTTCATGGCAGGGCGACAGGTAATGCCTGATGCTGAACATTTGTTTAACATAGTGCAGGGCCCGACCGAGCCGCTCCGACAGTTTATGCGCCGCTTCAACGCGGAACGGCTGAACGTGAACAACCACCCGACCTTGTCGTCCAAACGGCCCTAAAGAAAGGGCTGCGCCACAGAGGCCTGAAGAAATCTCTGCACAACGATCCCCCAAAGGACCTCCCTGGGATCATGGCGAGGTCCGAGCGCTTCATGCTGACCGAGGAGACCTTGGCCATTGAGGCAGGAAAGGCCAGACGAGTGACCAAACGCGGCGATAGCGAGCGCCGCAGCCCCGAAGGGTACCGGACCGAGAAGAGGACGAGAAACAGGTAGCAGGGAGAGGGTACCAGGGACTCCACCCCAGACGCCGTCCTCGCTCAAGTACAGAAGGAAGAGCGCGTCGATCGCCCCCCACCAAAGATAAAAAGAGGGGGGAAGAATGGGGAAAAGTACTGCAAATACCACAAGGACAATGGCCATGACACTGAAGACTGCTGGCACCTAAAGAAGGACATTGAGAAGCTGATGAGCCGAGGGCACGCAAGGAATTTAGCTGACGAGCCGGCACACGGAGAAGGAACCTCCCTGCAGCCGGACAAGGGGAAGAAGATCAACACCATCCAAGGACCCCTCCGCATCATAGAGTGAGCAGGCGAGGCCCCTCCCCCCAGTCGCAGCCTAGACCGGAGGAGATTATCTAGGTTTACATCCCTCCGTCTAGCTTTATTTCCTGTTTTCTTTCCTCCAAATGTACTAGTCCAATAGGACCCTTAAGAGTACAAATGCATTCCCTTTTATCTTTTCCTTATCTTCGACGGAATCAACATTTCACTAAGGGTGCATAAGAGTGAAGACCGCCGCATCACCGGATGGGGGGGGGTCAGACAAAACCGGTCCCAAGACGAGGAGCTTCGCTCCCACCGGCCGACTCCTTCACTCGTAAGTCTGGGGGGCAATCCCCCCAGCCCGCACAGATGCCGACCGGTCCTAAGCGGAGGAGCTCCACCCTCGCCGACCGATCCCTTCGCTTGTAAGTCTGGGGCAATTCCCCTAGCCAGCCCAGACGCCGACCGGTCCTAAGTCGAGGAGCTTTGCCCTTGCCGACCGACTCCTACGCTCGTAAGTCTGGGGGCAATTCCCCCAGCCAGCGCGGACGCCGACCGGTCCTAAGCCGAGGAGCTTTGCCCTCGCCGACCGTCTCCTGCGCCCGTAAGTCTGGGGGCAACACCCCCATCCAGCGCGGACGTCGACCGGTCCTAAGCCGAGGAGCTCCGCCCTCGCCGACCGACTCCATCGCTCGTAAGTCTGGGGCAATTCCCCAAGCCAGCGCAAACGCCGACCGGTCCTAAGCCGAGGAGCTTTGCCCTCGCCGACCGTCTCCTTCACTCGTAAATCTGTGGGCAATTCCCCCAGCTAGCTCGGGCACCGACCGGTCCTAAGCCGAGGAGCTACACCCCCGCTGACCGACTTCGCTGCTCATAAGACCGGGGCAGCCCCCCTAGTCATCAAGGACGTCAGCCGACTTGTCCACTCAGGGGGCAAGGGACAACCTCCCGGAGAAAGGAGGCGAGCGACCACCGTCAGCAGAGGGGCCGAGGTCGCAGCAACAAAGCAAAATGCACGAGAGGTTCGAGTAAGTCAATTTCATTCCAACAATTAACCCAGGTACAAAATTGTGTCTTATTTACAGGAAATTGAAGTGGAGAAACCTCCCTACAAATAATCCGCTCTCGACGGACAACAAAATTCGTCACCTACAGAAACTAGGGTGGCGCCGGCGGAGCAAAACTTGTCGACCGAGAACGCAAAGTTGCTGGCTTAGGCGATCATCATTGCAATCAGCAATTTTTCGCTCCGAAGCAAGGAGCCGGTAAAGAGGCCAATGGAGATTGTGGGGCCAGGGATCCATCTCAAGTAGACCGGCCCAAAGCGAAGCGGATGCTAAAAAATTCGAGGATAAAAACAAGGATGACAGGCCAGGAAGGACGACCTAGGGGGCCCGGGCTCGAGAGGACACATCCTCGGGCGCCTCGCCCTGCTCAGAGCAAGGGGGATCGACAGGCGGGGGAGCTTGCCGGACACGCTCCGCGCAATCCCGGAAGGAGGACTGGACGACTTCGACGATCCGGGGGCCGATAAGGTCTTCATATGTACCGAAGGCTTCCCTGAGGACCTCGAAGATCCTCTCCCCCAGATTCTCGACGACGCCTCTCTCCACCTCCTCCGCAAACCGCGCCACCTGACGACGATCCGACAGTTCCCTCTGAAGCTCCTCTCTCTCCAAACGGAACGACTCCGCCGCTTCCTCGGCCGACTGCCGAGCGTCCTCCAACTTTCCCTCGAGGTCACCCACTCGTCCCTCTAGCTCGGCCACCCAGAGCTTGAGATGCCGAGACTCCATCTGGGCCTCCGTCATAGCTACCTCCGTAGCCTCGGCCCGCTCGCGGTCCCTCGCAGAGGACACCTCCAGCTCACTCAAATGGACGGCTCGACGCTGCGACTCAACAGCGAGTGTTGAACCTTCAAACGACGAGACATGAGCCAAGAAGAGAGCGAAGGAAAGAAAAGGACGGCAGGATAACCAAACCTGTTGAAGGATCCAGCCCAAGGAGTCTGACACCTTGTCGGCAGGGATCCTCTCGAGGAGACTACGGTCCCGGGGGAGGACGGAGCCCTCGGTGAACTGTTGAGCCAGGGCTCGGTCGACAAACACCGAACCCCCGAGGGTGACCTCGAGGGAGGCCGAGCTGCCCGCCAATAGGGCACCTTTTCCGGATATAGGAGACGGAGACGCCGTGACGGGGGTGGTTGTCAGGGCCACCGGAAGATCCCGGCGGACACCGCCGGGGGCACGGAGCACACCGGACTGGAGGAAGCCTCACCTTCCCTCCTCCTCTTCCCCTTGTGAGGCTCGGCAGGCGCCGAAGGAGAGCGTTTCCGCCTCGCGCCACCTCCACCCTCGGGGACAAGAGGGGGCACACCAAGCGTAAGGGAAGCTGCGCCGGACCCGTCGTTACCCCCCGCCTCTTGGGCTGGTGGGGCGGATCCGGCCCTTGCGACCCCCCAGGGAGGAGATCGCCAGAAGAAGAGGCGGGAGGCGCGGCCACCACCTTGCCCACGGAGGGCTCGGCTCGGCACACCTCCTCCTCAACGGTCCGCTGAGGCGCCCTTCCAGAGGTACTGCCCCGGCTCCGAGCGGCTCCGCGACGGATCAGCTCGTCGACATCACGGGTGAACTCGCGACCAGCCATTCCTGCAAGGGAAACCAAAATCAGGGTAAGCCACGGGGCAATCCAGGACTGAAAAAGCGACCTACCCGGAGACCACAAGACGGCCTTCAGGAGTAGGTCGTCCAACAAAGACCAGATGGACTTCGTCTCCAAGGGGAGGGTCGACAGCAGCGCGAAGACCACCTGATCAGCCTCGGAGAGGGCTAGCGTTGGACAAGGCCAGACCGACCCGCCCCAGCCTGTCAAAATTTGGGCATCCTCCAGGAAGACCACGAAGACATAATCCGAGCTCCAATCCCCCGACCAGCGGGGTAGCCCGATCAGGCATTCCCTCCTCGAGCGGGCTCGGAGGTGCAACCATGACCCTGGTCCGACCGTCTGGATCTGATAAAAGTAGAAGAGAAGGGGGAGAGATGGCTCCAGACCACGGGTACAGCAGAGCATCACGAAGCCCGTCAGTACCGCAATCGAACAGGGGGTGAACTGGCAAAGGGGCACCATGAGATACTCCATGACCTGGATGAAGAAGGGATTGAGCGGGAAACGAAGACCCAGGCGGAACATCTCGACATAGACGCCGACTTCATTGCTCCTCGGAAGGCAGATCCGCTCGTCGATGAAGGGGACTCGAACATCGTACGGGTAGCAGAGATACCTTTCTCGGATCTCCGCGGCCGCTAGAGGAGGAGTCCTCGACGGCGTTCGGAGGATAACCGGAGGTACATTAAGCCGCACGGCAGCCGATGCCACATCATCGCCAGCATAGTCCGGGAAGAGCTTCCCCTTCCATTTATCTCGGAGGAGACGGCTCCCAGAGGAGGAACCTGATCCCACAAGTCGGGGCCCGCCCCGCCTGGACTCGGGAGGATCCCTCACCCCTTGGCCAGAACCACCTATCCTAAGAGCAGCCATAATATGAAAATAAGAAAGGAGTTACCTTTTTGTTAATTTGGAGAAGAGAAGGAAACGAAGGCGGCGGGAGACTCCGAGTTGTGAAAAGCCTAGAACAGAGGGGAGAGCGAGGAAGAAGTTGGGATCAACGCAGCCGGGGATCTTATATACCAGACCCAGGGGCGAATTCGAAACGCCTGACAGGAACGTGTGGCAGGCCTTAAAGAGCCGGCGGCATTTCGAAATCGGCGCCAAGGGAAGTCCAATCGATCCGCCTCATCATAACCTTCATTTATGACCACGCCTCGACTGACGCGCCACTCGGAACCCCAAGAGTCACATCAGTCGAACCGAACCAGCCAAGTCCGATCGGCCCCACCGATGGGGGCAATTGATACGTCTATTTTACGGAAGCCCAACAGCATGGGCCCAAAGGCGTAGCCCACCAAACGAAGCCCGAAGGAACATGGAGCTAGAAACCCAACTATCGATCAGAAGCCTGTCTGCGAGATCAGGCCCGCCCGACAAAGCCCCTTAGAGGGCCCCCGAACGGTGATCCAACCCGGCCCCGGAAACACGCAAGTCACTCGCCCACTCCAGCGATAACCGCTCCCCCGGGACCGCGACCACTTAATGGCGGTAATGGGGAGGTGCTGGCATGGCGCAGGGAACGGCGATAGGGAGGCGGATTGAGGGGGCATGATCGGGGGCGGACGAGGGACGTGAGTCGTGGACAATCACGATGGGAGGCCTATAAAAGGGCTAGAAGGACGACTAGACTGAGGACCGCATCTCAGGTAACTAAAACCTAAGGTACTCCATCAACGACCTAGTTCCCCCATTTCATCTCCTTACTCCCCCGCTCGCGCCGGTAGACGTCGTTCCGATCTCCACTCGAATCGACCGTCTCCGCTGGGCCTCCTCTTTCAGATCACCGTCTGACTTAGGCATCGGAGGGGATTTGGCCGGAACCAAGGTCCGGCCCCCCCTGACGAGTGTTCTCGTCTACGCAGGAGGACATCAGATCCACGGGCCGAGGCTTCCCCTCCGCCCTACGCCGGCCACGCATCTCACAAGACGACCGAGGCTACTCCTCGTCGTCCGACCGACCGAGGCCGAGCACGTCCGTCCGAGCCGAGGCTTCCCCTCCGCTCGCGAGGCGCCGAGGCTATCCCTCGTCATCCGACCGTCCGAGGCCGAGCGTCTCACACCGGGCTGAGGCTTCCCCTCGCCCACCTTGTGGCCGAGGATCCAGACCCGGCCCAACCGAAGTGCTCCACGTCATCCACAACTCAGATTTACGCCGCGTCTGCACGGACTCGACGCACCCAAGGGACCCAAGTCGGCCCCTTGACCATGTTGACCGGGAAGTCTACGGTCAACGCTTTTGTAGTGAGAAAACACTCTGAAACACTATGGGTGGTAGATTTTTTATGCCCCATCTCATAAAGGTGGGCATGAATCCATAATTTGTGCTTTTCAAAAGCACCATAGTTCACATAATCCCAAGGCAAGCATGCAACACATTGTCCAATTCCACCACAAATCCAACTCAAATTACAAAAGCCCAATGCAGTTACAGTAAAGACACCATAGATATCAATTGTTTACGTCGAATGAAATTGATTGCATCGGTTGAATGAAACAGCAAGCCAATCAATTTCAAGCCCCATGAATCCGTAATTATTTTGTGTACATGCCTATTATTGCCCCATGATGATACACCCAACGTGAAGCTGATATGTTGGCTATAAAAAACTGCATATTATATTTTGGACTTTCTAAGGGCTCGTGTGTAGGGATTCATGAAATGTTTGAAATTTGTATGTTTGTTGAGGATACAATATATGCTTCACTTTATGTTGGGTGACTTTTCCTAACATCTCATCAATAGTACGATGTCCCTAATTATATGACCCCTACATAATATAGCCCAATGATGAGACAAGTACAATGACTATAAGGTGTGAGTGATTTGGACTGATGATGCTACGTTGGTACATTGCTATGGTATGATTGAAGCATGTCAAGAAACCAGCAATGAAAATTAAATGATTAATAATCTGAGGGCAATTGGATATGGATTCATGATTGGCTTGGACATGATTGGTGGGTTGATGTTTCATGTGGTATGCAATGAAATGTATTGGCTTGAAATAAAGGAATTTAAAACTGATTGTATATGTTTCAATGTCATATAATTGTTGTGATTTCTCCGATAAATATTTTTTAATATGTATGAAACATTTATATTTTTTGAATTTAGTGATGCCATATCAATTAGCTCGTTGTTTATGTTTTTATGTCACATGCACGATTTTGTGATAAAAGAAAATGTCATTTACAACTTATGATTGAAGCTATGTTTGATGCAAATAAGGGTTAGATAGATGAAAGTGGAGAGAGTTCGGGTTGTTCAACATTTACATCGGTCGTGGCGGCTATCATTTTTACCATCATATTCATGGAGCTGTACGATGACAATATGGCTCCCCCTCTACCTAAGGAGCGGTCAGAGGTACGTGATATTCATAGAAAATCCCACATGCGTAGAATTCTATATGGTTATGATAGTAGTTGTTTACACTACTTATGAATGTGCAGATATGCTTTCCTGAATCTTGCAAGCTTAATGCGAGAAAGTGGTATTCTCAAAGACACTTATTATGTGTCAAGCGAGGAGCATTTGGCAATGTTTCTTCATATCGTAGGGCATACGTCAAAGAACAGAGTCATGCAAGTTGATTTTATATGGGTCGGAATGACAGTTATCAATTACTTTAACAAAGTGATATATGCAGTTTGTACCCTTCGTGATAGGTTCATAAAGCAAGCCCCAAATGAGACTCCACCAAAGATAATCAATAATCCTAATTGGTTCCTGTTAAGGCTAAAATTGACCGAGACAAATGTCAAGCTGACGTAGACTCAAGGCGCTGAGTCGGAGCCTCGTCGGCAAATGAAGTGGGACCCAGGTTGGAAGAACCTGGGTCGGGTGATGGTAGTTGATGATGATGCGGTGCTCGATCGACCATCGAGCAGCAGATGCGTCGATCATTGGAGGCTAAGGATCTTGATGACGACCCTCGACGTTGGATGATGACCTTCAATCTGCACCACATGGAAATGTTAGGGGGTCAGATCTAGGTTTCGACCCAAATCCCCTCTGGTGCTTAAATTAGTATGGAAACTTAAAGGGAGAGAGAGCTTGGTGCAGCTGAGATCGACCCACGGAGGTTCGTCGCAGTACTGGCGGCGCAAGCTCTATATAGTATAGGAAATATCAGCTGAAAAAAGTAGAGTTCTATGTCTTAGACCTCGTACCTTGGAATTGGAACCCCTTTACCTTTGTCCTTCTGTCTATGTATAGACGGTCCCTCTCTGATTGTGTGTAACCGTCCCTCATTGATTCGGACACAATCTCCTCCGGGATTCGTGGTAAAGGCTGCCATTTACTCGGCCCCATTAATCTCCCCCGAATATTGGCACATGCCTAATGGTCAAACGACCCGTTCGTCTGACTCAGCAACGTCCCGCTCTGAGCGGCATGTATCGGGTTACGGGCGCCTAACGGGTCGGATGCTCGAATACTCCAATAGGATCCATACCCGTGCACTAACAATGGTCCCCATCATTCATGCCTCAGAAGCTGCACCGATTGAGACCGTATGATGTGCTACCTTCTTAAATGCGCACGGTTCTCGAAACATTTGATTAGATTTGTGCCGTCAAAACGCTTTCATCTTTGAATTAATCTCTGTTGCTCCTTGTGGCCTGCTCTAGACACGTGCCACCTATAGACCGTTAGTCGGTTGATTTTCTTCGTATAAGAAGGAAAGCGAGGAATAAGAAGAGATATTTTCGTTTCGCCTTCTTTCTTGTTTCAAAAACTTGCTTCCATCGTTGCCTTCCTGAAGACCGCCTTCTTCCAATGCTGCCTAGGTGAAGATTGCTTCTTTCTCTTAAGGTATTCCCTCCTGACCGATTTTGACTTTCTTTTGATCCGTCAAGCATGTTTGCCCCGGTCGTAAAGAAGGAGCCGACATATGAGGAGCTCATGGCACGCCTTCGGCCCCCACGATGCGTGGAAGTTCCTGGAAAGGGAAAAGTGGCTTGGATTGAACCAGACCTTCCCATTCGTCGGATGGATCGGAGCTCGAATGTCCATGCAATTATCCTAGAGATGGCCCCTAGGTTCTCCCTCGATCTGACTGCTGAGGTCTGGCGAGATTGTTTTTGTCATCGTTTTAGGGTTAGAGTACCTAATTCGGATGGGAGTGTGTGTTTTCCACGGAAGAATGAGGTGTGGTGTATCTTAAAGCTTTTTGCCTAGGACTCCGGTTCCCCCTTCATCCATTCATCGTAGAGGTTCTGTGCTCTTCGGAGCTTTCTATTTGTAGACTTTCTCATCAAGCTTTCCCCCCTTAGTTGGCTTCATTGTGATGTGTGAGCTATGTGGGGTCCGACCGACCCCCGGGCGATTTCGGTACTTCTTTAGGATAGTATCCGGCCCTCGCCGAGTGTGGTACATTATTGCCGCTCGCCCAGGTATGAGGCTCATATACGAACTTCCGATTTCCGATCCTGGTTGGGAGGATACCTTTGTGTTTGTCTTCCTTCCCGATCTGGGACCGATGGTCAATAGTTGGAGTTCTTCGAACCCTGTGCTTGCGAAAGAGTCCTGGTTATCATCGGAGGAGGTCAGAGCCAGGTTGTCGCCGGAGAGAGGCTGAGGCAGTGAAGCCCCTTCTGGGTCGACCAAGGTGAGGAAGTTCGATTCAGTAGTTGTTGGACGACCACATGTTGAAGATCCTTCTATGGAACCTGGATAATGTATCTCGACTCTATGTCTTTATCTCTGCCACTAACGATAATTATATCCGTTGACTGTAGATATGATTAACGGAGGCCGACGAAGTGGTGATTCTGGAATGGACCGAGTTTGGAGGGAGTAGCAGAAGAAAAAGAGAAGCGTCGAAAGGTCGGGCGTCCATGCTGAAAGGTCGAGCGCTCGTGCCGAGGGGTCGAGCTCTCGATATCCCCTCCCAATCAACCAGAGCTCTTCTTCCGAGGGGGTCGAGGTTAGGCAGGTCCCGAGGACTTCTTCTCGAGCCTCCTCAAGAGAAGCTTCGAGTCAGGCCCCTGTGCGGCCTGCCGTGCCCCTGGCCTCCGTTATGGTTTCGGAGCCGCAGGCGGTGGTTGACATTGATACCACCGACGTTGTTAAGCCGGCCGAGGTCGTTGGCTAGAAGAGGGAGATGCCTTTCCCTGGGGAGGAGGAGTCAGAAAAGAGGAGGCGCGTGTAGGAAGAGGATCCCTTGGAGAAAGGTATGGGGGGTCCCCCCTCTCGAGCTGCAGGGGCGGTGGAGACTCCTTCGGCGTCTCAGGCTCCAGTGATGTCCCTTCTGGATCAGTATGTTGGGAGATGTATGCCCTCGAGGTAATTTATCTCTGTGTAATTGTACAAACATCTTGTTCAAAATTACAGTAAGCTGTATGGTAAGAATTTATCTAAGTTAAATCATAATGTAGTTATCATTAGAAACTTAGGTAAAGTCCTGAGACTTAATGCAAGGTCAAATATGTATCGAGATGAGGATCTCGATCATGTAGACCATCTGTAGCATAAGTCTAGAAATGTTCGTGGTCGTATATGTTTCGAGAAAAGGATATCGAAACATCGGATAGACCATTGTGTCTTTGTCTTCACCGTGTAGCGGTGACGGTGATCTCATGCTCGTTCGAATTTGCGAAGTTGGTGACGAGACACAGGTGCTCATTGGAGAATGAATTCACTGAATGACCCAACAAGAGTTATCATATGGTTATGATCGACCAATATATCAATGATAACTCTTAGTGATGATAGGCGAGTTGGTCTTTTAACTTGAGGTCATTGTTCGAACCTGTACGTGAACGGTGTCACTTAGATCTCTGACCTACCTTCGAGGCAAGGCCTATCGAAAGGTCTTTGGTTGGGTGATATTTGAAACGTGCGAGGGGAGTAATGACCAAGCTAGGATTCGTCTCTCCCTGGTCAATGGGAGTTAGTGTCGTAGTGTTAGTTCGGTCTTTAGTGAAAACTCTGGCCAGAGTATGTTGGAAGATGTCCAACATTATTTGACTAAAGATCGATGGAGACTAACCGGCTTCGAGCTATTGGGGTTAACAGTTTGACCGTACCCTAGGCTTGAGGTTAAACGACATAGTTTTGACGAAGAGACTATAACTGCGGTATTCATTATGGACACAGTCAGGGTGGTCCCGACAACACTCATATCAATGAGTTAACCATATAAGTATGATACTGACATGGGGACGACATCTGCTGCTCGTGGTCTCTGCAGTCTGGGGCTTCGAGCCCCACCTGTAGTATGGTCAGGAAGTAGGGTCTCACACAGGGTGCGATCTTCATCTAGTAATAGATAGAAATTAGGGAGAATATGCATTTGATGCAAGGGATAGAAAACTGCAAAGAGTTTGCATTTAGACTCTACATTCAGGATAAATGATCCTGAGTGCAAGTAGGAGATTTTAAGCTTAGATAGGGGACTATTTTGCATACGATGCAAAATGATATTAAATGTTTCTTAAATTATTTAAGGCCATATTTAATTAAATAAACGTGTAGAAAAGATTACGTGGATGACAGGATCCTCCCGGTCTAAACGTAGGTTCAAACTGCGCTCAAATCGGAGTCCAAACGAGCCCAATAAGTCCGTCTAAAAGTGTTTTAAATGGAACGCCACAAAAAGCCCAAAATGCTTTAATGTGATTAAAGCAGTTTTTTTAAAAAAAATGACAAAGGGGGCAGCCTGGGCTTGCCCGGGCGCCTGGCTGGGCCCAGGCGCCCTGTGCACCTGGTCCAGGCCTGGGCCAAGGTGCCCAGCCTGGGTTCGCCAGCTGGCGCAGCGGGGCCCACCACCTGGGGTTCGAACCCTAGGTGCAGAATTTTTGTGACGGCTGCTTTTTGGACGAAAAATCAGTTTGTGCTAATCTTTGGACACTTGTTTGAAGGGTCAAACGGACTCTGATTGACTCGCTGTTTTTTCCTACGTGTTCACCGTTTAGCGCCATTCGATTTGATAGGTTGTATCAAATGTGAAGCTCAACATTGAGGGAGTTAAAATTCATCGAAGTTTGGCCTTTATGAAAGACAAACTAACTTGAATTATTAACTCCAAAAACTTTAGTCCCACACCGGAATTGGAGTAAAGGGAAGGGGCCAGCTGCCTATATAAATAGGGGCATGTCCTCTTCCTCTAAACTCGTCCCAAGCTCTAGATCTGGGTGGCTCCCAAAAGTTTGGAGCACGCTCGTATCTAAGCTTAAATTAAATATTTTCTTATCTCCCAAAATTTCTACCTTGCTCCTGAAGGGCTCTAGCAAAGCCACGAAGGGGCTCGGATCGGATCCGAAGTCTTAACGGAGGATCTGATGGGAAATTGAATCCCACCCCTAAGTGGTTTTGATGATGGCACCCTAAATAATGTTAGTATACTAAATACACTACAACTCAAGTGTCCAGGCTGTGCAAATGGTGAATTTACGCATACTCTGAAGAAGCTCAACCACACTCGAATGACGAAGACGAATTTGTTAGTTCTACATCAAGCAAAGATGAAGCTCGTGCTCAAGCTTAAATGAATAGGAACTCAAATTCAGGAGAAGCAAGCATCCACCAGATCAGCTTCCGGAAGGTCTTGTCTTAGTGTAGTGTGTGAGTTCTTAGGATTATGTTAAAGCCAAAGTAGATATCGCACACACACACACACAATGATTTCGAAAGCAAAATGTCTTAAATGTTTTAAATATCTTTTTAACTCTTGAGAGCAATTAGATAGTCGATTTATTATTAATAGTCAACCTCCAATACACCCAGGAGTTGATTACATCGTTACGAGCTGAGTTTCAAAGAAAATTGCTTTGGGAGTCGACTACGAGAGGAGGGAGTCGACTACCAGCCAGAAGCAGAATTTCTACTAAAATCCTCTGGGAGTCGACTATCACCTTGAGGAGTCGACTACCAGCTGTCGTTTTCCAACGACTCTGCTTCCTGATTTCACTCCATTTCCATATCTGCTTGGACTGAAAGTCAAACACGTTTGAAATTCAAATTCTTCTCTTGAAACCTATAAACAGACCCCTTGAGATCATTTCTTAATACATCAAGATAATCATCAAATTCTCTATTCTCTATTGTGCCAAAGTTCTAAAAGATCTCTCGTTCTATTTGCTCTCACCGCTATAGCCAACTCTGTTTTTATTTCTAATCTCTAATCTCACCCTGAAGTTATTATTTTTGAGATCTAATTTTTGTTTGGCTAATTTTTAAAGTTGGTTTTTTTTAAAATCCTTGTTCTTAAATTTCTATTCTAAAAGGATTTTTGAAAAACAAACGCTTTAAGATCACAAAGAATCATCTTATATTTTTGTGTGATCTAAATATCGATTTGAATTCTTTTTAGCCACGTAACACATTTGTTATATTTACTTTAGCTATAGAATTCTGGGTGTAATCCAAACTCCACTAATTTTTGTGGTGAGTTGGAAACTTGTTTTGTTTTGTGGATTCCCTTTGTTGTAAGGGACGAAAAAATCCTAGAAAAGTCTAGGTGGTAGGAAATCATGGTCAAGGATATGTGTTTGGAAAATCCTAACGAGTGGAGTTAGGTAATTGTATTGCTAACGCAATAGTGGAAAATCTCGTACCGGATTGGTCGGGGACTGGACATACCCAAGTTATGGGAAACCACAATAAAAATCCTTGTCTTTGCGTTTGCATTTTTTGTGATTGTATATCTTTCTTCATGTATTTTTATCTGCTAACAATTATATCTTTGTAATCAGCTGTTTATACTATTGCGAAGTTAGCTCTTTTATTTTGCTGTGCAAAAAGATCTAATTGTATATTAAGATCATTTGTTTGTAATCTTATCATTATATTATCACATATTTCCACAGAGTTTATACTAAAGACTCTCTGGGAGTCGACTATCACTTTGAAGGAGTCGATTACCTGCTGTGAGATCACTCTGTTAACATTCTTTATAAGATTACCTTGTTGATTAAGAACGAAGTGTAGATCACTCTACTTGGTCTCTTAGGCAACATTAGAAGGTTTTTAATTGTGCTAATCAACGAACGAAAAAGTTTAATATTTGAACAACACTATTCAACCCCCTTCTAGTGTTATTTGCCATCCACATGATCCAACACTTGGTATCAGAGCAGGGCTCGAAAAGCGATGGCATCAACATCTTTTCATTCTGAAGGACTCGACACCATGCGAACACCATTGTTCAACGGAACGAACTACGCAAGCTGGAAGATCCGCATGAAGACTCACCTAGAGTCACTAGATATCGAGGCATGGACTGTCACCAAAGCACCATACATCGCACCCACTGACGTTGAGTTCGAAAAATGGTCTGCTGATGATAAAAAGAAAGCCAACCTCAACGCCAAAGCAATGAACGCATTATTTTGCGCCGTGACAGGTAATGAATTCAATCGTGTCTCTCAATGCGAGACAGCATATCAGATATGGCACACTTTTCAGGTAAGTCATGAGAGAATCGAAAAGGTAAAGGAATCACGTATCAATGTTTTGCATTCTAAGTTTGAATCTTTCAAAATGGAAGAAGGATAGAGTATCACTGATGTGAATACTCGTTTTACTAATATCACTAATGAGCTCGTAGGTCTAGGTAAGAAATTATCTGAGTACGATCAGGTAATGAAGATACTAAGATCTCTCAGACCCGAATGGAAAGGAAAGACAACAGCCATTCGAGAAGCTCACAACGTGAAGGATCTCACTATTGAAAACTGATTGAAAATCTCATGGCATATGCGATAGAACTCGAGGAAGACAAGAAGATCGAAGAAAAGCCAAAGAAGAAGAGCCTAGCATTCAAAGCTCAAGAAGAAGACTCCGACTATACCGACAAAGAGGACCATGTTGCATTTGTCTCAAAGAACTTTAAAGAGTTTATTACAGGTAAGTATGGAAAACGTTCATTTCGTCCCACTAACAATATTATTTGTGTTGGATGCAACAAATCAGGACACGTAAAGAGAGATTGTCCCTTAGAGAAGAACAACCGAGACTCCAAAGATCGTGGGAAGAACAGAGAGAATGATGAACGAAGAAGCGACAGACGGAACAAATTTTGACGACCTAAGAAGGAAGCTTACGCAGCCTTCGATCAAAGTGATATTTCCTCGTCCGATGAATCCTCATCAGATGACAAAGACGAAAGAAGAGAAACAGCCCACATGTGTTTCTTAGCCTCCATGTCATCAAAGGTAAGTACCTTGCATAATTCATCATCTAGTGATTGTGATTCATCATCAAAAGATGATGAAGACATGGACTATAGGGGAGCATATAAGGAGCTATGCAAAATGCATGAAAAG
This sequence comes from Scilla litardierei, assembly GCA_030789695.1. Classification (NCBI taxonomy): domain Eukaryota; kingdom Viridiplantae; phylum Streptophyta; class Magnoliopsida; order Asparagales; family Asparagaceae; genus Scilla; species Scilla litardierei. The sequence continues at coordinate 744,410,756 of CM061142.1, forward strand.
CTCATAAAAGAACACAAGAAAACTCTTAGCATTATTTAAAAAGATAGTAAAGAAAAGGAAAATATTATTAAAGAGAATATCATATTGAAAGAAAAGAATGGCTCTTTAAAAAAAGACATTCTTTCTATGAATGAGAAAATTGAAAGTTTGAGTAATCTTCTCGTATCTGTCAAAACAAATGCGAATCTACGATGAAGATTATTAAAAATTTCAATAAAGAAAAAGGGAAGCTAGATAGTTTAATAAATAACCAAAAATCTTCATCTAGCAAAACCGGACTTGGATATGATTCTAATTATACCAAAAAAAGGTTAAGCATACTAGGATGCATCATACTAATCAAAATTTTCTGAGCATCTGGATACCGAAGAATCTGACTGATCGAAAGCAAAAGAGGAACGCAACTGATTTTATTCGTAAAATTCATTTAAATAGAAATTATAAATATGTTTCAAATGAAGAAACTAAACCATATTGGGTTTGGTTTCCTAAAGACTAACCTCTTGGACTCAATGAATAAAGAGTACCATAAAGCATTCATATTTTCAGGTACTCTAACAACAAGGAGGTAGAACAAAAAATTGCATCAAATGCCTTGTGATGAAAATTTAATTGTGTTACAAAATTTTAATTGTATAAGTATTTATGTTTGCTTATATTTAATTTGCTCATTCCAAATGTTTTTCAAAGCGTATCATGTTTACTATAAAAGTTTTTCTGACACACACACCCTCAGGATGAGAAAACATCTCAACCCAGCAGGGAGTCGACTACCACCCCAAGGGAGTCGACTACCAGAGCGTTGTACGAAATTCTGGGTTGTGTTTTCTAACTTTCTTTTCTTACAAGTTTTGGGTTTCCATTGAGTTATTGGGTTCACATCCAAAGGGTAACTTAAACCCAAAAAGATAATTAGACCCCAACCCTACAATCTCTTGATCTAAGGGCTACAATACCTCATCTCTTTTCATCTCAAAGATAAAAACCCCATGGTAAAAAACCCTAGGTAGCTAACTGCCTCTTTCTTTCATCTCTTTGAAAATTTTCTTGGGGCGCTTTGAGTTCTCTTGGGTATTCTCCCCTTTCATCATCTAGAAGATCACTAAGGTATGATTCTTTCTCATCAACTTCTAATTACTTCAATTTACTTCTTGTTAATCTTGCATATCTAGTCTTGTAAATCAAATTTTGTTTTATCTAGATGTCTTTCAAGAAATTGATAGCCAAGAAGAGGAAGGTTACTAATGAATCTCTTACTGAAAAAGAAATCATTGAACCATATCTTTTCAGAACTATTACTTTTGAGCAATTTGTCAAAATTTCTAATAGACAAATCCTTCATTAGAGGTTTGTCAAAATTGATCATCTTGAAAATTATGGCATTGATAGTATCTTAGAATTTCAGAACTTGGCTAATCTTTTTTCATCTGAAAATATCTATCTATGTTATCCTAGCTAGGCTTGTGCATCTTTTCTATGCCAACATGGATTATGATCTTGCTAAATGTCGATTCATCACTAAAATTCTAGATTCCAAACTTGCTATAACTGTCAAATCTCTATGAGAAGCATTAGGAATCCCCTACACTAGAATGTTATTGGATAACATAGAGATGGTCGATGAGAATATTCTAAAGGAAATGTATTTGTACTTCCAAACAAAACTACCATGTAGCGATCTTCGCTATCCTGGAAGAATTCTAGCAAATATATTGTCTTATAATATTACTTAGAAATCTGGAAGTCACTCTGTGTTATCTGAGAAACAAGCCAAATGCATTTACGCCATGCTAGGAAACATTCGTGTAAATTGGGCCAACGTCATTATGGACTCCATCCTTGCATCTGCTTCTTCCGATAGACACTCATCTTCCTTAGCCCATGGTCACTATCTTACCATATTGTTCATTGGGTATAACATACGTTTGGATAATGAAACCGAAATTCTGGAACCGACCCGTATCTTTGATGTACATGCTCTTGGTCGAATGAATCTTCATAAAGATCTCGACCAGAATATTCCAGAGGAGAAGATCACTGCTGAAGGAGGGTCATCATCCTCAAAGAAGAAAGGTAAAGATCCCCTCATTTCTGACACAGATGAAGAAGAAGAAGGCAATGATGGCGAAGAAGAAGATGAAGAACCACCAACTTACATTGTTGAGCTTCAAGACATCCTCTTGAAGAAAATTGGAAAGCTGAAGATTTCTCAAGAGAGAGGATTTGAAGACCTCAACAAGAAGGTGGACGATCTCAAGGAATTTGTAGTAAAGAGCAACAAGATGACTGAAGATACACTTGGCATGATCCTTGAGGAGATCAAGGAGTTGAAGAAGGAGAAAAATGGAGGACATCCTTGAACAAGCTTCAAAACAATGGTTCTTTAAAACAATTTGGTCTGTAATAACTATACTCTGCTATGGTGTTGTGGTTTAATACACTTATGGTTTGGTTGTGCTTATGATTTGATGTATTATGCATGTTTTAATCATACCATATATCATTATCTACTAACGCTGTTTTGCAGAAAAATCTTAAAGTACCTTGAATTATTTTCTCTCCAACTTTTATTGTTGTTAAAAGCTTAGTTGATTCTTGATGAAATATTATATGTCATCTTTTTGATTGATGACAAGGGGAGAAAAATGGTAAATGCAAAAATGAGAATGAATATTGTTTTGCTAACCGGCTTTGATGCAGGGGAGTACGCATCTAAGCAAGGGGAGTAAGTTATTTTATTAAATCAATATTCATTTAATTTACTTCATTTTTCATTTGGGTGTCATCATCAAAAAGGGGGCGAGTGATGGGAAATTGAATCCCACCCCTAAGTGGTTTTGATGATGTCACACCAAATGATGTTAGTATACTTACTACACTACAACTTAAGTGTGCAGGTTGTGCGAGCAGTGTCTTTATGCATACTCCGAAGAAGCTTAACCACACTCGAACGACGAAGACGAATTTGCTAGTTCTACACCATGCACAAGATGAAGCTCGTGCTCAAGCTTAAATAAAGAAGGAACTCAAATTCAGGAGATGCAAGCATCCACTGGATCAGCTTCCTGAAGGTCTTGTCTTAGTCTAATGTGTGAGTTCTTAGGATTATGTTAAAGCCAAAGTAGATATCTCACACACACAAATGATTCGAAAGCAAAATGTCTTAAATGTTTTAAATATATTTTTAACTCTTGAGAGCAATTAACTAGTCGATCTATTATTAGTAATCAACCTCCAATACACCCAGAAGTTGAATACGTCGTTACTAGCTGAGTTTCAACAAAAATTGCTCTGGGAGTCGACACGAGAGGAGGGAGTCGACTACCAGCCAGGAGCAGAATTTCTACTGAAATCCTCTGGGAGTCGACTACCACCTTGAGGGAGTCGACTACCAGCTGTTGTTTTCTAAAGACTCTGCTTCCTGATTTCACTCCATTTCCATATCTGCTTGGACTGAAAGTCAAACTCGTTTGAAATTCAAATTCTTCTCTTGAAACTTGTAAATAGACCCCTTGAGATCATTTCTTAATTGACGTCCCCTAGATTTAGCAATATTGGCAATATGATCGAGAATACCAGATTTAAATATTTGTAACTGCAAGCGCACGATGTTGTAGTGTGGCTTGGGGGTCGAACTCAGGGAAGCGTATGTTGTGCTTGTTGTCAAGAAAGAATCGGTTCACCCGATGGGTGAGCTAGCCCGATCAATCAGTAGGTTGTCACAGAAATAGAAATACGGTGGATGTAAGATATAAAAGGGAACCTAGGACTTCGGTTTTCACCCTATCATGTGCCCTCTCTATTACGACCGACGGATAGGATTACGATTAGACTTTAGGGTTTAGTTGTAAGACGTTGCCTTTAAGAGTGATACCTAGCGTCCCATGGGCCCGATATTCCGGTCGATGCCCAGGATGATACGCTAGGACTATCCGGGTTCAATCGGTGGGCATTCCCATGTCCATTAATACCGACCGACTCCGGGAGCACTAAGCTCGCAACGATTGCTTCCAACATTTCATCCTGTCGTTCCCACATGCAAGGATACAACATCTACGCTAGGGGTGTGAGCTGTGGTTAGGGGATCAAACGCCAGTTTTATTTCCCCTTGGCTCGACGGTCAAAGGCAGTCTTTCTCCCGCCAGTGACAATAAAATGCCCCGCGTAACCATCTAAATTCCTAAACCCTATCGAAACCCTATTCCTATAGTCGTTCTAGGGAGAACCCACGAAGGGGTTTCCACCAATGCCCTAGATTGGGGAACTGCTCACAATTCATGGCGAAAATAGCATCATAATCAAATTCAACCATTGAAATCATAATCAAGCAATAGAAAAGAGAGGCTAGCAATAATATTAACGCAATATCAAAGTTACCAGACAATCAGAAAACTTACAAGATAAAATAAATTCCGAGCAGTCAAAAATCCCAAAAAGACAGAAAATACAAAGGGGATCCGCGTTTGGGAAAACCTAGGTCACTATATATAGAAAATGAGGCCACCCGATCGGTTGAAGCATCAACCGATCGGGTGAGCTGACAGTCGCTTTGGCCATCGGGCTTCAGATGCATCAACCGGTTACTGAGCTGAGCGGTTGGCGTCACCGGGTCGTGAATTGGGGATTTTTGGCTTCAGATGAACCGATCGGGTGAGCTGCTCTTCACTTCAGCTCCTGTCCGGGTCGGATACGCGTGCACCAACCGATCGATTGGCTCTGTCCAACCGATCGGTTGGGGGCTGATACATGTATTTCTTCACCGTTTGGCCCCCGGGATCGCACGTGACACCTCCTGTTGCTTCGGAGACTCATGATATCTTCATATATCTCCAACGCTGTCAGTCTCCTGCATTGGCACAAAAACACAAAGAAATGAAAGAAAACTAAAAATCACAAGAGAATGGGTACGGAACGACAGAAAAACAACGGAAAATCAGGAAGAAGACGTGCTGAATATATAAAATATAAATGCACGTCATTAATACATCAAGATAATCATCAAATTCTCTATTCTCTATTGTGCTAAAACTCTAAAATATCTCTTGTTCTATTTGCTCTCATCGCTATAGCCGACTCTGTTTTTATTTCTGATCTCTATTCTCAATCTAAAGTTATTATTTTTGAGATCTAATTTTTGTTTGGCTAATTTTTAAAGTTGGTTTTTTTAAATCCTTGTTCTTAAATTTCTATTCTAAAAGAATTTTTAAAAAACAAACGATCTAAGATCACAAAGAATCATCTTATATTTTTGTGTGATCTAAAGATCGATTTGAATTCTTTTTAGACACATAACACATTTGTTATATTTACTTTTGCTATAGAATTCTGGGTGTAATCCAAACTCCGCTAATTTTTGTGGTGAGTTAGAAACTTGTTTTGTTTTGTGGATTCTCTTTGTTGTAAGGGACGGGAAAATCCTAGACAAGTCTAGGTGGTAGGAAATCTTGGTCAAGGCTAGGTGTTTGGAAAATCCTAACGAGCAGAGTTACGTAATTGTATTGCTAAGGAAATAGTGAAAAATCTCGTACCTGGATTGGTCGGGGACTGGACATACCCAAGTTGTGGGAACCAGGATAAAAATCCTTGTCTTTGAGTTTGCATTTTTCTGTTATTGTATATCTTTGTTCTAGTATTTTTATCTGCTAACAATTATATCTTTGTAATCAGTTGTTTATACTATTACAAAGTTAACTCTTTTATTTCGCTGTGCAAAAAGATCTAATTGTGTATTAAGATCATTTGTTTGTAATCTTATCATTATATTATCACATCTTTCCGCAGAGTTTATACTAAAGACTCTCTGGGAGTCGACTACCACTTTGAGGGAGTCGACTACCTGCTGTGAGATCACTCTGTTAACATTCTTTATAAGATTACCTTGTTGATTAAGAACGAAGCGTAGATCACTCTACTTGTTCTATTAGGCAATGTTAGAAGGTTTTTAATTGTGCTAATCAACGAACGAAAAAGTTTAATATTTGAACAACACTATTCAATGTTGGATATGGAAGACGTTAGTACACCCTTGTAGGGGATGTATGAGGGAATACGGACCTCGAACGTCGCGTACACGAAGTCGTACGCAAAGAGAATATGTTCCCTTGCGGAGAGGATCTCTAGATTGATGGGAAAGTTGCATTATATGTGCACAAATGCATGCGACATATGGCTAATAAAGGGGTAATATCTTAAGCTTATATTGTACCATGCATATGGTACAACTTAAGCTTATAATATGCCATGTACGATGGTACAACTTAGTTAAATTGTTCCAAAGGAACAATTGATCCTAAAATAACTACCTTGGGGGCTATAAATAAGACCCAAGGGTTAGCCATTTATCATACACTTTTGCATGGCATTCATGCATGCATCTTCATTCTAGCGAAGCTCTGCCGAAATACTTCCTCTCCCTCTATCCAAGTTCTTAATCTAAAGTAGAGATTTAGATTGTGGATTTAGTAGCCTTACTCCGTTCGTGAGAAGACTCGATCCGTCGTGGCGAATCCGAAGGCAAAGTTCCGAGACTACCGTGCCGCATACGCAAGCGTAAGTCTCAACTTTAATTATCGATCCTAACTCTGTTTTGGCAGGATCCTACTGTAGAGGAATATGCCCTCGGATCATTTGTATTTGATGCAAATGAAAATTTAAGCCTAGATAGTGACTAATTTGCATATGATGCAAAAGAGATTAAATGTGTCTTAAATTGTTTAAGACTATATTTAATTAAATAAACGCGTTGAAAAGGTTACCTAGATGACGGGATCGTCCCGCTCTAAACGCAGGTTCAAACCGCGTCAAAAACGGAGTCCAAATGCACAAGTTATAGCCAAAACAAGTCAGCCCAAACTGTTGGGCTGAAACCAGCGAAAATCGAGGCCCACCAAGCCCGAATTTTCTGGTTAGGGTTTTTTGAAACCTGAGATTTTCTTGACGGCTACGTTTCTAAGAGAAGCATGACTTTTGGCTAACTTTGGACAATTGTTTGAAGGGTCAAACGGACTCGGATTGACGAGCCGTTTTTTTCCTACGTGTTCACCGTTGAACCCTCTTTGTTTTGGTAGGTTGTACCAACATTGAAGCTCAACGGTGAGGGAGTTAAAATTCGAGAAAGTTTACCCTTTGTGAAAGGCAAACTAACTTGATTTAATTAATCCCAAATTAATAGTCCCACATCGGATTTTGAGAGAAGGGGAGAGTCCACCGCCTATATAAATAGGGGTCTGCTCTCCTCCTCAAAACTCGTCCCAAGCTCTAGATCTGAGCGGCTCTCAAAAATGTTGGAGCACGCTCGGATCTAAGCTTAAATTAATATTTCTCCCCTCCCTATAAATTTCTGCCTTACTCCTGAGGGCTCTAGCAAAGCCGCAAAGGAGTTCGGATTCAGATCCGAAATCTTGGCGGAGGTTTCACTCGCGTGAAACTTTCTGAAGCAAGTGGTTGGCTCGGCGACGAGAAGTTGCTTGGATCGGCGCAAGTGGTTGCTGGAATCGGAGCGGTTCGTGCGGGAAGGGCAATTGACTGCCTTCGGTAACACTTTTGCTGCAAGGCAAGAGTTACGGGTATGTTGAGTTTTCTCAACTTTAGTTTTAATTAATGTGCATTATTTTATTGCAGTAGCTATAGTAGTTAATTAGATAGTAGTATCCTCAGGGGTTGGTCTGGACCCAACACCGGGATAGTAGCATTTTCTTGGCTTGGGTTTTATGCAGAGAGGGCTAGTTTATATAAAATGTTTATATAAAGTTTTTCTCTTTATTTTTCCGCTTCCGCTGCGTTAATTTTGTGCAAGGTTGTCCAACCTTCGCTCTCAAGTAGGGCGAAGGACGGACAATGCACTAGTCGAAAGAGAGCCCTTGGATCAGATAAAACCCATCATTGGTATCAGAGCCAGGCTACATAGACTATCTAACTACTGCTTTTATGAAATGCATGTTATTAAAACTTGTAGTTAGTCTTGAACTAACTATATGTTGGTTTTCAAATTTTTCGAAAATTGTTTTGAAAACCAAGATTAGATCTTTTTAATTATGTGATAATTAATGTCTTTATGTTTCTTTTTGCTTTTATTTGATAATTGCTAAAAGAAAGACTTGTAGGGTTAGCCATTAAAATTCATTTAAATCTTTAATCTGATTAAATTTAAATGACTAGCTTTGGCTATGTTTTAAAATGTTGTTCACAATATTTTAAATAACAAATCCTAATGAATGATTAGGATTGTCCCTTGTTTGTTGAAACAATTCTGATGTGATTTATTAAAATCCTATAGTTGATAGGTTTCTAATAAAAGTTATGAAACACATCCTAATAATTTTGAATTATAGGTTATGACTAGTTGATAGGATTAACTAGTTAAATAAATCATAACAACCAGATTAAATCAATATAACACTTTTTATCATTAGCACTTTCAATGGAGAATGGTATGGGTAGGTAGTTAGGGAAGGTGTTGTGGATCGACTCAGCTTTGCTGGGCGCAAGTGATCCTGCCCGGCCCTAACCCTGGTCATGCCCGCTTGTACCGCAAAGTTGCTGATAATAAAATGTGTTAGCTTTGGTTATATCTAGTCAATGCGTTATAAATCTTGCTAAAGATTAATTCGTATCCCTCCTTGATTTTGGAGCTTTGTAACTCAAAGAAAACATTTATAGTTGTTGAGTCTCCTCAAGCTATGACATGTTTTTCTTTAAGGAACAAACTCCAACATACATGTGATGTAGTCTGGACTTGACCCAAATCGATGCGTCGGGTCTCCTCGAGCATCGATCTAAGTCAAATCTGAACACGAAATCAAGGGTCTGACTAGACCAGTCATTATGATTAGTTGAGTCTCCTCAAGATCATAAGTAACTGTGGGTAAGAATCGATATGGAGTCACATGTGATGTGATTGACTAAGAGTTAGTCTACAAATCATGGAACCAATCAACTTGTTGAGTCTCCTCAAGGTTGTGAGGTTCATGATGATTGGGTCCCTCTTTCACTATATTTTAAGATATTAAAATTCGTTCATTTCCGAGAATGATCGTAAAATAGTGGGAGACCATAGTTTATTAAAAACCATATTAACTATATTATTTTATCATGAATTACACTAAATTAATTCTATGTCTTTTGCAGCATGAAAACGAATATGAATCTTATCCTGAATAATAAATTGACTGGTTTAAATATTGATTGCTTAGAAAACTTTGGGCTTAACGGAGAGAAGAAAGGACATATTGATGTCTCGACTTCTAAGGTATTAGTTATACAGAGTATAGTCCTTTCTGTAACTTCTAACGCATGGGTATTGGATACTGGTGCGGGTACTCACATTTGTAATTCGTTACAAGGTATGAGCAAATTTAGAAACTTAAGAAAGGACGAAATAGTTCTTCTAGTTGGTAATGGAGCTAATGTAGCTGCTAAAGCCGTAGGAGACCTAAAGCAAACCTTGGCAAACGGTGCCACATTGTTTTTGAAACAATGTTATTATATACCAAATTTTCTATGCAACGTTATTTCCATTTCGGCTTTGGCCAAAGACGGATATAAATTTACCATTAATGAATCTGTTATGAACATTTTCTTTAATGATAAATTGCTGGGATTTGGAACAATAAATAATGGTGTATACACTCTGTCTAATGACGTTGTGTTAAGTGTTAACACACGAAAACGTAAGGAATCTAGTTTTAATGAAACTTTCCTTTGGCACTGTAGACTAGGCCATATCGGAGAGAAAAGACTTAGCAAGTTGCATAAAGAGGGGTCTCTTGACCTCTCGAATTATGAGTCGTACGACACTTGCGAGTCTTGTCTCAAAGGTAAAATGGCTAAAACTCCCTTTACGGGTAAAGGGGAAAGAGTTAGTGAACTCTTGGGTCTAGTACATTCTGATGTATGTGGACCAATGTCTACTTTAGCGAAAGGAGGATATTCATACTTTGTTACTTTTACTGATGAACACTCTAGGTTCGGACATGTGTTCTTGATGAAGCAAAAATCTGATACATTTGAGCGATTCAAAGAGTATCGTAACGAAGTTGAAAAACAGACGGGCAAAAGTATTAAAATTCTTCGATCTGATCGAGGAGGAGAATACTTGAGCCATGAATTCCTTGCGCATTTAAAAGAGAATGGGATTCTCTCTCAGATCACTCCTCCTTACACACCTCAACATAATGGTGTGTCAGAGAGAAGGAATCGTACCTTGTTAGACATGGTTCGATCAATGATGAGTGACTCTGGGTTACCTATCTCCCTTTGGGGCTATGCCCTAGAAACTGCCACCCATATCCTTAATAGAGTTCCATCTAAATCCGTGCCAATGACACCATATGAGATATGGAACGGGAAGAAACCAAACCTTAAGCATATTAAGGTATGGGGTTGTCCTGCGTATGTCAAGAAGCTTAATCCAGATAAACTGGAGGATAGGTCTGTTATGTGTAGATTCATAGGATATCCTAGTCACTCGACGGGACACATTTTCTATCACCAGGAACAACAAAAGATTGTTGTGTCCAAACACGCCACCTTTCTTGAAAAGGAATTCCTTGTGAAGGAGTCTAACGTCGAGGTAATAGAACTGGACGAAAGTCTAGAGACTGAATCAACACATGAACAGATCGCGGAACCAGTGGGAGAGGCAGAGCCTAATGCTCCTGAAGCAATTATTAGGAAGTCAAATAGGATTCCTCGAGCTCCAGAAAGATACTACGGATTTCTCGTAGATGGAGGAGTTGAGGATAGCATCTTAGTTGAAGATGATCCTATTAGCTTCCAAGAAGCAATTCAGAGTAGAGACTCTAAGAAATGGCTGGATGCAATGAAATCTGAGATGGATTCCATGCACATTAATAAAGTTTGGACTTTAGAGAATGTGCCCAAGGGAAGTGTTCCTATTGGCTGCAAATGGATCTTCAAAAGGAAGATTGGTGCAGATGGAAAAATAGAAACGTACAAGGCTAGACTTGTTGCGAAAGGTTATCGTCAGATTCTAGGTGTAGATTATGACGAAACTTTCTCACCCGTAGCCATGCACAAATCCATCCGGATTGTACTCGCTATTGCTGCCTATCACAACTACGAAATCTGGCAGATGGATGTAAAAACTGCATTTCTAAATGGTGATTTAGAAGAGCATATTTACATGTCTCAGCCGGAAGGTTTCGAAGTCAGTGGGAGCAAAGGAAAAGTGTGTAGACTGCATAGATCCATTTATGGATTGAAGCATGCATCCAGGAGCTGGAACATCCGATTTGATAATACGGTCAAAGAGTTTGATTTTATTAAAAATGAAGATGAGCCATGCGTTTATAAGAAAACCAGTGGAAACAATTTAGTCATCCTCGTACTTTATGTTGATGACATTCTCTTAATAGGTAACAACATACCGATGTTGAAGTCTGTTAAGGATTGGTTATCAACTAACTTCTCCATGAAAGATTTGGGAGAAGCATCCTACATACTAGGTGTGAAGATCTATAGAGATAGATCTAAAAGGATGCTAGGACTCTCCCAATCTAGGTACATTGATACCGTGTTAAAACGGTTTAACATGGAAAACAGTAAAGGTGGGTTTATACCCGCAAATCACGGAATAAGTCTTTCCAAGAAGATGTCTCCAAAGACTGACTTGGAAAGAGAACGCATGAGCAATATTCCATATGCTTCGGCAGTTGGATCGATCATGTATTCCATGATATGTACCAGACCTGATGTCGCTTTTGCACTAGGTGCAGTAAGTCGATATCAGTCTAACTATGGAGAAGAACACTGGAAAGCAGTCAAGACGATTCTCAAGTACTTACGAAGAACAAGAGATCTAGTTTTGATTTATGGAAGTGATGAACTCAAAATTGAGGGCTTCACGGATTCCAGCTTTCAGAGTGACGTGGATGACAGCAAGTCAATTTCAGGATATATTTTCACTCTCAACGGATGTGCAGTGAGCTGGAGGAGTTCAAAGCAAGACACCGTTGCTGATTCAACTATGGAGGCCGAATATATAGCGGCCAATGATGCAGCAAAGGAAGCTGTCTGGATTAGAAAATTTGTGAGCCAGCTAGGAGTGGTGCCTACTGTTATAGATCCAATACCGTTGTATTGTGATAACAATGCCACATTGAGCTTGGTCAAAGAACCCAGATTCCACAAGAGATCCAGACACATTCTTCGAAAATATCATTTGATACGTGATATTGAGAAGAGGAAGGATATAGAAATCCTCAGAGTCTCGTCTGAAGAGAATTTAGCTGATCCATTTACAAAGGCCCTTGCACGTGATCGTTTGGAGAAACTAATGTGTAAAAGCGGTATGACATACCATAAAGAGTGGGCCTTGTAGTGAGTGGTAGATGTTTTGAGAGTTGTATGCCTATGAGGCACATTGTCCTGAAAAACATCTTATTCATGAATAAAATAAATTTATTGGTATCAAATTATCTTTGTGCATTCGTGTCATCTTATATACTTAGATAATTTCCTTAGACTTATAGCAAGGTATACACTTATCTTGATGCCGATCACGATTATGAGAAAGTGTTTTTTACCGATTGGAGCTTAAAGTCTTAAACTGGTTCGTGGTCATTGATATGTCGAGAAAAGGATATCGACACATCGATAAGACCATTGTGTCTTTGTATTCACTATGGATTAGTAACGATGGACTCGTAATCGTTTGACTTGGTGAAGTCAGAAACAAGACGCAGGTGCTCATTAGAGAATGAGTTCACTGAACGACTTATAAAAGATTATCATTTGGTTAAACTTAATTTAAAATGTCAATGATAACTTTTTGTGATGATAGGCAAGCTGGTCCTATGACTTGAAGACATTGAACAAACCTGCATGTGAATGGTGTCACTTAGATCATTTTCCTAGCTTCAAGACTTTACTTGTCGAAAGGATTTTGGTTGGGTGGCATTTGAAGCATGTGAGGGGAGTTGTGTCTAAGAAAGGATTCATCTCTCTCATTAAGGAGAGTTAGTGTTGTATGTGTTGGTTCGGTGCTTTAGTGAAAATCTTTGATCAAAGTATGTTGAAAGAAGTTCAACATGTATTTAACTAAAGACCGATGTAACTGACCTGTTTCAAGTTGGTGGGGTTGACATGTTACCATACCCTAAACTTGAATAAACAACATAGTCTTGACGAAAGGATTAAAACTGCGGTATTCATCACGGATACAGTCTTGGTAGTCCCGACGATTTTGTCAATGGGTTAAACCACATAATTATGATGCCGAAACATGGACGACAACTACTGCTCGTGGTCTCTGCCGTCTAGGGTCTCGAACCCAAACCTGTAGTAGGGTCAGGCTGTAGGGTCTCACACAGAGTGCGATCTTCGTCTAGTAATAGGTAGAAATTAGTTAGGGAGAATAATTTGCATTTGATGCAAGGGATAAAATATTGCAAAAGATGTTTGCA